>OZ018397.1:12094153-12460564 GCA_963969525.1 Ontholestes murinus
AGTGGGGAATTTTTCATTAAACACCATGTAAGTTGTTTTATCTTCGTTGATTGTTAGAAGGTTGTTAAAGTACCAAGTTTCTAATAGTGTTAAATCATTATTGATCTTTTCTTGGATTTCGGTATAGTTTTTTCCATTATATATAATGCAGGTATCATCTGCATATATATATATATATATATTATATATATATATATATATATATATATATATATACAGGGTGTCCCATTTTAATCCGCCAGTAGCGATAATTCTGAAACTTTGCATTGAATCAAAAAGTGTTCCAAATGAAAAGTTAATGGTTCTGAGGGGGACATCTGATGCCGTAGACTTTGCCCCCCCAGCCCCCCAAGGGGGGCGGGAACAGGGGGCAACTTTAAAATTTTAAATGGAAACCCCTATTTTTTATTACAGATTCTAATAGACGGTTAAAAAGTATGTAAGTTTTATCCGAAATATGTTTTTATTGGTCGAGAGATGGCGCTGCAAATGTAAAAGTTTTTTGTCAATTAAATTGCGAAAATCGTCAAGTAATTAACTGTTATTATTACTTAAGACTTACTCACAACCTTACAAGGTTGTTTTTTTCTCAGCCTGCCCAAATACTACCCCCCCGCCCCCCCTAAAAAGACGTAAAGTACTCAAAAATAGCGATTGAGTACTTCTTTTTCAAATTAAATAATGGTAAAATAATTTAAAAAAGAATGTCATTTTTTTTTCAAACAGTGTTTGATCTGGCCCCCCTCATAGCTTCATTTTTTGAAAAAAAACGACATTCTTTTTTGAATTATTTTACTCAATCGCTATTTTTGAGTACTTTACGTCTTTGTAGGGGGGGGGCGGGGGTAGTATTTGGGCAGGCTGAGAAAAAAACAACCTTGTAAGGTTGTGAGTAAGTCTTAAGTAATAATAACAGTTAATTACGTGACGATTTTCGCAATTTAATTGACAAAAAACATTTACATTTGCAGCGGCATCTCTCGACCAATAAAAAAATGTTTCGGATAAAACTTACATACTTTTTAACCGTCTATTAGAATTTGCAATAAAAAATAGGGGTTTCCATTTAAAATTTTAAAGTTGCCCCCTGTTCCCGCCCCCCTTGGGGGGCTGGGGGGGCAAAGTCTACGGCATAAGATGTCCCCCTCAGAACCATTAACTTTTCATTTGGAACACTTTTTGATTCAATGCAAAGTTTCAGAATTATCGCTACTGGCGGATTAAAATGGGACACCCAGTATATATATATATGGTTTGCCATTTAGTTCTAACATATCATTGGTGTACATTATGTATAGTGTTGGTGGTAGTATACCTCCTTGTGGTATTCCATATTCTGAGAACATCGGTATGCTCTCCTCATTTTTAATTTTTGTTATTTGAGGTCTGTTTGTTAAGTAAGTCTTTATAAGTTGTATGTCTTTTTGATCCCTGATTCCCATGGCCTTTAGTTTTTCTATTAGTTTGCTTTTTGAAACTGTATCGAAGGCCTTATTCATATCAATGTAAATCCCCACTACTTTTTCTTTTTCTTGTAGATTCGTTTTGATTTGGTTTATTAAGTCCTATGCTGCCGATGCTGTTCCTGAGTGCTTTTGAAATGCGTATTGTTGTTGATGGATAATTTTGTGCATATTTATGTGATCAGTTATTTGACTTTGTAAGACCTTTTCTAGTATTTTATTTAAGTTAGAGAGAAGTGAAATAGGTCTATAGTTTTCCGGACTTGTTTTGTCACCTTTTTTTTGTATTGGGATTATTATTGTTTGTTTCATGTATTATTCTATATATTCTTTCTGTTATAACTTTATTTATTAATTTTACTAATATATTTGTAAGAATTACATTATTTTCTTTTATTAGTTTATTTGAGATCTTGTCAAATCCAGAAGTTTTATATTCATTTAGATCCATAATTATGTTGTTAATTTCTTTATAGTTAGTTAGTCGGAAGGTAAATGTAGGTATGTGTTTTTTCGTTACCGTTGTTGTTGAAATTTGATGTGTATTTTTAATTTGTTCATCTGCTAATTGTTTTCCAATGTTTGTAAAGTAATAGTTTATTTCGTTTGCTATTTCTTTTGTGTTTTTGGTAAGAGTTCCATTTTTTGTTCTAATTTCTCCAATTCCTTTTTCCCCATTTTCTTCTGTTTTTATTTGTTTGTTTATTAGTTGCCATAGGTTTTTTGTGTTGTGTTTGTTATTGTCGAACTGTCTTTTATAGTATTGAGTTTTTATCCTTTTTGTGATTTTTGTAGTTTCTTTTTTATGTCTGTAATATTCTTCTTTTATATTTTCCTTTGTCGGATTTTTATTATATTTCTTCTGTAGTTGA
This sequence comes from Ontholestes murinus, assembly GCA_963969525.1. Classification (NCBI taxonomy): domain Eukaryota; kingdom Metazoa; phylum Arthropoda; class Insecta; order Coleoptera; family Staphylinidae; genus Ontholestes; species Ontholestes murinus. The sequence goes on from OZ018397.1 coordinate 12,096,489, forward strand.
TTTCTCTTGTTGATTTTCTTTATTATTTCTTTATTAATCCAAGGATTTTGTTTCCTTCTTTTTATCTGTGTGGTTCTTTGGTTACTTCGAATGATATTTTCTAGAGTAATTGATAATTGTACAAAATTATTTATTTAATTTATATTAATGTTATTTATTTCGTGTTTGCATTGGTCGTAGTTTATTTTTGTAGCGCTATACACTTGATATTTGTATTTTACTTGATCCAGTTCATCTATTTGAATATTTATGGCATTGTGGTCAGACATGCTTGATCCTGTGATTTGTATTTTGTTTATTAGTTTAGGTGTGTTGGTAATTACATGGTCTATTATTGAATTTTTTCCATATTCATTAAATCTCGTATATGATTTTGAACACTTTATTTCGTATTTTATAATTGTTCTATTATTATGTTTTTATATTCTTCTGTTATTTAATTTTTTTCTAATAAGTTTATATCTCCTATCAGAACATGTGCTTGATTTTTCTTAAATATGTGATTTTTTAGTGTATTTTTTAATGTTTGGAATGTAACTTGTGGACTTATAAATAAGAATAATTTGTAAATTGACCTTTATTGTTTCTATGGTTAAAAATTGTATTTTGCTTATTGTTTTATTTGCTATTGTCTTGTATTTTGTGTCGTGTCTTATATATATATTGCGAGACCGCCTCCTCTCGTGCCTCTGGAGTTCATTATTTAGTGTTAATGCGATTATTTTGGGATTATTTTGTATTGTTTTTAAAATTTCAATTTCATGGAATTTGTTTACCATGCTTCTAACGTTATGTAGGTATATGGTATTTATTTTAACACTTTTGTTATTTGTCTGTTTATTCATTTGGTTGATCTAAGCATTAACATATATATTCTTAATCACTCTGATTTCTTATTTTTATTTTGTTACTGGTTTCTGATTTTTTTAATAAAAATATTACCATCTCTAGTCCATAAGTATTTGTACTTATACTCTTTCTTTAGTACTCTTGCCTTGTACAACAAGTCGTTGGCTAAGGGTGTGAGTTGCTCATTTATATATATTTCATTTCTTTTTCCTTTCAGTGCACATTCAGTACTAGTTATAGCGCCTATCGTTTTCCTAGAATTTAAAATACTTTCTTTTGCCGTTTTTGTTTTAAGTTCAACTATTATTGGGCTGTTATCATTACTTTGTTCTTTTCTATTTGCATTAATAATTTCATCTTTTTCTATATTAATGTTTAGGCCTTTTATAATTTTTGTTACAACTTCTTCTGTTTTTTCATTTTTTTCTTGTTTTTGTGCTCCTATAATTATTATATTATTTTTAATTTTCTCTTTCTCAGTTTTTTCTAATATATTCTCAAGTGTTTGTATTCGTTCCTTCATTTCCTCGTTTTGTTTTTTGTTATCCTTTAGTAGTTTTTTCAGGTCTTTATTTTCCTTTCGAATTTCGTCAAATTTATGGCTCATGAAGTTAACAGTATTTTGTAGTTCACCTCTTTGAACTCGCATCATAAAAGTTACCTCAGCCTCACCCTTTATCATCTATTCATCTACTTTCTTATTCCGTTCATCCCATTTCTCGTTCATTCTGTCACACTCCCCTTCCACTAATTGCATCCAATTATCCTGTATTCATTCTACTATTCAGCTTTTTCTTTCATTATTTCTTGACCCGCATCTAACTTTTCTTAAGATGATATTTTCCTTCTTACTCTTCTTATCGTTACTCATGTATCTAGTTAATCTTCAACATATCATTTAACCTCGTTCTAACTACAAATTTACTATATACCCTAGTTAAATAAATTCCTCTATACTAATATCTCTTTTGCCAGTTTCTTTTTCTCTAATCTAAATACATTCATCCTTGATCTGGAACAGCATGCATCCAAAACTTTTCCACCCCAACATATGCTTCGGGAATTACTTCTTTCTCTTTCCCCATCATCTCTCTTTATGTATTTATATACACTTGTTCTTCAAACTTCCAATGTACGTGGGTGTGTTTTGATATTCGCGAAATGGAATAGAAAGGGACGAAATAATAATACAAAATTATGTTCCTTTTTTAATAATTTACCTAAAACTCTAACTTCTCACATCTATCAATTAATTTTTTTATTCCTAAATCTCATCGACTTCCTTTATCTTACATTCACATACAGTCCACTCTTCACAAATAAAAAACTTTTTAACTTTGTTTGTATAACACGGACTTTATTTAGTGACTATAGTTTCGACAATTTTAGCTTGTCATTATCAAACTAGAAGTAATTAAACTAACAATTTACAGGTATATATATGCTTAAAAATTAAGGTTTTACAACAGCGTTAAAAAGGGGGGTATATATCAGGTCAACCTGGTCGTTAATTACGGGGGTTTCCGGATTAGCGCGCGCTTTGTAAATTTCTAGAGACTCCAGGAGGTCCATCTTACGGCCTTTTTCGGCAAAATGTATAATTGACAGTACATCCTTACCAAAAGTATGATTGTTTTCAATCATATGTCTGGCAAAAGATGACTTATTAATTAAATTAAGCCGAAAAGAACGAAGATGTTCCTTTTGTCTTGTATTGAAATTACGACCAGATTGCCCTATATATATTCCCTTACAATTTTCACAAGTAAGTTTGTATATCCCTGATCTGTGAGTATTCTCTATTGATGTTTTCGGATTAAAAATTATGTTGCGTATTTTCTTAAAAGGTTTTAGAGCTACTATTACATTATGTTTTGACAAAATATGTTTAATTTTTAATGAAATGTCACCAAAGAAGGTAAGGGGCTTATAAATTAAATGTTTTTGTGGTACCTGGCCTGCATACCATATATGTATTTACGAAGGTTTTTCATTTTGTATTTATTAATTAATTTATCAATGATTGATGAAGAATACCCATTTGAAGAAGCTATTGTTTTTATGATGTTAATTTCTGAATTAAAAGCTTGTTTTGACAGTGGAATATTAAAGGCTCGAAAAATCATAGAATTAAACGCAGACAATTTATGTTTTAGTGGATGGTTAGAACTGTTAGGGATGACTCGATCAGTATACGTAGGTTTACGGTAAATTTCAAATGTTAATGATTGATTAGTTTTTGTTATTGAAAGGTCTAGAAATTTAATATTATTGTTAATTTCGGATTCGACTGTGAATGTTATATTTGGGTGGAGGTTATTAATAAATTCTAAAAATTGTTTTAGTTGTCTATCTGTTCCTACAAATGAAGCTAATATATCATCGACGTATCTAAACCACATTTTGATATGTTTTTTACCTAATGGAGAATCTAATATAATATTTGTTAAATTGCACATGAAAATTTCGGCTAGCAATGGGCTCAGAGGTGAACCCATTGCAAGTCCTTCTGTCTGTTTATAATATTTATTTTCAAATGAAAAATAGTTGTTATTTAAAATGATTTCAAGGATATTTAAAAATTCTGTTTTAATTGAAATATTAATATTGAGTGTATCAAATGATGTTTTTATTAAATTTAAACAATCTGTGGGTGGAATTTTAGCGAACATGTTAGATACGTCGAATGATACTAGTTTGTGGTTAGGAGGGAATTAACAAATTACCAATTCCCTCCTAACATATTTTGTCAAAACATAATGTAATAGTAGCTCTAAAACCTTTTAAGAAAATACGCAACATAATTTTTAATCCGAAAACATCAATAGAGAATACTCACAGATCAGGGATATACAAACTTACTTGTGAAAATTGTAAGGGAATATATATAGGGCAATCTGGTCGTAATTTCAATATAAGACTAAAGGAACATCTTCGTTCTTTTCGGCTTAATTTAATTGATAAGTCATCTTTTGCCAGACATATGATTGAAAACAATCATACTTTTGGTAAGGATGTACTGTCAATTATACATTTTGCCGAAAAAGGCCGTAAGATGGACCTCCTGGAGTCTCTAGAAATTTACAAAGCGCGCGCTAATCCGGAAACCCCCGTAATTAACGATCAGGTTGACCTGATATATACCCCCCTTTTTAACGCTGTTGTAAAACCTTAATTTTTAAGCATATATATACCTGTAAATTGTTAGTTTAATTACTTCTAGTTTGATAATGACAAGCTAAAATTGTCGAAACTATAGTCACTAAATAAAGTCCGTGTTATACAAACAAAGTTAAAAAGTTTTTTATTTGTGAAGAATTATGTATAACGAAGTAGAAGCCTCCACCGTTAACAGTCCACTCTTATCTATATGCATCCACCATCACAAAAGTATCTTTCACCCTTTCCGATTTTCTCGCCATTTACACCATATCATACACATCCTTATACTATTCATTAATTGCTTCTTTATAAAAAAAAAACTACATAAAAGCTTTTGCATTGTTTCCCTTTACTCCTCCATTAATTTTTTATGCCTACGTGAATTGCTACTTTTAGTGGTATATGGTGTGCTATAAATTCTTCCACTAGGTAATCAATCACTAATGATTCCTCTCAACCAAAATTGGATTTCTTTTTTCTCAATTCCCTACTATACCTCTATTTAATAGTTTCCATCCCTTTTCCATTTTCTACTGCTTCGCCCAATACTTTCTCACATCTTTCCCTATCAAATTATTGATGACCACAGAATCAATCAACAATATATGATTTCTTCTTTTCCTAATCACGTTCTGTACATTTATTTATTTATTTATTTTTACTTGACAATATCCTTTTAAAATAAAGTAAACAAAATTAGGATATATACATTAGAATTACAAAAATATAGGTCACAGGACTTGCGGGCGAAGTTCACCGTATATTCTTCCACTCAGGACTCTTCTGCTTCAGATGATGAAATTCATTCTCAGCAAATTATGTTTACCATTTAGGAAATATTATTGGCAATTACTGGCATATTCATGTTCATTTAACATTGAACAATTTTAATTGCTGTAATTTCTGTCAGTATGACATTTATTCAATATATTTCCCGAGCTAATCTTTTCAATCACCGCACCATTATCATTAATTCCTTCTCTTCCAATTCTCTCAATCACACATCTTCCACCTTTGTTAGGTCTATAATCTATATATTTCCTTCTGTATACTAGATTCAAAAATTCTACTATTATCTGTAATTTCTTTTCGTGGTATTTGTAATTTTCCAGCACTGTATCTTCTAAAATAAAAATATTTTTGGAATGTGCGTATATATTTGATCTTTAAAACGTTTTTCACATTTTTGCTTTGCTTCTTTATCTTATATTTTCACATTGAAAGAAAATTCATATTAGTTCTAGGATTTTCAAGCAATTTTTTAAATTTTATAAGTCATTTGTTTGCCATTCTATGCTAGTGTATATTTCCAGCTTTTCTTCTTCAGAAATTTCTCTACATAAAATGAAGTAATCAAATAGATTGATCAGAATTATTCTTTTGGTTTTGGTTTCTAGAAACTTCTCCTCAAGATTTCTAAAATATTCCAACGTTTTTTATATCATATTTTCTTAGAAATAATCTTAGGAAACACTAGTTTTCTTTCTCAATTTTTATATTCTAGAAGTGTATCTTCCAAATTGAGAGAATTTTTTGACGATGCTAAAATTCTAAAATTTTGTCTTTGACCTATAGAGAATTTTACGACTTTTTAAAAAAAAAATTTGCTTAATCTTGTAATATATTAAGAGAAGTAAAACTCTTGTTATGTTGCATTACTTTATTTTCAGATAACTGACCCGTGTTTCGGTCCTTGCGGATCATTACAATTTAGTTTTAACTTTAATAATGATCCGCAAGGACCGAAACACGTCTCGGTTATCTGAAAATAAAGTAATGGAACATAACAAGGGTTTTACTTCTTTTAATTTGAAAATTTGGTTCTATCAAGAGAGTAGCAGAACAAGTATCGATTATAGTTGTAATATATGTCTAGATTCAAGTATCCGTCCTATTTTCACGGGTAACACGTACACCAGGATCCGCAGGAGCATTTTTTCTACAGGACGTCGTCCAGCGAGTATGAAAGATTACCATCGACTGTTCACACTGTGAACACCTGCTTTTACCCGACCGACATTCATAAAGCTGCTAGTAAAAACAGAAACTACTCTTTAAACACTGGTTTAGATCCACAGATTATTTAAAATTGTTTTAAATATGCAAGCAATAAACAATTACAATTAATTTTCTTTATTGCTTGAAATTATATAATTGTGTAGTTTATATGTAGCATCATCTATCTATCTAGTTCTAAGATTTTAAATTTAAAGCATTTGTTCCATAAAATAACAAAATAAAAAATTTCTTCTCTATTCGATAATCTTCTAAATTTCCTCTCTCTTCCTCGGAATATTCTAGAAATTCCTCTTTAAAAATTCAAGTACTTTCCAACATTTTTTTAAATTTTATCAACATTATGCTGAAATCGGTATTCTATTTTATCTATTCCTCTGAAAATTTCTAAAAACTTTTTCTAGCGATTTCGAAAATCCTCTTATATCAAAGTTTCCTAAAAACTATTAGTATTACCAAGCAATTTATTCTCTCCAGTTTTATATTTTTTATGGATTCTTTTTTTATTATTTAGAAAATTTTATTTCAAAATTGAAGTTCATATTTTTTTCTAGATTTTTAAAATCTTCTAAAAATGTATCTTCCATTCGATGATCCAGTATATTTCTAACTTTTTTCTTCTTGGAATTTTCTAGAAATTTCTCTTGAAAAATTAAAATACTTTGCAGAATTTCGTTTTTTTTATTTCATCAGAAATCGGCACTAAAATTTATCTATACCTCCAGAAATTTCTAGAGACTTTTGTAAGACTTCTTAAATACTTCAGTAATAAATTAAAGTTTCCTAGAAATAAATTTTCCAAAATTCTAGTGTATCTATCTTTTCTCGATTTTTTTTTATAATAATCTAGCAATATATCTTCCAAAATGAAAATTTTTTGTGGGTTTTAGCAATTTCTCTTTCATCTTTAGATAATTTTTCACATTAAAAAATTGGTTGATCTTATATTATCAAATAGAAAAAATTAAGGAAGTTAAGCATTTTTTTTAAATTTATATTTCCATTTTTGACGGGATTTTTTTTTTAATTTCTCTCCAAATATTCTAATCGAACAAAACGGCGCATATTTCACCTAAAGCCTTTAATTTCCTACAAAAATAATTGGTTTCTTTTTTCCAGAGATTCTACAGCATTTAGTTTACATATTTTAAAAATATTTTTGCAATTTCTTCGATTTAACTATTCCGTATATTTTCAACTCTTCTACTCACGAAATTTTCCTGAGAATACTCACCAATAATTTAAGTACCTTTTAGGATTTCTTCTCTTTTATTACATCATTATATTCAATTATATCCATTCTTTTGTAAGAATATTAAGTCAAATTAATGTTTTATTTATCTTGAAAATTTTTTGAATATATGGTGTGAGACAAATTGAAAAAGTTATTTCTCATACCATATTTTCTCAAAAACTATACAACATAAATTAATCATTTTTGAAAAACTATATTTAATTTCTAAAAACTTATCTCGAGATTTCTAAAATTCTATACCGTCTATTATATTAAAGTTTCTTAGAAACATCGTTTCAAAAATTCTATTCTAATTCAGTAAATTCTAAAAATTTGGTTCCATCAAGAAAGTAGCATTAAAAGTGTTGAATATCTAATTCAGTAATTTCCTATCTTCATATTTATAATTTTCCAACACTGTACCTTCCAAAATAAGAAAAATTTTGGTGAGTGCTAAGATATTAAATTTTTAAAGAGTTTTTCACATTATTTTTGCTTTATCTTATATTATATTTTATATTGAAAAAGATTTCTAAAATACTCCAGCGTTTTTTTATATCATATTTTCTTAGAAATGTTGATTCAAAATAAATTTAAAAAAATAACTTTGCTGGTAACAAGCTAAAGTTGTCGAAAGTATAGTTAGAAGTGTAATTCAACAATTGATACTTAGAAATGCTGTTTTAAATATTCTTGTATTATCCACTAGTTTTATATAATTGTAGAAAAGTATCTATAATTTTGTACTCTATCTTCCATCTAGAGGATTTATCATATATTTTTTAAATTTCTTTCCTTCAAATTAAATACAAAAGTTTGCTAGAAACTTGAAAAATTACTGGTATTATCATTATCTTTTCTCATTTTTTTTTATTTTACTCTTAAATTTCTTTTCCTTCCTTGTAGAATTATATTTCCAAATATAAACTTCAATTATTTTTTCCAGATTTCTAAAATCTTCTAAAAATTTCTCTTTCATTGGATGAGCGCGTATATACAGGGTGTCCCGTTAATGCGGGGTAATGGCTGGACCATAGATTCCTGCGGTCAAAATATGACGATTTAACGCAACTTATCTATATCCAAAAATTTACGGTTAAGCCGGAATTTGGCTTCAAAGTTTCAATTTTTTTTATTTCTTTTGTTTATAACAATTGAACGCTTTATTTGATTTGAATGAAATTTATTTTTAATAACTACCGTAATATAATACACCATTTCAGTTATTATGACTATTATTCGTTAATAAGAAGTATAAGAAACAGTAGTACCATTACATAAAAACTAAAATATTTTTTATTGGTGTATCTAATAAAAACTAAAACATACTACTTGAAAGACCATTTAATTTTAAAACTTTTTCCTCTCTTAATAATATTTGATATCTTTTACGGTTTTCCCACAAAAAAATAAAATATATTTTTTTTCCTAGTAAAAACAAAATCTAGTTTTTCATCGAATCGAAAATAAATGTGTTTCGCGGCCGTCTTTCTTTAAAAAATGTAAATTATGTATAATAATAATTGTTTAGTGTATTTTGACAATTAATTTTTAACTTTATTATAGTTCATAAATATTCATATTTGGAACAAACAGATATCTTGTTTGTATTAGGATTTTGCAAAGAAAATTGTTTGAAAAGTGTTAGATGTTGTTTTGATTTATTTTATTAATTAATATTTAATTAATTTTGTAGAAGGTAAAGGACTTATATATTTTATTATTAAATTATGCTCTAATTGGGTATTTTCCTTAATCCCGAACGTAATTATTTCCGTAGAATTCAGTAATCCATGCAGGTATAAATAAGACCTTCAGTCGATTATATTTCATTATTGTGTAAGTTGCCGTGCATATCTGAGTAAATTATTTATTTTTCATTATATTTATTTTAGTAAACGTTTTTATTTATGTTAAAATCAATTTTATAATAAAGCTGTACTGAAGAGATTGAAATATCGAAACACGTGTCTACAGATGGTTATAAAATTGAGTATTGAATTATTTAATTGCTTTTGCTAATTTATTTCTATTTACATCAACCTAAATTCATTTCTTTTTCCAAATTACCATAGTATAGTCACTCACAAACTATTTTAACGTACATTCAATCATTTTTAGTTCATTTTACAGAAAGAAATACGTTCAAACTAGTGTTGCTTTGATAGCTTTGCTATTTTGTAACACGCAAATTACTTTTGTATTATTCAATGTCTGTCGAAGTATTAGCTAGAGAAGTAGTTGTTTCAAAAGTGATTTGTTCTTGTAGTCTTAATAAGACTCATTTGTTGTAGATTTTACGAATATATTTTCGTGTTTTTTCTATATATTAGTAAATTATCTACAACGTAAAGGACTTATATATTTTATCACTAGTATATTGTAGTAACTTCAACTATGTTTTATTAGTTTTTAGCAATGTTACATTTTGGTTTCAAAATTTAATACCATTTTTACAGGTTCCAGTTTTTGGGGGAATTTTTAACTCGTTTACATCGGTCTTATGTTTTTACAAATTTAACATGTATATAATTGTATGTTTTTATACAGTAACTGATTAGTTTCCCTAAACGAATTACCGATTTTATTTCTTCAAAAGATACCACCCCTAAATACCATTTTCAATGTTTTACCTGTGCTCATTTAAGTTAATAAAATTATTGGTATTATTTTTATGAGGAAATACTTTAAACAAACTTATTGAACTTGCACTGTCTGCTCATCGTTCAGTTCTTTATTGTGCACCTTAACCTCCGTTCCAGCAGGTATAGACTTTTTCAAGATATTAAGCGTCTTGAAATCTACAAGTCTGCACGACATCAAGAAGGCCTACAAGAGGTAAGCGAAGGAACTGCACCCGGACAAAAACAAAGATGACCCGTTGGCCTCGCTCAAGTTTCAGAACTTAGTAGTTGCCTATGAAGATAAGAGGAGCATGTATGATCGCTGTGGGGCGAACTGCCTAATTGATACGTTTGCTAGATTTTGGTTTTCCATTTGTGATAGTAATCAAAAAACACCACATAGAGCTCATGTTGTAATGGTTGTAATGGTTATTCTGGAGAACCACTACACTGGCTCATTAACAAGGAACAAACCAGTTATTAAAGCTGCTGATGGAACTAGAAAATGCAACTGCCTTCTGTCGGCATAATTACTAGGAATTGGGGTTCGCGTCGATTCCAGATGATACAGAAAACTGTTTGTGATGTGTGTCCGAATGTTAAGTTGGTGAATGAGGATCAGATTTTGTAAATGAAGATAAAACCGGGTACGTTTAACGGGCAGGAGACTACCTTCACTGCCAATGGTGAGCCCCAATTAGATGGTGATCCAGACTTTGTGTTTAAAGTTAAAACACAACTTGATCTAGTTTATAAACGAAAGAGTGATGACTTGTACACAATATATTAGTTTACAGGATGTATTAGTACAATGCAAACATTTAGATGATCACCATAACTAGAGATAAGATGATGTGGCCAGCTCGCATTCATAAGGAGGGTAAAGGCATGTCAAACTACCACAAGAATAATCTCCATCGTACATTGTTTATAACTTTCGATGTCGAATTCATTAAACAAGATTTCACTGATGAGCAGAAAGAAGAATTGAAGAAGATATTGAACCAAAGCAGTAACTGCAAAGTCTAAAGCGGGCTCAGAGGTTACTAACTGTTTTTTTTTAATAATGAGGATTAATTTGTAGATATATCAAAATTAATGTGTGTTTTTGTATGTTTGTATTTTCCTGCCTCGGATGCATGCGTTAAGGAGGTTACAATTAGTTACCTGTTACTTACGACTGACAGTATGATTATTTATTGGTATATACAAAATCTAAAGTTTGTAGTTCCCATGCTAATTTGAGTCATAATTATTTACAAATATACGTCATCGTTCGGAATGCGGTTCGTTAGATAAGGCTTATCCAATCTTGATGGCGAGATGCTCTATTCGCTTTTTTGATTGAGCATCTTGGGGCCACCATGGGTTAGGATTCCATTAGTTCAATTGTCTTCATCTGGACCGTATTGCGAGAATGCTTGCGGTAGATCAATCCTATGCTGACACATATGATGGTACCTAGACCTACTGTAAAAAAATATAATATATATTTCCTTCTATGAATTAGTTTGTCTCGTAGGGATGTTTCTCTTTGAAGAGAATCGATGCGTGATCTAGCCTCTCACCAACTCTAAGTATCCCCTCCTCTTCCAGAAGTGGATTTAATATTTTCAGCTCGCTGGATTTGACGATAGGTTCTCCTTTCGTTATATTTCGGTATTCACTGTGGTATGTTTCTGATTCGATGATTTTTATATTTATAAGCTTGTTCATCGTACCTATTATGTATTTCTTCCAAACCTTTGGCAGTATGATAACACTTTTTTCAGTCTTAACAATGTTGAAAATCTTGTAATATTTTCCTTGATTTGAGTGATGTGTGTTGCTGTTTCTATTGTTATTGGTTGTAACACTGCTGAACTGTCCCCTTGAATATCCTTTTTCAGCCCAAGCCATTTTGGACCCTTCCACCACAATGTTTCTTCAATTAGTTTCTTTGGCTCAATTCCTCTGGAAACCAAATCTGCAGGGTTATCCTGGCTCTGTACATGGTGCCAAATAACTTCCTTTAAAAGGCGGTGAATCTCAGAAACTCTGCTGCTTACAAAAATATCCCACTTTTTGTTCTTTCCCGTTATCCATGCCATGGTAATTGTTAAGCAATGCATTACGAACTTGTTTCAGCAGCTTTGCAAGTAATTGCGCAGCACATAATTCTAATATCGGCAATGTCACTTTATTCTTCACCGGTCTACTTTCGATTTCGCTTACATCAACGTTATTATTGATGATTCTGGATAGACTACTGCACCGATGCTTTCTCCGACGCATCGCTGAATCTATGTAGCTCCATTTCGGTATCATAATATGTCCATCGTGTGAGTTTTAGTGATTCAATGTAGTAAAGCTAACTCGAAAGTTTGATCTATACCTTCTGATGCTGTGGTGATATTGTTTCGTCCCAAACTGTTCCTTTTGTCCACAACTTCTGGATAAGGATTTTTGCTTTTATGATAATAGGCGCCAACCAACCTAATGATTCATACGTTTTTGAAATATCTGATAAGATCACTCTTATTGATGATCGACAACTCTGCATTTCTGGTAGTTTGAAGAAGAACGCATCTTGTACGGGATGCCAAATAATGCCTGATGATTTTTTCTCCGGACACGTTATCTCGAATTTGGTTTGATCTATCATCTCATGAGGAAATGCAATGAGTTCTTTGTGGTTGTTACACCATTTTCTAAGGTTAAAACCACCTTTCTTCAATATAGGTATTAGGTGCGCCTAAAGTTTTAGTGCACTCTGAATATCGCTGTCCCTGAGAGCACGTCGCCTACTTTGCTAACGATTCAAATACTTCTGGTTGCCTCGTAGCTTCGTCGACTGCCAGTTGATTTAATGTTCTGATAGTGGTCCAGCAAACATTTCATCAAGCTTCTATTATATTATTTTATGTTTTGCATGATGCATCGATCACAACCCGTAACTTTGATATTGTGCTGTCTGCCTTGCCCACAGCGTGGTGTGGAATGTAGTATCCTGATTGCTGGTGTGCTTGATATTCTAGTGATTTCATATGCCCAAGTTCAAGATACTCGATACTGGTAGAGCTACACTCTTGATGGAACGAGATATGTAAATTCAATGAGGTAAAACACTTGTTAAGTTCCATAATATTTTTATTTTCAGTTGCCTGACAAAAATTTTTGTACTTTGAAAATGATCAGGAATGATCGAAACACGTGTCAGGCAACTGAAAATAAAAATATTATGGAACTTAACAAGTGTTTTACCCCATTGAATTCAAGATACTCTCGCATAAATTTGGAGTATTTCTCGCTGAGTTTACTATCTTTTTGCAACCGTTTTTCCTGTTGAATGAATCTGGTTACAACGTATTTTCTGGATTCTCCAATTGCTGACGGTTTTGTAATTAATGACAAGGAAATAGTATATCTGCCGCCTGTTTCTCTTTGTGTTGTCTGTTTGTAGTGTTCTTCGCAGGTTTCTTCATTTTCAGTTAGTGATGGTGTCACACTAACCATCATAACTCGGAGTTCTGGAGAATCCATTATTTTTTTTTCATCACTTCCAGTAGAATTTGACTGTAATGCCTTGTTCCAAGTAAAATGTCTATACGTCCAGGTCAGTTGAATGTTTCATCCCACTTAAACCCACTTTCTTTCATTGACGAGATAACTGCTTCTATTTTCGACGTAGATGTTCGTATTTCGTTGTTACTAATTCCAGTAATTACGCTGTGGGCCTTTTGTCACAGTAAACTTAATAATTGAGCTGCATGTTCAGTTATAAAGGAGCACTGTGAATCTTAATCGAGTACTACTCTAACTACGAGTGTTTCTTGATTTATAGTTACTTTGACTAATGGAGTGGGTAACAAGTTTACACTTTCAGGACCTTTTACTGTATGGGAACTTGTTGCTCAATTTTGCTCTGCGTTAATTTGGGCGAGAATCCCTGTATGTATCGCTATGCTCCACGATGATCATTGTGAAGAGTAGTGTGATGGTAACCGTTACAGGTGCGGCGTCGTAAAGTTGAGTAACATGGTTGATTAGTCGGGTGTTTTTAACAATTCTTGCACAATCCTCTATCTTTTATCGTCTTTATCCTTTGTAAATTGGACACTGGTAAATGTCGTGGGTCCAGGACATATTCCACATCGTTTGCTGCCGCTCAATGTATTATATTGAGCTCTCCTATTATGTTCAACAGAGAGAAAACGTTTCTCTAAGAATGTGAGTATGGTATCTAGACTTGGCACTTCGTGTGGTGTTTCAAGATACTGATCGAATAATTTATTTGTTTCGCTTTCCCATTTTCGCACTATTATTCGACTTACCATGCGGTTGTGTCGTAACCCATGTTGTCAAACATCTGTACATCTGTACATACTTTTGTAGTATCGTGAATACTTTTCAGTTGATTTGCAGCGGCTTTTGAACACGTTGGCCCCATATTTTTCTTCTGAAGACAATGTAGTATTTTAATGAATCATCTTTTGAAAAAGTTTTGCCAACTTTGATATCCTCCATGGAATTGTAGTATAGTTTTTGCTCGCAGTGGCTTTAGGTCGTTCTCTGACCTGTTCGGAGAACTTCAAACACATCACGATTAAAGGGTTGTGCTGTTTCCATGACATTGTGATAGTAGATCCCATGACTTGACATGCCGAAGTCATTTATTTGGATTGCTAGTCCGCTATTTGCAGGATTACCTGGTGGTAAAGCTACAGGTGTTCAGAAGACTGTGGAGCATTCAGATATTCAGAGGATTTTTCAGTTGTTGCGAGTTGAAGTATTTGCATATATCTTTGTATATATGTTGCTCTTTGCTTGGACAATCATTATTCCTAACATATGTGAACAATCATAAAGAAGGTACTTAAGTCACCTGCAACTGTTCTAAAACATACTGTCGTGACTGAACTTCTTACACCACTTATAAGTAACTAATCTTATATTAAACCATTATTTCGAATCGTATATGAAAATAGCTCAATCCTCTTTTATCAACGTAATTTTTAAATATATTGCATAATAAATAACAAGCTATTATTTCAAGGAATAATATTGTGGTGGTGGTTTAAAAATATCATCCATGCTTTACATGTGACTGCTGCAAATTCAGATATATAAATAGGTAAACTAAAATCCTCAAATCCCTTATACAAATGCCAGTTTTTTTTATTAAAGACAAATCGTATCGCAGCCAGGCGACTCGTGGCAGAAAGTCTGAGCTTGTCCCTGAAATATGCCGCAATCAAAGTAGATAATACATAACATACATTCTGTCCAATGGCTTCCCTTTTGCAATTCCTTGCTCAAAAATATGATTCATCCACCATTTTATATCCGCATCTGGGTCACCTTTGTTACCGAGAGAGATTGATAAACATCAAAGAAAGTTACGTTTGTAATGTCCTACACGTAAATAATTAGCGCTATAATTTATACGGTACCTTAGTGTTAACAATTTCTGAATACATTTTCATAAATAGTATTTCGGTGTTCATAAATCCACTGGAATAATGGCGGAAAATCACGAAAAACTAATTTTACGGCTGACGTATTCATAAGTTTTATAATTAATTGCGTTCGTTGGATATGTTCCATTTTATTCGTAAATTGAGTGCTTGTTTATGTAGCTAATTATAAATATTATAATTTTGATTGATTAATTTATACCCGGCATGCTATATTATTCATTATTTATCATAATAAGCATTAATAATATTTCTTTATTCACAATAAATAATAATATTGAAAATATGAAAATAACATGAAAAGGAGACAGAATTATTTTGTTTTACGATACAATAATAGTGTCTCCTTCTTCATTATATTCAAGATGTGTCATAAAGGAAAAAGCCTTCACAATTAAATATAAGAATAAATGTTATATATAATTATGATTTTAAAATTTTTATTTAACTCATTACAATAGTTTCAGGTGAAGAATACATAATATATATTTTATACCCAAAGAAGCCACAGTATGGCAAAATAATTATAAAAAATAGAAAATAAAACTCTTATTATTAATTAAATATAATATGGATTTTCAATAAAGTGCCTCGTTAATCAATTCAATAAATCTCTGTTGAAATGTTTGAATACGTGATGAGTATTTATTATTAAAAGTATTATTTTAAACTATTAACAATTCAATAAATGTTATAACTAACTTATCTACACGTTATTAAAAGAAATATAATTTGTTAATTTTATAGTGCACCCTGTATATTATTACATACTAAAAAAAAGTTTATCTCACTTCTTATATTAAGCAATCGTCGGTATAGGCTATAAATCCGTGAGCTCGAAATTTTACGGCCTTATGATTTTTCAAACGCGGCACAATCTTAAAACAATTTTATTATATTCCTCCAAAACGGACGATCATTTCCAACTTGGAGGCGTAAAAAAAGGTGCGAAATATTTCTCCCCTATTCACGGCCGTTTAATACTTAATGCACTATCCTCTATTAAATTTCAGCTCGTGTCGGAAATTGTCATAGGGCCGTGCCTTATGAATAAAAAACGAGTGGAGAGAGATACATAACGGAGCTGCAGAGGAAGGAGTAAATAATTTTCGGGCCGGGGAATTTTTAGACAATTTAGGATGCTCGAGGGTGATGTTAACTTCTCACTTACGTTCTCGCTTATTCTTCCGTTTCCTCCATTGTCCCCGGGCGATGAGAGATTTTCCGGCTAATTAAAAAAAATCGCGGATTGAAAAGGTCAAATTAAATCTTCGCTATGTTTTGCACATCGAGTACTAGTCAGTTCATTAGGGGGAGTGAAGATTGAATAAATTTAACATAGCCGGGCCATTTACTTTTGCGGTCTATTTACTTCACTTAATTCTTGAGGGTTTTAAAAAATTCAACGGTAATTAGATATATTTGGTATAGAATGGTTTTAAAAATTTTAAAAGTTTTAAAGTGCAGTACTCCAGTATTTATGTAGACGCCTATATACTTTTAACGATTCATAAAGCCTGTAGTTTATATAGCGTAAATAAAATCATAATAAACTACAAAGATGCATTCCATGTACCTTATGTTATATATCAAATATAAAAATAGTTTTTATAGTAAGGAAATAGCAGTAATTAAATTGATTAAACGTATTCGCCATAGCTGCACCGATGAGCAGTAATGCGGCGAAAGCCGTGTCTATTGATTGCCCTTGGACTCGGTTAAAAAATTATATTAGTAATAAATTTCATTATACCATACATAACAATAACTAATAGTTATACATTATATTTATTAAACATACGGTAAAAATTCAAGAGGTTATTCTCTAGGCAATTCTAAGAATTTAACTGTTCTAATATTTATTCTTTTGCAATATCTTATAAAATAAAATATTTCCATTCTGGAAAAACAAGTTTATAACATTGCTATTTAAATCTAGTGAAAAGGATGATAATAAAAATTATCGTTGAATATCCACACCTTTGTGTATTCCAAAATTATTTGATATAAGCTTTCATGTCAAAATAAGCAGTATGTGCAAAAATATTTTTATTGACAAGCAACATGAATTTCGTTTTATTGTCAATAACAACCCTTATTTTGTCCAAAACCTCTCTCCACTTACTATTAACGGTTTGCACTTAAAAGAAATCCTTGAAGCAATCTCTACTCTCTTTAAAAAGAAATTTTACTTTCTTAAATGACGTCTTTAAGATTTTATGCATTATGCATCTGACGTAGAATTGATTCGTGGTTTTCTTATTCAATTCATATTCCTTCTGGTGTACCGCAAGGAACTCGCTGCGTACCGCTACGGATTCTTTTTAAATATCTCATAAATTATAAATGATTAATTACATTCTTACTTAACCCATGGCGAAAATTTTTGTATTAAACAAAACTAACTGTTTTAATTAATCTTCTAATTATTATTCTTGTTACTTGTGCATGTTTAATCATTTTAGAGGAATTTAAACTATTATTATCTTAGTTTACATGTAACAACTTGTATAAATACAACTAATAGTAAATATGTTTGTACATATCTCCTTGAGAATGACCAACAGTCAAAACTGGTCAGAGAAAAAACAAAAATAGTAGAACAAAACCAATCAACTTTTTTTGGGAAAAGATAGATTTTGTTCATAATTGGTTTGGTTTTTCAAAAACATCTATTTTTTCAGAGGAAAACTGCACAGTTGTCTCAAGCTACACCTAGCATATGTACCTCAAGGGTTTAACTTAGGGCCACTACTATTTCTTATATTTATAGATGATTTTATCCCTGTGTGTACACATCTCCTAATGTTAAAAAGTGCTGTGATCGCAAGAGGCTCTCTTTTAGCTATGAATATAATATTAACTGCACCCTGCTCATATTAAAATGAGAAATGAAGAATCTTGGGGTGGTTTTTGTTTGTCATTTCACTTTTAGCAGCCATTTTAATGCATTTTAATAATGTCTTTGGCCTTGAAGCTGTTGGATTTTATTTTACGTACGGCAAAACAATTTACCAACATTAACTTACTAAAAACTTTGTATTTCGCCTTAAATCGTAGCAAACTAGAGTATGGTACAAGTATTTGGTATCTCATGAATTTTAATTAATTACCTATTATTTGGTATCATCATTACACTAATATTTCATAACCAAACTATTGAAGAGGTGCAAAAACAATATCTATCGTTTACAATTGATAAATTGTATCTCAACAGGTCTTACAATTACCTTTTTCTTTTGAAGAAGCATTCCTTTTTAGCACAATCTGTTTGTCGTGATATTTGAAATGCAATGTTTCTATTTAAGTTAATTAACAACATTGTTGATTAGCCTGAATTGCTCTTCGTCATAGGAACAAATTTCGTACTCTTACACTAATATAAAATTTTGCAGAAGGTACACGTATTTCATATTAGCCGCAATGCCAATAATTACTTTAACGACAAATTTATTCATGACTGTCGATTTATTACTTAACTTTTCTTATTTAATACTTACTTAAGCTTAGTTGTATTATTTATTACGGAGGTAGAGAAGGCGGAGGGCTCAAATGATTGGCGACTAATAGTACAAATAAGAATTGGAAAAAGGAGAGTGGAGGGGAAAAAAGGACAGGAGAGGCTGGAGAATGTGGATTAAGCGTTGAGAGGGACGAGAGAGAAAGTGATGGAGGTTAGTGGGAGGAACTTGAATCAATGGAAGAGATAGAAGAAACCATATTGATTTGTGGTAGAAGGAGAAAGGATAAGGTGAGAGGAAAGAGCGGGTGGTTTGATGATGAGAACAGAAGGGCAAAGAAGGAAGTAAGGAGGGCCAGAAATGATTACGGAGGCGAAAGCGGAAATGGGAGAAGGTTATGGGAAGCGAAGAAAAGGTGTGAAATAGGATGTGCGAGGAGAGAGGATGGAGGTGTGAAGAACATGGAGTAACTAAAAACATGAGGCGAAAATGTGGAGAATATTAAAAAGTGGGGGATGGAAGATGCAGACAGAGGAGGAGTTGGAGAAGTGGGCTGAGAAATGTAAAAAAAGAGAGCGGCAATCCGGTAGGGGTAGGGAGAAGGAGATATATAGGAGAGGTGAGAGATTTCACAGGGGAGAAAGTGGAGAGAGCATTCAAGGAGGTAAAAAAAAAGGAAAGCATGGGAGTCCGATGGTCTGAAGGCGGCTATGTAGAAAGAAATAGGAAGATCAAAGAAGTTTTAAACCGAAAATAAAGAGGGGAGAAGGAAATTCCGGAATCGTGAAAAGTGAGGGTAATATGCATTATATATAAGGGAGGGGACAGAGATAAATTGGAAAATTATAAGGGAGTGATGGTAATAAACAGTGGATACAAAATTGCAATGATGATTGGGGAGATTTAAGGAAAGATAAAATAGCTAGACTGGAAGGGAGAGGTGATCAGGAGAGTAAGAATTTTCAAATATCTACGGTTTATATTTAAAAGTTTGTGAGGTTATGAGGAGCATTTAAAGTGGTTACAGGTAAAGGCGAGGAAAGCATGGGGGTTGGTGAAAGAAAAATGGGGAATATGGATGGATAATAATGCGATAGTGACGTGTGACCTATGGGATGCGTAGGTAAGAACAATCTTAATGTACGGAGTAGGAGGTATAAAAGGTTCGATAATTGTGTCATAAGAACAGAGTCTTATTATTCTATGATAATAACCATACATGTCATCAGAATTTATTTATTTATTAATTTATTGACGGAAACATAATATAAAAATATATACATATATAGTTTAGATTAAAATACTAAATTACTCGTAACAGATTATGGCGGACCTCAGACTTGATCAAAGATGAGTTGGTAAAACAAAGTTGGTCACAATATTTATTTACAGTATTGGACATTCTTATATATAGACTATACATAACGTAAGACGTGCGATAAAGTGGAACGTGTAACAAGTGAGATTATCGTCTTGTATATTTTAGAACATTGAATGCAAAACATTACAAATGTTCAGACGAATTAATAAGATTATTTTAAATAGTAGTAGTAGTAGTAGTGTTAGGCTATCGACCACGTGGTCCTTCCGCCATGTGTCATTTGTGTATTTGTGTGTGTGTAAATGAGCTTGTTACTTTAAAGGATCGCCCCCGTCACTCTAAAGCACCATTAATTGTATCCCAATGGTGAATGGTACCGGTCACCCATCCGACTACTGACCCGAATCAACGTTGCTGCACGTCAGTTCGGGGCCGTAACCGATGCGCCACCACCGGCGTCTTATTTTAAATATTATTATGTAAATCGTCTATTTGAGAAGCATACTAAATTGGCATATGATCTATTCTGGTTTAAATTCAAAATTATATTTTGCATATACAATTTATATTTTAAATACTTAATAAAAAACATATTCCAGTCTGTCAATATAACAGCTAAAATGTGGCGACCAAATAATGTAATAACAACATTCTAATATTCTGACCTAATAAGAGTGACAAATAGGTTTGTTATACTATGGACATTTGTAAAATCTCTGTATTTGTATTTAATATTTTGATCTTCTTAAAATAAATGAATATATTACAAATTAGATACTCAGCAGAATGTTCCAGTCCAATGTTGCATTTTAAGATTTTTAGCTGATCATACTTGCAGACTACTAATTGCCATTATGGCTTTATTTTGCTTCAAAACGCATTATTTAGCGACTGAATTGTGCTCATTATATTTTCACTCTGATGTCAAACTGATATTATATTGTAAACGATTGTCGTTCTTTTAATAAACCCAAGCAATGTATTTGCCTTGGCAATAACAGTTTCAATGTGATATGAAAATGATAGTTTCTTATCAAAATAAACTGCCTGGTCCCTTAAAACCTCTTCATACTTAAGACATTACGTGGCATATATTAATATTAACGGACATATCATTCCTTGAACACCAATTACATAGATATTATAAGTTGGATATCCCTTTATTCGCTCTATTTATATATTTTTAAAAGCTAAATGTACATTTCAAACACGATATGTTCATTTTTAGCAATTGATTATAAATTCAAAATACAACAGAGGAATAGATGGACGTTGGGAGTAACCAATTTTCTTTTACTCTTTTCACTTTAATGTTGTAAAATATGAATGTCTATCTGAATAAAAATAAAAGTATCTCGTTACCAGAAATCTAATTTATTAGAATTTAAGTTTTGTAAATGTAAAACTGAAAGATTCTAAAATTAAAATATACTTCTGTCAAGAACATTATTCTGAAATTAAAGTGTATATATCTTACAATATAACGGGTGTCCAACAATTATTGCAGTCCCGGGTGGCGTTGGAATCAAAAACGTAGGTCGATTCTTTCATGTGCCAAATAAATGAACTGACATGTTAATTGTCAAACATAACCTAAATGTGCATTAAAAATGTCAGTTCATTTATTTGCAACATGTAAGAATCGACCTACGTTTTTGATTCCAACGCCACCCGGGACTGCAATAATTGTTGGACACCCGTTATAAAATCTTAGTAATAGTGAGTACGACAATTATATGCAATTCCTAAATATTTTTGTGCTCACTATCACTAGCCTTTTAAGTATTTAATTGGATATTCTGGTTGTAGATGTAGTTGTTAAGAAGAAAATATGACTACGTCACCATAACAAGTTTGGGAGAACTAACTCTTCAGCCACTTTACCCTTATGACAATGGTGGGTAACTAGATCGCCCTGTCTTGGTCATTATGTTTAAAGTAGGATCTTCGAAATAGATTCTACAGACCAGCAAAGATGTAGAACAGTGGTTCCGAAACTTATTTGGCCTACAGCTCCATTTTCCAGAAAAAAATATTACTCAGCGCACTTCTGGCGTTTTAGTATTAATTATTAAGAAACGCGTAAATTGGAAAGATTTAAGATTTATTGAATTGGGTTCAATAAAAGTTCAAATATTCAAAAATTACTTAATGAGAATGAAGCATTCACAGGTTTATGCTCGTATCAATCTTGTAATTCACGACTCTATTTTCGTCAATAGTAGTCTTAAATCTCCGAGATTAATAATTTGCAATCGGTTATTTTTGTTAATAAATTGATTACCGCACTGAATCCACGTTGCACTAAATATGATGAAGGTAATATAATTAAAAACTTGTGAATTACATTATGTATTTCAAGATAAGGACTAGGAATCTCCTTATGCAGACAGAATGCAAAAATAACAGATTTTATCTGAATTAAATTAAACTCATCACCTTGAAGCTGATGATTGCTTTAATGAAAATTTTAGTAATAAGTCGGTCAAGTAAACAATTATGGATTTAATTAAATTGGATCGTGAGGCATCATTTTTATCCATCAGGACCTTCAGCGTCGAGTTTAACAGCAACAGCTTTTGACAAGCAATGAATTTCTGTATCAAACAGCAAACTATTAAATTCTTCATAGTTTTCAATACAAATCTGTTTATATAATCCGTTATTCAATGATTTGCTTCTGATTGTGTTGATAGCATTAATTACATATTGTAATGATAACGTGCACTTAAATTTTTGGCCACACAAATTGATTTTTTAAATAATGTTTTCTTGTCAGTTAAAGCGCATTTTCATTTAATTGGTTCTGTTAACAAACAAAACTGCAGATTTTGAAGCTCTGAAAATGCAAGGTCAACATACCAGCATCAGTTGCACCGATCTAAATGTAATGTTTGGTACGGTGTTATGGCCAATAGAATTATGGGTCCATATTTCTTCGAGAATGAGGATAGAACGCCGGAAACGATTTCCGGAGCTTCTTACAGAACAATGATTGAAAACATTTTGCGGCCAATGCCGGAGCAGAATCCTAATTTATATTTTCAACAAGATGGAGCAACTGCGTACACTGCTAGGCAAACTATGGATCAATTTAGTGACATTTTTAGTAAACATCTGATTTCAAAAGATTCAGATTTCCCTTGACCACCTCGTTCGCCAGATTTAACTGCGCCCGACTTTTTTTTATGGGGATATTTAAAAAGTAGAAGAAGAAGAAGAAGTGTATGTTAATAAACCAGAGACTATTCGACGGCTGAAGAAGAATATTCGAGATGTGAATGCTCCCTCTTTTGTACTGGTTCTGTTATTGCCGTCTATCTTTGGAAGAAACTTCAGCCAGAAGAAGACAGTCCTCTTATTTAAGGATGTATCCTTCAGTGCCAGTACACAATAATTAACCAGTCTTTATGAGATTATATATTGTATTAAAACATCAAGGTTGTTTTGATTTTCTGTAAGGATGCTAATGTTTTCATAATTAATCTCCATTTTTGTTATCTATATGACAATAACGAGTATTTCTATTGCGTACCTTCATTGTTAGTTTTGTTTGACAATAAAGGTACTATTCTTATCAAGTATTTTCCATCTATGAATATCTTTTAATTAGCTCCAGGAACTGCATATTTATGTAAAATGTAGTATCAAAAATCGGTTTTGACATTTTCATCGCTCTTCCATAATTACCCCATGCTTTATCCAACCTGTCTCAAGGCATAACATTTTCTTATCTAAGACTAAGAGATTATAACTATCTCCTGTAGGTTGAGAGGAGGAAGATGAAGATATTGTAGTGGCTCCATGATTGCCATCATGGTAGTGCGCATGGCTTCAGTGATTCACATACAAGATAGACGTGAAATATGCCGACGTTTGCTGGAATATTAGTTGTATTAGGAATTTTAAAAAAAAACATTTTAAACATTCTGATTCTCATAGTTTCTTAATTCCTGCTTTCAAGACTTTTATATAAATTTCTCTAAATGATATTGTATATTTATGCATTTCATATCCTACCCTTCGTTACATTCCGGATGTTTACGTTATCTTTTCCACATATATCTGTCTGATTAAAATGTCTCACATTTTAGGCCGGCCCCCTTTATTATCCAATAAAACCGGAACGCACGCGGTGGATTTTATACGCCACCCTATACGTATGTGCATTAATAACAAGACTCGCCTTTTTTTTCGTTATTAAGAGCATAATTTAGTAAACACGCGTAATACCCATTTCGCGGGGCGTTAAATTATCGTTTTACTGCTCCGAACAAAATTCGAATTAAAACGAGGGGGCGGGGAAATATTTACGATGCAAATTTCATCCCGATTTCCATTGTTGTTTGGTTTAAGAAAAGGTGGCCCGGATTTACGGCCGTCGGACTTTTCTCGGGGTGTTTTCTAATAAGCGTTTAATTGTTCTTAATGTAATTTTAATACGTGGGGTTTTAATGAAACTGTTTACTCGGGGAATTAAATCCTCCGGTGACTTGTTATATCCTCTCGTCCGTTATTTAACTCGTTGTATTGGATAAGTTGGTGGGGCGTTGCGAACTTACGGGTAATCTTTTGAAGTGCCCCGAGTAAGTTTTATAAGCAAACTTTCTTTTACTCTACCTGCTGCATCCAGCCGTTTCATAACGCTATATTTATTACCCCGCGAAAACACGAAAGAACGGAAATGAAATTTTCGGTATTAACGTCGGAAACAAAAAATTGGAAACTAATTTTGCATGCTATGTAGATTACAATACAGTTTGAACTGAATTGGAATGGGTGTACTCTGTAGAATTTTAATCGTTTTTCTCACTTTAATTCTGTATTAATATTTATTTTGTTTTCAATAATGAATGATTATCTCTAATTTGATAATTACAGTATTTACTTTTTCTTAAAATTTATAGTACTTGATTACTTTTACTATTTCCCAATTATTAATCAAATTCTGATTAAACACATGTATTTACCACAAAAAAATTGCAGTAGGTGCGTTAAATTATTGTTTATCATGGATTACCACGTAGTAACGGTCGCCACCATTGTTATGATCAAATTTTGCCTATTTCTTCTCTTTAGTCTCTATTTTTATTTTTTAACCGTTCTTCTTTATGTCTTATATAATCCATAGTTTTTATTGTTTCTATTTTTCAGATCACTTTGCAATACTAACTTTTTCTGTTCAACTTCTTATTGTTTTCATCCTACGATGCTAGTTGTCGTTTATTTTCTGTTTGCTTGCAGGTTCTACATATTTTTATAAAACTCATATTATTTTTTTGCCATATTTATGATTGTTTTTTGTCAAGTTTTTTCATTTTCAAGCTTATAAATTTTGATGCTGTCATATTTTTGTGCTCATGTACTTTCGATAACAAAGACATTACAGGGAAAAAACTAACTACTCCAAGATTTTGTCAAATGTAAATATAACGTGTAAATTTAGTAGCTAATGAGAAAACATTCTGTGCTACAATCCAAACATTCTACTAAGAAGAAGGACTATCGAAACTACAATTACTTTTCTGTATTTCTGGGCAAAATGCCCATCGCCTTTATATCAAAATATACTTCGTTAGGGACATATTTTAAAAAACTATACAAATAAAATAGCTATAAAACACAATCTCAAGAAACAATAAAAAATACTGGATTAGAATTTCTTCCCTAATTTTTGCGACAGATGTAACAATGTCACACTATTAATGGTATTTTTTATTTATAGTTATCACCCCACACACACAATAATATTTTCATCACATGTGAACAACTCTTCTACAAGACAACCAGAGGTACATCAGAATAAGCAGAAGAGGAGCAGCTTATCATAAGGACTGATGAATTCGCTGTTGGAAAATGCGTTTGAGCAAATTAGCAATTAACTCATAAGAATCGACAAGGAAGAAGAGCAATAAGGTTTTTTGTACATATTAATGAGAACACATGGACAACGTTAATACTATTTGGCCAGTGCGACCAGAACTCTCCATGAAATTTTTATGATGAGGAAGAAGAATACCTAAATCATTGGAGCTATGCAACGTATTTTGTCATGAGGATTAAGAGAATGCCATTGAGGAAGAGGCAAAACAAAACAAAAATCTTGAATTGACTAAAATAATTGAGCGTAGCATAATATAGATAGCTACTCGCCCGTACTGTTCTTTTTATCACTTAATAAAGTAGTAAAAAACAGGATACATTAGGTAATAATAATGTAAATCAATCTTCCTATGCTGCATCTATGATTGTGGTCCTTAAGGAATACAGATGACACAGATTATGTGTAAATATCACAAAGATTACGTCGGTTATTGCTTTAAACGTACGAGTGGGTGCTCCTGCTGCTAATATGTATATGCCATGAGGAAACTACCCTTGACTGTTAGGCTACATTTTTTATTGAACAAAATATGCAAACTAGTGAAGAAAAACACCACATCATTGATTGTATTGGTTTATCCAAGTTAAGACAAAATAAGGTCAACGCAAAACATATTTTATCAATCCGGTAGGATCTTCATTCGGATAATTCAACAGAATGTTCTTAAATGATCCATAAGTTCAGAGTAAAGCTACACTCATATCTACATATTCACATATTTAGATGACATTACCTAGCCAGAGTAATAAAATAATTACAAAAATACAACCTCCGCATTAACAGATAGAATGTTATGTTTTTTTTAACCGATCTGTATAATTCTCAATTCTCTGAAAACTAAATGTTTACCTTTTACGGTAAACTTATTTTTGCCAAATGATGATGACTAGCAACTAGTATCATGTCAGAAACGAACATTTTATCAAGTGAGTCAGCTATTTGTTGACTCTTCCAGAAAATAATTACGTTACCATTAAGAAAAAGGCCTGATCTATCAGCCAATGAAATTTACGCAATCTATCATAATTATCATATTTATCATCGACCATCAAACTCTTTGATTTAGACCTGAGCAACCAAAAGCTGTTTATTAAGTATATTAGGTGGCTAAAATCAAGATGTGGCAAAGTTCTTAATAAGGCTATGTTTAATATGAAGAGGTGGCAATAAAATGTCCTGTGGATTCACAAGTGGTAAAAAGGACACGTTTTATTGTCCTGGCTAATAATGGGTAAGACTCGGACACACCTTTCTCACATAACGATGATCAACTTTAGATCGCGATCTAAATACAATGATCATCAATGGAAAATTCGTGGCGATCGATCGCCACAAATTTTCCATTGAGATCATTGTATTTGATCTTGGGCAAAATTGTACGTATTGTGGGGTAGTACTCCCTGGTTTATACTGCGTGAGCAGTCGGAATTGATCTATTAACAAACGCCATTCATTTCGATCATATGGTGTAATCAAAACTATTACAAACCCACGATCTACTTAGAATGAATCAAACAAAGAGGGTTTACTTGTAAATGACCCATTTTTGGGGTTAGGACATGTACTAAGAGGGAAAGTGCTTCCACTATCGATATTTTCTACTAGGAATCATTCATATTGCAGAGACATTGACCCTTTTAACTAAAACGAGGCATCTAAAATACGTACCTGTCTAGAAAAAAACACTCACCTGGTAGCGTTAAATACCGCCTAACCTAAATAAAGCTTCGCCCTGAATAGTTTTGACAGAAGTTAGTTAGTGTAAAGTACAAGTTAAAGCAATTATTAATTTATTAGGATAGGTTTAAAATACGTTGCGGAATAAATAATGTATTAGTCTAGGTTTAACGTACCCTAGGGCAAAAATTATCTGTTGTGACACACTAAAAGTAAAGTTTGATATTTAAAACAGTATTGAAATAAGAGGAGAGCATATTACAACATTGAATAGTTTTAGGTAATTAATTTAGTTTTTGGTTTCTTTATTACGTACATATTCGTAATATACGTAATTATGTTAATAAACATATTTGGTTAATTTGAGAGATTTCTTTGATACATAAATTAATATTTTGCAATTGTTATAGCAAAAGTAGAGAGAAGAAATGTCTTTCACCCTAAAATAGGATTTACTGAAAAAAGTGGACAAAAAATAAAAATAAAATGATTAAAAGACATTGGAACGCTTGAAAAAAATTTTCAGTGATTTCTGGTGACGAAAACAAAGCAAGTAATAAAAAATATTAATAAATTGACGAAAATTTCTAAAATTCGAATTACAAAAATTTCTCAACCTGGATGAGAAATTTATTGAAAAATTTCCTAAGGAATTACTGGAAATAACGGATATCTTTTCAAATTATAAGAAAGATTCTCTAAGAATAATAAAGCTAATTGAATGCAATAAATTGTGAAAATTTTTGAGATTTTTTTGTAAAAATCAAAAATCTTTAATTTTAAAATTGTGAAAGCAAAGTTTAAAAAAATCTGGCAACTGTGAAATAAAAAATCGCAGTCTGAAAGGGATACTTATTGCAAAATTTAAGGATTCCAAATAAATAAATTGAAAGAAGAATTATTGAAACATTTTAGAACTATAGAACAAAATTTTCACAAATATTTAGACGTAAAAATGCTGAAAAATTCGGACTGTATAAAGAAATCATAGAAAATTTTCGAGAAAATTCTGGAGAATTAGTAGGAAAATAATTAATTGCAGAAAAATTTAGAAATTAAAAAAACTCTCAACTTGGAAGAGAATTTCATTATAGAATCTCTAAAATAAACTGCAATATTTAATAAAAAGAGACGGAAAACCAAATTTCTAGTTACATCAACATCAAATTGGCATTTGGAGATGTTCGTAAAGAAGAAAGAATTTGAAAATTTTCTTTATTTTAAAGCAAGAAAAATTAGAAAACTTTTAAATATTTAAAAGGAAATGCTAAAATTCTTGAATTAATGGATTTTAAAAATCGGAAAGCAACATTTTTGAAAAATTGTAGAAGCCTTGAAGAAAACTTTTCCCTGAAGAGAAATTCATTTAGTCAAAGAAAAATACTGCAAATTATTAAAACTCCTAAAAGAAAACATTTGTAAATTTCAATATAAATTTCTGAAAAGATAAAGTTTTGGTAAATTCCACGAATAAAATTTTTGAGGAATTTCTGGGAAATTCTAATAAAATTTCTGAAAGCTTAATTGTTGAAAAGTTTTAAAAGCTTTTAACCAATTTCTCGCAGACTAATAGAGATACTCTAAAGGTGGAAAAAAATTACTGAAAAATTCTTTTAAAAAAATAGAAGGATTACTAGACAATATAATAACTAGTAAAAAAATCACTAACTTGAAAAGAGATTCCTGAAAAAGTAAAAATTTAAAATTACGACTAATAGTAAATTTTTAAGAAAATGCTGGTAAATTATAAAACTAACAAAAATATAATGTTTTAAAAAACTGAACTACTGAAAAATAACCTCTTAACTTAGGAAAGAATTTCTTTGAAAAATCTCCAGAAGAGTAAGAAAAATCCTTACTGGTTGCTGGAAAAATTAGAACAATCGAAGAAAATTTTCGCAAATTAGAAGAAAAATTCCTGAGTAAACATTTCAAAAATTTTCTGAAAATATCTGTAGAAGATTAGAAAATTTTAAAAATCTGATAGATAAATTGCTAAATTTGAAGAAAAATCTCGCAAACTGAAAGATGAATTTATTAAAAAATTGTCTAAAAATTCAAGAAAAATGATGAAAATTCTTAAAACCAAAAAATTAATGTACTTTCTCTGTATATTTCTCGAAAACCATGAGGTTTACGAAAAAGTGCTATTCCTACTAATTGGCCCACTTTTGAATTATTTACAATTATTTATTGTATAAATTTCATGTAACTCCTGTAGTTTAGTAGCAATAAGCAAAAAATACAATTTTTTTTTTTCTTAAGAACTTTACGAAAAACATGTTGTAATAAAACTTGTTTAGTTCCTCGTTCCCTTTAACCTATGTTTAAAAGTGTATGTAATATTTTTCAAATTTAGAAAAAACAATACTTTTCCTATGTATTCTATATAAGAAAAGTATTATATTAGCCTAGGCCAAGAGTACGCTAGGGTAGAAAAATATTTATTAGAATAGATGCATGAGATTAGGCAAGAGTATTCTATGACAGAATAAAAAAATGTAAGATGCCAAAGTACGTTTAATAATGAATATTTTGTTGTAATATGCCAGAAATACATTACGATATTGTATTTATTATTTGCACAATAATATATCGGATGTTGCTCATATATTTTACTGATTCTAAATGCGCACGACTTCAATGAATTGGTCAAAATTGATCAGAGTTTAATTTCTATTATATGTTTAGATATGTGTATATATACAGGGTGTCTCTGTGACTTTGGGAATAAAATTAACTACGTATATTAGGGTTAAAGTGATGATGATTCGTAAAAATAATATATAAAAGTCTTCAAATGACCAATATACAGGACATCAAGCTTAAGAAATTTTAACACATTTTTCTAAATATTTTAAATACTGTTCCTGATAGAGTGCTGCAATTTGTTACACCTGAAGTAACTCAAAAATGGCCACTGTTTACAAAGAGTGATAAAAGTTTCTAAAATAAATTTTCTATTAAAATGAGGAAAACTAAATGTATTTTTATGAGCAACCAAAAAAGCTATAAGCGAACAAATTTATAGTATGGTTCCCTCGGTCCGGTCGAAGTGACAAGTTGCCTAAGGAATTTACTTGATGTTAGGCTGTACCAAATTGCAGCATTCTACAACGAGCGGTATTGAAAATATTTAGAAAAATGTGTTAAAATTTCTTAACTTATAATATTTTTTTACGAATAATCATCATTTTCACTCTAGTATATGTGGTTAATTTTATTTCTCGAATCACAGAAACACCCTGTATGTGGACTAGCCTTTTATCTATGTTGTTTTGTCATATATCGTCTGTATTATTTCACCTTTCTTTTATCCCCTCGTTTTAATTATCTATTTTGTATTGCCTGTACTTTTGATAGGGATTCTTATAGTTTCCTTGAAAATTTTTAATGACTGCCAATGGTTTGAAGTCTAAACTGATATTAGTTTTATTAAATTATTGTTTCGCAGTCAACAACGGACCGGTTATAATATAAAAAACCTTTATTTGGCATATTCCTCTATTATAGTACATGACTCTACTCAGCTATTTCTGACGCCTTCATCACTTTTCCTCCCTCTTCGCTGTCCCACTCACGTCAGTGTCTTCACCCTAGCCTCGTCTTCTCTCTACTTTTTCGTGCTTCTACATTGATTTATCTACTTGAAATAATTAAATTTGCATCTTCTATTTTGAAAATTTTAAAAAAATAACAATGGAAGATATTGGATTAAAAATTTCAAATTCTTACTTAAGAGTAATGTATTTTCAATATTTCATAAATATAATAGCGCATATTTACAAAGAAACAAAATAGCAACACTTAGAAAAAAGAACTGAAAAAAATTAAATTTGCAACTTCTATTTCATAAAATTCTATAAAATTATTCACTGCAGATATTCATCTGCAAATTCTAAAAACAACTTGAAGAAGAATGTATTTTCAATATTTCATAAAAATAAAACAAATATCTTTACAATAAGAAAAATAGGAACAGTTAGAAAAATGTATTTGTATTAATTAAATTTGCAACTTCTATTTTCAAATAATTAAATTTACAACTTCCGTTTTGAAAAATTGTATTGGTTTAAAAATTTCGAAATCTTACTTAGAAGTAATGTATTTTCAATATCCATAAATATAATACCGCATCTTTACGAAAATAAACAAAATAGCAATGCTTAGAAAAAAAAACTTGAGAGAATTAAATTTGCAACTTCTATTTCATAAAATTTTAAACAATTTATCACTCCAGATATTCGTCTGAAAATTTTAAAATCAACTCAGAAAAGAATGAATTTTTAATATTTCATAAAAATAGAACCATATAATAATAAACTAAAAAAAATGCGTTTTCAATATTTCATAAAAATGAAACCGTATTTTCAGTCAGATCAAAATAGCAACAGTTAGAAAAACGAATTTGATTAATTTTTCAACTTTTTGAATTAAAAATTCAAAGCTATTGGTGTCCAAATTTTAAAATTAATATTCAAAGAGTATATTTTTAATATTCCATAAACATAACAGCATATCTTCACTTAAAACAAAATAGCGACACTTAGAGAGAAGATTTTGAAATAATTAAATTTACAACTTTTCAAAAATTAACCCCAGCAGCTTCCATTTCATAAAATTCTAAAAAATCAATGCAGATATTCGTCTGAAAATTCAAAAATCAACTCAAAATAACTCATTTTCAATATTTCATAAAAATGGAACCATATTTTCACTAAAAACAAAATAGCAAAATAGCAATATTGAGAAAAATGAATTTGTATTAATTAAATTTTCAACTGCTATTTTGTTTTTTTTTTGTAATTAACCATAGCAGCTATTGGTGTTAAAATTTTGAAATTAACCCACAAAGAATTTATTTTGAATATTTCATGAAAATAACAGCATATCATCACTAAAAACAAAATAGCAACGATTAGAAAAAATAATTGGAAATTATTATTTTTGCAACTTCTATTTCAAAAAATTTTGAAAAATTAACCACTACAGATATTCGTTCGAAAATTTTAAATCCAACTAAGAAATGGAATGTGTTTTCAATATTTAATAAACATTAAAACGCATCTTCACTAAAAACAAAATAGCAACAGTTAGAAAATTTAATTTGTATTAATTAATTAAACTTCTATATTCAATTTATTTTTAATTTTCCATAGCAGTTATTGGTGTTAAAATGTTGAAATCAACTCACAAACAATGTATTTTAATATTTCGTAAATATAACAGCGTATCTTCAATAAAAACAAAATAACGTCATTTACAAATAAGAATTTGAAATAATTATATTTACAACTTCCGTTTTGAAAAATTGTAAAATTTGTAAAAAAATTAAGCACAGCAGCTATTGGTTTAAAAATTTCAAAATCTCTCACAAAAATAATGTATTTTCAATATTTCATAAATATAACAGCGCATCTTCACAATAAAATCAAAATAGCGACGCTTAGAAAAAAAGAACTGAAAAGAATTAAATTTGCAACTTCTATTTCATAAAATTCTAAAAAATTAATTACTGCAGATATTCGTCTAAAAATTCTAAAATCAACTCAAAAAAGAATGCCTTTTAAATACTTTATAAAAATAAAATCATA
This sequence comes from Ontholestes murinus, assembly GCA_963969525.1. NCBI lineage: Eukaryota > Metazoa > Arthropoda > Insecta > Coleoptera > Staphylinidae > Ontholestes > Ontholestes murinus. The sequence goes on from OZ018397.1 coordinate 12,129,767, forward strand.
TCTTCACTAAATCAAAATAGCGACAGTAAGATAAACGATTTTGAAATAATTAATTTCTCAACTTCTATTTTAAAACTTATTTTTAAATTAACCACCGCAGCTATTGGTGTCAAAGTTTTAAAATTAACACAAAAATAATGTATTTTTAATACTTCATAAATATAAGAGCGAATCTTTAATCAAAACAAAATAGCGACACTTAAAATAGAGGTTTAGTAATAATTAAATTTACAACTTTCGTTTTTAAAAATTGTAAAAAATTAACCATAGCAGCTATTGGTTTAAAAATTTCAAAATATTTCTTAAACGTAATGTATTTTTAATATTCCATAAATATAATAGCGTATCTTTAGAAGAAACGAAATTGCAAACCTTCTAATTAACATAAAAATGTTTCACCACAGATTATGTGAGAATTTAATTAATCTGTCGTTTGTATTTATATCGGTTGTTAGTTATTTTTTATCTTTTTACCTTTCATCTATTAGTATTCTGTAACATCAAATAGTATATGTCACTTATCATCTTTATTTTGTCTGTTATTATTTTACATTGTTTCTTAACTGTTGTTAATCATCAGAAAACAAATTATATCTTCTGTCGCTTATTAATTAAACAAAGCTGTTTTACATTTTTTTTATATACAAACAAATTCCAGCTCCATTAATGACAAACCTGTTGTCAGTAAGATACGCACAAAGAACAAAACCAAACTTCGTTCTCCTTTGTTATCAACAGGTTACTTTTAAATAACATTTAATTAAAACCCCCACTTTAAAGTAGCACGCGAGGGCGCGTTTTTTTTCTTCTTTATCCCGTTTTAAAATAATGGCCTCTCCCCCAACAGTACAGGCACTGGAGTCCCCGCTGTCGTTACACGAAATTAATGAAAACGTTGTACGCAACTGCACGAACAGAAATGAATTTTAATCTGGACTGCATTATTATTATTTCCGTTAGTTTTAGGTTGAAACATACGTTTTAATTAAAGCGGATGCTCCATGTTTAACAATCGGCCGTTTCGTTTTCCAGTAAATCCACCATGAAAATTATTAATTCCCGTTGTGTGCCCGCTCTTAGCCCGTTTTATTCGAACCCATATTTTACGTTTTAAATTTGCAACAGACATATTTTCTGGTCACATAAAGCACTCGCGCGTAATGATTCCCATTTATCCAGAATTAAAATTAATTTTTTATTTCAGACTGATTATAATTCATACGTCCAAATTAATTAGTTGGGATTCATTTCGATGCGATTTGCAACTGCGTTGAAATAATGTTGAATTTAATCGAGAAGTGTGTGCCGCGGAGAAAAGTTTATTCGTTCGCTGGGAATAATTAAGTTATGAAAGTTATTTTATTTGGAAACGCCCCGAGCCTCGTAAACTGAATTTATTACAATATTTCGGAGGCGCGATCAATGTTTAATCACTGTCAATGTCTGGCTACACAATATCTTTGGGTAATTGCTGCTCTCGAATGCAGGAGTTTACATCAAATTCAGAAATTATACATTCCTCCGGGGAGAGCAGATGTTTATGCAAAATAAATGTTCGTGCAGGATAATTTAGTCGCGCCTTATATAATAATTTTAAGCAATTCGATGGCGTATTGTTGTTGCTCTTCCCCATGTACCCGGCGCATCCACCTCTATTCGTCTCGTGGGTACGCCTACACGCCTAAAATTCGCGACGCGTTTAATAATCCAGTTGTTTTCTTTAATAACAGTGCGGTTTATGGTATATTTGTTTATTATATTTAATCTGTTAAAATGTTTCGCCAAAAATATAATGTATCATGAATTATCTTTAAAATAAAGTACACTTCATTGGTAATTCCTGTAATTTTCATTATTTCATCTGTTAACCAATAATAATAATAAAAAAATAACAAATCTAAATTGGTTCTCCGTAAGACCTTAAAATAAATAATTTTCTTCTATTTAAGTACTTAAATCTCATCCAATAAATTCAACTTAAATGTACTGAAGAGGTTATGTAGTTGGTAATGGTGAAACGGCAATGTATTTATTTAAAAAATGTACTCTTCCATTAACTAAAGTTAGCACATTGAAGCATCTAAACGGGTTCGCTGTAAAACTTTAAAAATTAAAATATTTTTTTCTCGGTAAACCTGTTTTTAGTACTTTAATCTTGTCCAACAAATTATCTCCTTCAACATTTTTCTTCTGAAATGCCTTCAGAATTCCATTGATCTGCTAAAATCGCATACCAAAAATTTTGTCAAGGTTTATACATAAAAAAAAATTCTTTCAGAGAAGGTAAGTTTCGTAAGTTTTGAACTTCTCATTAACTTGGTACTATTACAAGGGAGAATTTCGTAACCGAGGAAAATAAAATGATAAAGTTACTCAAAATCCAAATAATTACTGGAGAAAATTATTCAACTGAAGGCCTAATTATGGATTGTTATCTAATCATACCAATTTTTGAATTTGTTGCTACTGCTATGAAAATACAACCAATTTTATGAGCTTTTTTTAATTTTTTCTGACCTCTTGTTAGTGAATATTTTTATATAATATGTAAGCCAGGACCTTAAATAACAGAATATTTCATTTATTAATCTAAAATAGCGTTTTATCATACAATCTAACTTGAATACAAGTTATCGGAAAATTATTTTAGTCTACAAACGAAAATTGAGGATTAGAATTCCCAGGAAAATTCTTAGACTGACCTCTGCTATAAAGTTTTGAGATAGTACAAAACCAATCATTGGATAGATGATGTACTTTGAAATGCCAGAAGGAAAAAGTACACTTTAGCTAAATTTGGCACACTGAGGCATCTAAACGGGTTCTTTGTTATTAAATAATAATTAATAATTTTCTTACTAGTAATATGTGCTCGAAGCACGTCCTAAAAATTACTGTCAGGGTCCTTCAGTAACAATATTTCTTCATAGAAGTTACCTAATTATCTTAAATTTTGAAATTTGAAAAGAATTCTGTAGTCAACGAAATTTCCAAGATTCCCAAAAAATCAAACAATATTAATAGTTAGAAAAGATAAAATGTTTAATGTAATTTAACTTCTCAATTTGAATATCTCCGTCTCTAATATTTGAAAATTTAGTAAAACAATCGTATATATACTTGATTGTAGAGGATTTCACTTAGCGATACATATTTTATAACTTTAAATAAAATAAACTAAAATTGTATCGAAACTATAGTCACTAAGAATAATAAAGTGTGTGATATAAACAAAGTTTATTTTATTTTATTTAAAGTTAATCGTATATATGACGCTGCTCATATTTTTGAATCTGTTGAAATTCGTTATTGAAGCAGTTAATTTATGAACATTTCCTTTAAAAATTATATTCAATTTAACGGAAGATGTTAAATAGGTTTTGAGAAGTAATTCAAACGCATCTAACCAATCAATAACTTTCAGAGAGAAATTAAAATTCGAACAATCACATGGTAAATCTAATTTACGTATTATTTATCACAAGTATTGAACTACCCGCAAACTCTGCGTTAGGATACTAAGGCATAAAGAATTTCACAACCAATTTTCCGTGATACACGAAAATCATCAACTTTTTTCTAAAACTCAAATAACATTTCATTCCTTGCCAGTGAATTACAAGCGCTACTTGTCGATTGTTAGAATTACAAAGGTACTCCATAGCTAATACTAACAAAATTTATCAGATACTCGAACTTTTCCAAAAAAAAACAAAATGTTTTTCTTACCATCGAACTGAAATGTCCAGTTACATTCTTACCAAAGCATTGATTGAGATTACAGATATTGAATAGTCTACGAACTTTAATTATTTACTTTATACCAAGTAGTAAAGAATTCCGTCACCAATGCCAACAAAGTTTTCCCCCATCTTTTGGAAACTCATCAATTTTTTCTAAAAAGTCAAACATTGTTTTTTTTTTGAAGCCCCATGAATGGATTATTACCGACCATCCTAAGGCTGTACCCGTAAAAATCCAGTAAGCAAGACCAATAAATTGAAACATTTCTTCCTTCCTATTAAAGTAATAATCTCCTATAATGAATTGTTACTTAATCATCACAAGTCCTAAACTACTCCAAGGTAGTATAAAGTAGCAGGACTTGTACAAAAATACGTAACCATAACTTTTAGTTATAGATTGTTGAACAATCATTGAAAGTTCTAAACTCCTCATTAATTGCGCAGTACCATATCAAGAAAAAACCTGTAGCGAATTTCGAAACCCAAGTCAAAATGATGGTTGCGACCGTCAAAATTATTTTGAGATACTCAAAACTCATTAACATATTCTAAGAAATCAAACAACATTCCTTCCTTGCCATTGAACTGAAAGTTCCTGTGATGCATTATTACCTAATCATACCCACGAACCTTAAACTATACCAAGTCGATAAAGAATTTCTGAGACACTCGCTCAAAACTTCTTATCAATGAACGAAAAGCACCAGTTACCTATTATTATCGAAGGTATAACTTAAGATATAAAAAATTCTGTAGCTAAAATCGTCAAAATTTCTGATCTAAAAAAAAAACAAACAAATTCTATTCCTTACTATCTAACTGCAAGTTATAAATTGTTTTCCAACTATTCCAGTTACTGATTGTTATCCAAGGTATAACTCAAGATATAAAAAATTCTGTAGCTGAAATCGTCAAAATTTCTGAGGTTATCAACTTATTAAAAAAAACAAACAAATTCTATTCCTTACTATCGAACTGTAATTCGTAAAAATTTTCTTAACCGAGACCGACAAAATTTCTGAGGTACTCGAAACTCATCAACTTGTTCCAACAAATTAAGCAACATTTATTTCCTGTCACCGAACTGAAAGTCCCAGCTATAGAGTGTTACCTAATAATTCCTAGTATTGAAGTGCCCAAAACTCTGCGATTCTATACCAAAGTAGAAATTAGTAAGAAAAGATATATAGAAGGTTCATCAACTTGTTCCAAAAATCAAACATTGTTTCTTTCTTGCCATTAAACTGAAGGATTATTACCGATCATCCTGTGGCTAGATAGATATTGAATTACATTACAGAAGTCAACAAAATTTCTAGGAACTGAGAACTAATCAATTCATTCCAACAAATTAAACATTTTTTCCAATTAATTCCAAGCTTAAAACTGTCAAAGCACTTTGAGGAACTATAACAATACATTTCGAAAACAAACACTAACACTAGTAGAAATAAATCTACGTGAATATTTATTTTATACACTTTCTTCACTCAAAAACATTTGTTCTAGAACTATAACATGTCAAGATATGTAAAAAAAAACTCTGTGCCAAGTCAATAAAGGTACTCGAAAGATATCTTCTCTGTTCCAAAACAATTACATTTCTTTCTTGCCTTCTCTAATGGATTGTTACTTTGTCACCCAAAGCTCTAAACTGCATATTTTATCAACTGAGAGCTCTAGTTATGAATTGTTTTTTAATCATCCCTAGTTTTGGATTACTCTACGGTTCATACCAAGGTAGAAATCGTAAAGAATTCCATAACCGAAATCAGAAAAATCAACACATCAACTTGTTTCAGACATTTCTTTCTTATTATCAAAATGAAAGTGATTCCTAAACATCTCCAGTATTAAAGTGCCCACGAACTCTACGGTTCCACACCAAAGTAGGAATCGTAAAGAATTCCGAGACACTGGAATTCAAAACTCATGAATTCGTGTCAACAAATCAAATGTTACTTAATAATTCCATGTTTCAAACTGCCAACAAACTTCGATGTATATAACAAGACAGGACCTGTAGCCAAGTCAATCAAATTTACAAGGTACTCGAAAATTATCAACTTTATCAACATTATTTTCTTGCTTTTACTAGCGGATGGTCACTAGATCACTGAAAATTCTAAACAGCATTTGCTTCAATGTCTTAGTGATGTTATGAATTGTTTCCCAAGCATTCCAAGTTTTGGAGTACACTACTATTACTTATCAACTTATTCCAAAAATCAGACATTTCTTTCTTGCCATCTAACTGAAAGTCATACTTATGGAATATTACCTAATCGTCTCAAGTATTGAGTACCCACGAACTCTTTCACACTAATGTGGGAATTGTAAAGAAATCCAAGATACTGAAAACTCATTAACTTTTTGCAAGACATCAAACCTTGTTTCTTTCTTGAAGGCCCGACTATAGATTATTACCAATAATCTTAAGGTTAAATCCGTAAAGAATTTCGACAAACTCAAAGTTCATTAATTCGTTTGAAAAAATCAAACGTTTCGTCTTTCCTATGAAAGTAAAATTCGCCTTTATGGATTTTGAACCATCTAACTGAAAGTCCAATTATGAATTGTTATTAATCATCCAAACATATAAAAAAATATATAGACAATATTAATTACATAATTTAGACTGCACCAGAATTGGGCATTAAGTTCATCCTAGATGATCTTCCACTCGTACTTCGAAGTTGTAAATTCTTCTGCTGACGCATATGTCGAATAGGAACGCACCAGAAACCAATATTTAGGTGTATTTTTTCCTTAAATTCATGCGTTTTTGTCCCTAATATGGGAATTATATGTCAATTTGACTGACGTTTTAATTATTTTTGCTCATAAACTGAAGTGCTCATGAACTCTGCTCATGAACTCTGCTTTTGGATCCATAAAGAATCCCGTTAAAGGGGCCACCAAATTTTGAGAAACTCAAAACTCATCAATATTTTCCAAGAAATTAAACGTTTCGTCCTTCCTATGAAAGTAACATTCACCATTATGACCCATCGAACTGACAGTTTCACTTACGAATTGTTACCTATTTATCCTAAGTAGTAAACTGAAAATGAACTTTGCGGTAAGTCGTGAAGAATTCGCATTCTCTAACTGAGGAAAACCAAATTTACGAAACCATCAGTTATAAATTGTTACCCAAAATTAGTTTTGAACTCCTAGAACTAAGGAATTATGCAATAAAAACCATTATCAAAATTTCTGAGTTACTCAGAACTTATCAACTTGTTTTAAAAAATTAAAACTACTTTAATTCATTTATTTAGATCTTCTTTCTTACAAAATTATCACAAGTTCATAACTTCAAATTATGTCCTTCCACTTAATCCTTTGTTGCATCATCGTGTTGAGAAGGCCAACTTTTATATTTTCTTTAATGTCATGTCTTGTCCCCTTTTTTGTAGGAACTTTTTTGCAGTTTATGTTATCATGACAGATATAAAATATTCTATTCCTTACCATAAACTAATGTCCCAATCTTTACAAATACTTTATTACCCTGCGGTACCAATATAGGATTTAAAAAAAATCTGAGATATTGAAACCTGAGCTACTTGTTCCAAAAAATCAAATATTTATTGCTTGCCATCAAACTTAAACCATAAAAATAAATTATTAGCGATTATTCTAAGGCTGGGTCTGTACAAAATCCCGTTACATAATCCAATAAAATATCTAATAACTCAAAACTCATCAATTCGTCCCAAGAAATTTAACGTTTCTTCTTTGCCCTAAAATTCTCCATTATAGATTGTTACTCAATCATTCTACGTTTTAAACTACTCCGATGTACTCTAACAAGGCAAGATCTATAAAAGAATCCTTAATCAATAAGTGAGAAAATTATTCAAGAAAAAATATATTTCTTTCTTGGCGTCGAACTTAAAATCTTAGTTGCCTAATCATCCCAAATATTGAAGTACCCAAGAGCGGTTTTATACCAATATCGGAATCCTAAAGTATTCCGAAGCTCTAAAAACTCATTAACTTGTTCCAAAAAATCAAACATTGCTTCTTTGTTGCCAAGGTTAGGTTACGGATTGTTACAAATCACATTAAGGCTGGATCCGTAAAAAAATCAGTTAGAAAAGCGAACAATATTTTAATAAACTCTTAACTCATCAATTTACTCGAACGAACCGTTTTTTTTTTAATATCAAAATAAAATTTGCCATTATGGATGTAAACATTCCAAATTTAAACTTCTTACTTACTTTGAGGTAATATAACAAAGAAGAAGAATTTTGTAACCAAGTCAATGAAATTTCTCAAAAATTATCAACTCGTTCCAAAAATCTGACAGCATTTCTTTCTTGACATCAAAGTAAAACTCAGTTATGGAACGTTATCTAATCATCCCAAGTATTGAAGTGCCAAAGAACTTTGTGGTTTTATGCCAATGTAGGAATCGTGAAGAATTCCAAGATACTGGAAACGTATCAACTTCTAAAGTAAATCAAATATTATTATTTTCTTCCCGTCAAACTAAAGCACCAGATATGGATTATTACCGGTCATACTAAGGCTGGATCTGGAAAGAATCAAGATACAAAGGCCTGCAAAATTTTACAAAGCTCAAAACTCATCAATTTGCTCCATCAAATCAAACGTTTTTTCCTTCCTTCCTTTTAAAACAAAATTCGCCATTATGGATTCTTAGCCAAACATTCTAAATTTAAATTGCCCATATGCTTCGAGGTACTATAACAAGGCAGGATCTCTTAAAAATTTCATTATATTTCTCAGGTACTTAAATACAAAAAATAACATTTCTTTGTATATCGAAACCTGGCACTACTTCAATTTGTATGTATGTTATTATGGAATAAAGAATATTCTGTTGCCTTCTCTAATGGGTTGTTACCTAATCATCCAAACTTCTGAACTGCTTAGGAACTACGCGGTAACATAACAAGGCAGGACATGTAAAGAAATTTGTAACCAAGGGTAATTTCTTGAAATTATATAACCTCATCGAATTAATTCAAAAAATTAAACAATTTTATTTTGCCATTCCATTGAAAGCTTCATTCATCTCATGTTTTGATCTTCTCACAAACTCCAAGAAACTATGCAAAGGAAGAACTCACAAAGAATTCTGCCATAACGGAGTACAACAAATTTTCTGAGATACCTGAAACTCATGAACTTTTTCCAGAAACATTAAACAACGATCGAACCGAAAGTCCTACAATATTTAAAATATTGTATTCAGGTAACAAGGGATTAGTACTTAATCACCGAGAAGGATTGGAAATAAAAAAAGCGGTAAACGCAGGCAAACAAGTTGTCAACGACATGGACGAATTATGGAATTCCCCAATATTAAATGCCCTTATTACCTGAAAGTATTTATAGTCTCAAAAAATCCATTTTGTACATCATTCTTGATAATGGCCTTGAGCCGAAACTAGTTGAATAAATTATTAATTTGTGAAACAAGCCAAGTGAATTTTAATTTAATCTAAAACCTACCGGTAGATTTTCCGCCTACTCACGGGAAAAGCCCGATACGCATCTGACACAACATATTTTCCACCGGCTTGAATAACTCGGATGATATACGCCGACTTCACGTGGAACTTAATCGTAAAAACTTATGATTATGTTTGTTTATCAAAGACTTCGCTTTCGAATTGGTTGTTATATCTTATCGCGTAAGCTTTTCCTTCTGTTTCATCGACGATAAAACTATTACGCATTGGCCTTCACCTTTCCGTATATATATCATTTACGTATATTAGATGAATACTAAAAGAAAACTATTTTTTGTAGATTCAACCTTTCAAGTATAAATGTAATAATTGTTTATTTTTTCAGAGCCCAAATTAATACGATTGAATAGAGAATACATTTAATTTTCGCTTCCTTGTCAACAATAGCTACTGACCGATTTCGATTTATTTGGATATCATCAGTGTGGCGTAGTTGAAGGCAGGATAATGAAATTCTGCACAGAGATTTATTAATTAAGGAAGTTTACTGAAATGCATTTGATAAAAGATGATATCTTACAGATCGATGGAGGCCTAAAATTCCTTTTCCCTGTCCTCAACCCCACACAGATGAGATCCGAAAAATAATTAAACCGGTCTGTGGCTGTTGTTAGGGAAAATTATTGTATTAATTGTATTAATTGTCTTTGTTAACAGTTTCTTCTAATTGTAGGTGATGCAACCACTAGGAAGTTTTGTGCAATGTTTTATACAATCGCCTTAATAATAGTATCTTAATAATTTTAAAATACGAAATCATTTTAATAGTATCTTATTACAATTAGCTTTTAACATAAATACTAAAATTGTTTTATATCAATAATATATACTTGAATATATCAAATCTATACAAACAGCAATAAAATAAATCACGTTTATTTTTAACTAATATTTTTACCAATTCTGTCAAAATATGGGAAAATATTAAATGAAACCTCATTATTTACACCGCTCCGCATAAACCTTCGCCATAGTGTGCACTTAACTCATAAACGTGAACTATTTGAATAACCTGCTCGTTTCTTACTTCCTAATGTGCCACGTTCTAACGTAAATGTGGCATTTATTTTGGAAATGGGAACGATTGCTTAGAGTAATAATAGTAAAGAAGCCAGGGAATAACCCGGGTAGACTGAATTCTCAGATAATTTTTATTAAAGGCTACAAGGAAAGGGTGTTCTAATATATTTCTCGAAAGGGACTTGATTATCTGCCTAATGGATTTCATGATGGTAATTTCGTATCATAAAAATAATAATAAATTTAAAACATATATATAACTCTGGATGATTGTTAGTTATAAGAATGCCTTATAATTATAGCTTATTTTTGGTGGGCTTACAGATATTAGATATCTGTCAAATATATTTAATTTAGTTTTATGCTTTCAATCTGTTAAAATCTCTTAGCTGATTAACATTCGTGGGAGATTTTAGTGTTATTACTTCAATAGAAAGAAAAGTACAGATAAAGTATAACTATTGTGGAAATTTATAATGACTGCCTAATTAATTTTGGTGCTTAAAAATGGTAATTTCAGAGTTACAATTTTACTCTCTGCCGCATCCAGTCTGAACTATCATATTTCTGCACACAGTCTCTAAAGCACATCATTCATATTTCTTTCACCAACCTTTCATTCGCCATTTCATTCACCCTTTTTTCAAACTTTTCCACTCTCTTTGCTGCTTCACACCACACCAACAATTTGTTACATTCTTGCAGTACCGCGTATTCAAGTGTCGTTCTCTTCAGGCCCAGTATCCTTTAAGTACTGACGTTGTAACCTTTTCACCTTTTGTTGTTCATTTATACTCAACACTTTCACACCATATAACATAATTGATATAACCCATGCATCCTACCAAATAATTTGCATTAACACATTATTACCTAACAAATCTTCCCATGTTCTCCACAACCGTTCCATCGCCACTCTTGCTATTTTACACAATTACTCAATATGACCCGCTTTAGTTGCCGACTCCAAGAACACAAAGCCAAAACATTTGAACTCTTTTACTCTTTCCACTGGTCACCCTTCTAAACCAATACTTCTTCTTTAATTTTTCTTCCTGCATTATGAAATACCATCCACTTTATTTTCTTCACATTTACAACTAATGTTCTCCTATCAAAGTACCCTTGAAGTCTTGCACTCATCTCTTGCAGCTCACTGAATGATTTAGCCTACATCACCACGTCGTCTGCATATGCCAAGCTTCTCACTTTGGAGTTTCCTATCACTACCCCTCCAGCTTGTCCTACTTCTAAGGTTCTCTCCAAATCTACCACACATACATTAAACAGTAGGGGACTAAAGAGGCAACCTTGTTTTGGGCCCTGCTTCACCTGAAACCATCCAGACTCTTCCTCACTTTCACTCTCCAGCACGATTCTTAGTACACTTCTTTTATCTAGTTTACCAGTTTACTAAACATTCTGACACACCCTTCCTTCTCAAGCATTCTACTAACATTCTTATACACCCTTTCTTACTCATTTATCCTCCCTTTTCTGAAATCCACTTATATTTTGGGTGGCCATGAGTTTACTTCTGTCTCACAATTCAATCTTTCCATCACCGTGGATATAAGGACCTTATAAATTGAGTCAATACATGTTATACCTCTGTAGATTTCTGGCTGGCAAACTTCTCCTCCTTTGTAAATGGGTACAATATTACTCTCTCTCCATTTTCTCGAATTCTGATCTTAGCATCTTCATATTCGGTTTATCACTTCTAACATTTTCTATTGCCCTTCGTTTCGACACCACTGCCAAGCCTCTGCTTTAATTCCGTCTCGCCCGGCCGCCTTTCCACTCTCCATGGTTACAAGTGCTCTCTAACTCATCTATGGTGATGTCGTTTGCCTTCCGTGACCACATACTACTCTATTGTCTCTACTCCACCTTCTTTTGATGCCCCCAATAGTCCATTAAAGTATTTCTTCCACCTGTCCATTTTGATGTCTTGCCCGAATTTGTAACATGTGTTGACCTTTCTTTATGTACTTCCAAAGCTCTCCTTCACTACTTAGGCTTCACACTTTGCTTATTTCTTATTGTATCTACTTCTCCTTCTAATCCTTGCATACGCAGTCGAAAAAAGCTTTCATATCTTCTATTATATTTTTTAACCCTCCTCCCATTCTCCAATCCCGTACCGCTTCCCTCAATTTCTTCTTTGCACTCCTTCGCCCATTGCCAAACCAGTTTGCACTTATTAATGCCATTCTGTTCTATGTCCTCTTTATTATTGCACTTGTGATTATATCCTTAAATATATCTACTATCTCCAATCCTTAAAAATTTTTTAGCTCTACTTTTTGTTTATAAATCCCCATTACTTTTGTCTTCTCCTTCCTCTTTACGCTGATACCATCCCACTTTTGCAATTATTGGCATGTGGTCGGAGCCCATTCTATTTTCCACAACGAATTCCTCTTGATCAAATCTAATTTCATCCCCCACAAATATGTAGTCTATGACTGAATTAGCTCTTTGTCCCAAATAAGTAAACTCTCAATGCCAATCCCTATCTGCGCTACTATCTAACAGATTTGGCCCTAGCCATAAATATTGCACCTTGTTTGTTAAATTTTTTATCTTTAAAATTTATTTCTCTTCTAACTTCGCCATTTTCTCCTATACTATTCATACCCATTATCCCTATTCTCATATTAACCCCCCCCCCCTTACAATCATATTACTAGTGCCATTACTGTCTTCCAGCTTTTTACTAAATGTTCTCCACATTATCCCTTCTTTCTTTACGCTGCTGACTTCTTATTTTTCCTCCAAACTCTCTTTTAACCCTGTAAATATCCATCCCTTTTCTCTGCTCATAATTTTCATTCTGATCGCTTCAAAACTCTTCCACCTAAAGCCTTTTGGCAACATGTATTTAATATGCTCCCAATCTGATGCTTCTACTCACATTTCAACCATTCCTACCATGTCCTTGTCTTTAACCCAACTATTTAATTATTCTTTTCCCCCCACATTATCCAGTTGCATTTTCACACCAGCAATGTTCCATAGAGATACCATCACCCCATTATTCCCCAAACCCCCTTTTTTCCCTTACTTCTTTTGTTATTTATCTGTTTCTTTAATACATTCCATCGTCACCACTCGTTCGATATCTGTACATTTTGATATTGAGCAACTTTATAATTCATCTCTGACTCTATTGTTTATTACTCTTTGTACCTCTCTTTCCTTCACTGTTAAGTCACCATCAATGTATACTTTGCTTTTTCTGGCAACCAGACTGCTCTTTTGGATATTGCTCACTTATAAGCAGCAGTTCTAACGGCAGCATAAAAGGTTTTTAGAATTAGATTGTAACTGGAGATAACTCTAAGATTATTTTCACAACAATTGTTTTTAAAACGTAAATGAAAAGATTTTCTATTTATGCCACTATTAATATTTCTAGTAGCAGGAGTTTGAAAATTATGTTTGTTCATTGAGTAAGTGGTTGGTGTTTTTTTTATTCCGTTGATTTTCAGGCTTTCCTGTAAGTTTAAATCTTAATTAAATTACTAAAAGCTCTACTCTATCTCTAGTCCCATTTGTTTCTTTCTCGCCGTTTTGCTCTCTATTGGTTTTGTTCTGCTAATTATTGTAAAATCGGTTCTAAACTGTTATCGTCGCGGTGAAGGTATTTACCGATCTAATTATCTGTCTATCAAGAAGAAACCATCATTAATACCAAACCTCTGAGACGAGTGGGACGGGTTTACTCCAAACAAAAAGGCCTTTGCTTTCATCAATTGTAAATACTGTATCTAAGTCCCTGCTAAACAAAACTCAGGAACAGTTAGAAGAATGCAAAAGGCAAAAAGGTGGTTGAAACCAGAAACCAAACCTGCGCAGAAAGACGTAATGCCAAAAATAACCTCATCTTTAATTAATTGATAGCAATCGTGGAAAAGAAGATTTGTTATAACTGGGCACGCCAAGAGGATTGACTAAAGTGCTCGGTTCCAACAGCCGCTATTTATTCACCATTAAGATTCTAGTACGTGGATACCAGCATTAAGAGTAGCTTTACCAGCTGGCTGCTGGTTAAAAACGTCTTGAAATAAACACATCTAAAGCCAGTAAAGAAAGAAACAAATATCCGAATCTCAGTTCTACGTCAGAAAAGATAGATACCGATTATCTTAAATCTATATAATTGTTACACTGCATTAAAAAACAAAAACTTGAGAGATAACATCAATGCCATCATAAACTGTAACTGCGTTGAAAAGGTAATTTACCGAGATAAGCAGTGACGCCGCTTTCTGAAGTCCTTCCACTCTAATCAGGACTTCAGTTTCTAACAGGTCTCTTTAATTTCATGTTTGTTGATGCCTTAATATAGAGAGAGATGAAATGGGATGTTCAATCCAAAAACTCGAAAAAATCATTTGACTCTGAGAAAGTAATTTACCGAGATAAGCAACGACGTGGCTTTCAGAAATCCTTTGACTTTAAAAGCGACTTAAGTCTATAGCAAGTTTTCTTTAATTTCTTGTTCGCTGATACATTGATACAGATTGGGATGAAGCAGGATTTCCAACCCTGACACTCGAAGAAATCCTTTCATTTTAAATGGAACTTCATTGTCTAACAGGTTCCTTTAATTTAATGTGTGATACAGATAGAAATGTGGTTTTGAGAGTTAAGTGAAGATAGATTTGATAATTACACAGGAAATAATGATAACACTTTCTTTCACAAAATATTTTTTATTCGTTATATGTATAAATTTCGAGTGCAACTCAGTAAGCTATTGATAATGAGTGCTTTGCACTCGAAATGTATACATATAGCGAATAAAAAATATTTTGTCAAAGAAAGTGTTACAATTACTTGTATAATTGTGTGATATAGATTGGGATGAAGTATTATGTTCAACCCTGAAACTCGAAGGAATGCTTTGACTATGAGAAGGTAATTTACCGAGATAAACAACGACGTCTCTTTCAGAAATCATTTGATCTTAAACGGGACTTCAGTCTCTAACATGTCCCTTTAATTTTATGTTTGTCGATGCCTTGATACAGATTGAGATTAGGTGGGATGCACAACCCTGAAACTCAAAGAAATACCACTATAACGTTAACAATGCTATGAATAGAAGATATAGAGTTTAACAATCCTTTGAAAGAATCTTAAGAAATATTTAAAACAATGAAAGCAAAATACTAGGTTTACACCCTCTAACAGTTATCTCTACATGAAAGATAGCTTCGCTGGAAAAACTCAAGAAGATATTCCAGGGCACCAGCCTTTTCAGTTTCATTGATCTCCAGGTCTGCAGAAGGACAAGATTTTTGACATTTCAAAAGTTTTCAAATAAATTTCAGAAATCATCTCCCAATACCATAAACTCCCTACTGATAAATCCCACAAAAGAGTTTGCTCTTAAAAACAAAACTCAAAAAGTTATTTCAGAAAAGCATTATCGAGGATAATTATCTCAAAACATCATCGACGATAGACATTTCCAGTTTCAATGATCCCTAGACCCGGCAGAAAGGCAAGATTTCTATAAGATTTTTAAAAGTCCAATAAAGCCAAGTCTATTAGTTATCTCTTCAAAAATTACCAGGAAATAATTACCATTTCGAAGTTGAATCGGAAGATTGATCACTTACCGTGTTTCGCTGGCAAAATCCAGATAATATATGCTTTTTGTTATTTTTCCAATGCACTTTTATGTTCTGCAATCCTTTTTATCAAATGCACATTATGTTCCAATGTAAATTTTTGAACAGCCATTGCATGTAAGCATATTTCAACAACTGATAAATCATGCCTGGAAAAGTTTCGACATTTCAATAATGGTAACTTCGGCATTAAAGACAAGCTTCGTTCTTTGCAGTCAAAAAAATCGATGGAGGCATTACTCGATGAAAATCGTAATTAAAAAGTTTGACAATTCTGTTTGTTTATTATTTCATAATAATCTGTTGATTTGCAAGCTAATAAGTTTAATTCCCTTTCTTATTGTCTCTGTATGGAGAATTTTGAATTCCTGATTAAAGCTTTGATATTTGGAGAGCAGATTATTCGCATAGGTTTGTATGAAATGACCATTATGTTTGTACGATGTAAATTCGACAGTCAGTACATGTAAAAATATTTTCACAACTTATGAACTATGTCTGGAAAAGTTTTGACATTTAACCAATAAGAGTAACTTTAGCGTTAAAGGCAAGCTTCGCTCTTTGCAGTAGAAAAAATCAAGCCATTACATCATGAAGATGAAATTAAACTTGAAACATTCATAATAATTAGAAGCTTCTGTTCGATAGAAATTCGATGGAATGATCCAAAGCAATGCATTTACCTTGTTAACCGAGGAATTTTTTAATTGCGAGCAGCAAAAAACAACCTCAAGATTACGTATATATATTTTTAAATTAATGCATTAATATGTAAATTATAAGTTAAATAATAATAAGCTGTATTAAATTAAAATTTATAGACATTAATACAGAATGTTACAGAAAGACAACTAATTTCGGTGGTTTTAAAGAAATTAAAGACTTCTGTTAGTAATATCTAGTTTATATAGTTTTTAATTTTACGAAAATACATTTTTAGTAAAATATGTCAATTAAACCATTTGTGGAAGGTTCTAAATTGGAGACATTATTCGATTAAATTCCTAGTTAAATGCAAAAAGAGCATGCAAAATAATCGAACTCTAGAGGAAGAATTTGAAAGCAAGGAACCTAGAGACGTTAAAAGATATTCTTCACTGGCGAGCAAGTAATTCATATGAAACAAAAAAAGGTTATTGCAACTTCAGCGTTAAATACTAGCCTCGTCCTTTGCAGTTAATTACGATGAAGATACTAATCAAACTCATAAGACACTTTCACGTTTCTTCATCTGAGTCTCTATCTGGGACTTTCATTTCATTTAAATAATCACCAAGCCATATTAAATAAAGTTTGAAATATCTTGAATTTTGGAGGCGTTCACTTCGTAGTACATTTTTAATGAATAACAGAAAAACGTTTAACTTTTTTATACTACTTTTTATTTTTATACAACACTTTGTGACTAGTTTCGAATTACACAGTAATCATTATCAAACTAAGTCTAAGTCACTTAGTTTGATAATGATTACTGTGTAATTCGAAACTAGTCACAAAGTGTTGTATAAAAATAAAAAGTAGTATAAAAAAGTTAAACGTTTTTCTGTTATTCATTAAAGTTTAAAATATATATTTCAATAAATGCTTACAAAATTTTACAGAAATATCACTTATTTCGGTGGTTTTAAAGAGATTAAAGACATTTACTAATAATATCAAGTTTATATAGTTTTGAGTTCCATAATATGAACTTTTTACGTAAAATATGCCAATTACACTAATGAACATTTGTGGAAGGTTTTAATTTTTTGCTAATATGAGAGGAAAATTGAAGATATCTATAGACAACCAAAAAATAAGACAATAAATTAAAAGGCATTATTCTATTAAGAGATTAGTCAAACGCAAGAGAAGTATGCAAAACATTGCAAATTACTCAACAGGCAATTTTCGCACGACTGAAATTCATAGGAATGATTTGAGAAAAGTTAAGAACTGAAACTTGAAGGAAACACAGAAAGACTTTTTGCAACGGATTACTAAGCCATATATTCTACGTCTTGCCCCAAAAAAATACTTTGTTTATTCCATATGTCAAAAATACTGTAAATATCAGAATCGCAATTATCTGCTCTAAGAATGTAATACAAACTTTTTATGTTATCGAAATTTTGTTTATTTTCCTAAATGAACAGAATCCCAAAAGACGTCTACACTAGCTTATATTTTGCATTTGGCTAAACTTCCTTAAATCATGTTTCTTGAATTACGTACTTATTTAACTCGTGGAGAAAGTTTTTTAATACAGAAGTAAAAATTAAACTGTGTTTATATATATATATATATATATATCATATAATGTAATCCCCAGAATAAATCTATTAGATCGAGCTTAAATGATTTCCAGATAAATTATCTTCTGGCGTTGGTGCCCAAGATGAAGGACAGCTCTAAAAGTAATTAAAGAGTAAACAGAGGAGGTCACATTGGAGCTGATATAAAAATAATCGACCCAATGACCACAGACCACCACAGACAAGCGTTCAAGGTCAGCTTTAGCCCGAATACCGAGTTTGTATAGAACAACCTTTACTAAGGCAACGTAGTAGCTGGACCAATACCAGTAGACTTACTCATAATTAACTGATTGAAAAGGCGCTTAGTTATAACTCCATATTATATCTAATTAAAAATAAGTGGTTGATTTTAAAGTTTTTCAAATCATCCACTTATTATAAATTAGATATTACTGATAATTAAGAGGCTGGAAATAAACAAAGAGGACCATGAGCTTTTTAACAGAATAGTTATGTAAAATACTTTAAAGGAATAGCAAAGGTTGACTCCTAAAAGATGCAGCTTGCTGGACATATATCCTTAGGGTGTAGGTGTGGTCACAGAGGTGATGGGATTAAGTTTCATATAATTAGGAATTACTACGTCATGGCTGCTTTTAGGCATACATAAACAAGATACGAAGTTCTTGTCATAAGAGTAGTACATACTCCATAGTAATACATACGCCAAACCATACCACGATTTAATAAAGGATCTTAATTAAACTGTCGATAGAGTACTCGCGAGAAGGGAAGGAAGGAGACAGAGAATCAGATAAATGCAATACAGTAGGTAATCACTGCATTTTAAAAATCACCATGCTAGCTAATAAACAAGTCTCAAGCTACCCTGATTCTAACTTATATGCCTTTCAAGTTCGTTTTCATGAAGTATCTAAATTTTAAAATCTAGCAAATTGATTATGAGGTAGACGCAATTGATGGCGCATTGGGTTACGGTCGAACTAGCATTCGCAAAGGTGCAGCAACGTTAGTTCGGGACAGCAGTTGGATTGGTGACCGGTACCATTCACCATTGGGATACAATTAATGGTGCTTTAGAGTGACGGGGGCGATCCTTTAAAGTAACAAGCTTATTTACACATACACAAATACACAAATGGCGGAGAGACCACGTGGTCGATAGCCAAAACATCACTACTGTTTATTTGGTAAGAATTATTGCTTTAAATTTAGCAATAGGTAATGTTCTCACTCTTCCAGGTAATTAAATGTAAAACAGCGATCTGTGGTAATTGATAACATTTTGTGACCAAGCTAGACAACGGAAAATTGGTACTATTAGTTTTCCGGATGGAGTAACATATTCATGAATATCGTGATGCTTTATAAGCTTATCTCTATTGGCACATACACCAGGCACTCTATTGTTTATGCGCGTGATAATGTGACAATTATCTAAAAGATTATCTGCAATCACCCTGGTAAATAAATGAGGCTAATACTCTTAGAGCCCGTCTCTGGGGACTAAAACAGATTGCAACATTCCCAAATTGTCCCCAGCAAAATATTCTATAAGCAATATTACTGTGAATGGTTGCAAAATAGGTAGTTTTTAAGGCAGAAGACAATTATTTAGTTGACGCAACAAGAATATATTGAAATAAAACAACACAGTGGGGAGGGTTTCACACTTATTGTTGAACACTGCAACAAGTTTCCCTAAAAAATTTAGCGGAATGTTAGATTTCTCAATGAAAATATTACCTATTGTGACTTACTGGCGTTTGCAGCCTCAAACCAGTCTGTCGCCTGAGTGGTGGAATTACTACAAGACTCTAAGTCAATCAATTCATCGTCAGAGGTGATGGCATCATCGGTAAAGAAGGTGAATGTACAATTAAATTCTTATATGGCAAGATTGTTAATATAAACTTGGAATTAAAACAAGTTTATTAATTAAATTTTCACGTAACTAAAGAACAAGCTTCTATATCGTTAATACAAATTTAAAGAAGCAATTGAGTCAGTGTTGACCCTTGTGGGACACCATGCTCTAATGACAGTTCTTAAAACATACATTCACCTAATCACCTACACACACCATGTGAAGCCTATTAGAAGAACACGCCATAGTTAATAATAAATATAGCTTTTGCATGAGAAGCCCATGGGAGAAGAGTAAACACCAGCCTCAAAACTCTCATAGATTCTCTCAGTAAGATCGCATCCTTCCCCTCCAGAAACTATATTGCCTATCTGAAATTATATTATTGTCCCAAAGGAACTCAATCATTTGGAGGAATAGTAACCTCTCATGCACCTTAGATATTACAGGCAAAAGAAATATGGGCTTATAAATTTTAATATCCTCCGCATTCCCTTATTTGTAGGCATGCCTGACTCGAGCTCGTTTGAGGCTGTCCCGAAATACACCAGAATTGATGTACATCTTCAATAGCTTATCACATCGAGTATGCACATACCATAAACGTCTTGATATTTACTATTTTTTAAGGTGTTTAAAATGTCACTACTTTAGTGGAACTAACCTTACTGCAAACGTACATTTGAATTAAAAATGTTTGTCTCTCTTTGCAACGGTGTTACTTGTAAAATAAAGTAAAGTGAGGCTTAGTTTAAAAATTGGCCAAGGGTTGGTTTCTCAGTTTTTCCAAAAACTATTTTTACTAAAGTTTCAAAATTGGTCGTCAAAGTCGATCCAGTGAGGCAGAGTGTAATCAATCGCGAAGGGTTGGTGTTTCACAGTATCCTCTAAATTTAATTGATTTATAATAATTAATTAATAATTAACAGCTTCCCCGAAGATTTATTGATTTATATTAAATATTTTATTGAATTTTTAGAAATGGTCGTTCAAATGAAATAATCGATACGGTATATACTTTCTTCACTACACTCTTGATTATAATATTAGGTAATTTCAAATTAAAACACTTGTTTAGTTTCATATTGTAATATTCAGTTTCTTGACACGTGTTTCGGCCAATGTAATTCCTTTGAGAATGTATTACAATATGAAACTAAACAAGTGTTTTAATTTGAAATTACCGAATATGAAATAATCGATGCTAATTTTAATTATTTTCCAAGGGTTGGCTACAAAATAAACTTAAAAGTTTAGATTCTTATGTTATCTGCTATACATCCTAAAGTCGATCTAAATATAAAGTAAGTGTATACAGAGGCTTAAACTTAATTTTTTAATTCTTTCGCCCGAGTCATAAATGCATCTGTATTAAATCATTTGCTAAGGGTTTGTTTAATAGTTTTCACAAAATTTTATTAATTTATATTGTGTAACACACTTTATAAAAGGTGTCTAATTAGAAAATATATTTCAATAGTTTTCTTATTAAATTTCAAAAATGAATCCTTCTAGTTAAATCCGAAGGTATCTTTAATAATTCGCTAAGGGTTGGTTTCTCAGTTTCCTCAAAATTTTATTGATTTGTATTATGAAATATACTTCTTAAAACGCGTCTAAATATAATATTGGAATTCACCAAGTTACTAACTACTTTTTATTACGTTTTGAAAATATTTCCTCAAAATCAAATCTGTGGCTGTATATTAATTTATTTGGTATGTGTCACCAAGTGTAATTCGTTAAGGATTTCCGAGATTCCACAAAATTTTATTGAATATTAATATTTTAATATATTATCTAAATAATAATTAAATTTCATCATTAAGGTAATCAAACTATTTGTCATATATAAAAACATCTCTATTTCAGACAATTTTACATAGTAAAGCAGCATTATATCGAAACAATTGAAAAAGGGAAAATTTTAAAACTATATTTTTCAAGTCGAATGGAACTATTCAACAATGCTCCATACATATAACAAAACACATTAAAACACATTCTAAATAATAAACAAATTTATTTCAGTAGTATTTATAATTACACTTAATTACATGCTATGAAAATAAATCAACATATATGATATGTACAATATTTAGGTCACAACACAATGGGATCACCCATACAAAATGCTTTCATTATTTCTTTCTAAAGGTGTTGCGCATCATAAAATAACACCCTGACAATAGAAGGAATTGTATAATTAGAGTATATCCGATGGATATCATCCAGAATGATAACAAGTACGTTGTTCGATCACAATAAATTTTATCTGATGGATTGTAATTAGGTTGATACTCCCTATATACGTAATATGATCCTAAAACAAAAACTTTAGATAGATATTTAGTATTTTATTTATGATGATTAAACAGAGTGAGTCCAAGTATTTGAGCTGATTATTAATTTTAATTTATGTAATAATATTTAGTATTTTTGTCCGACATAAGTGATGTATTATGTATGTAATATAGGAACATAAAACGTGAATATTTGCTAAATTATGTTTGGGTCAAACTAACAAACTCTCGGGCAACCGCCAGACAATGGAGTTATGATATACGTACCCAAAACTTGCCAGAACAAGTCGAAGAGGCCGAGGACCATAACGATGTTGAAAACGTATTTGTTCTTGGTATGAATTAGTGCCTTAGTTAGGATACCTGTTGAACCTGAAAAATGGCTGCGATTAGTAAGATAAACGAGCCCGTCCGGCGAGTTTGCGGGACCCACCTGCAACAATCAAGTAGACCGGTATCATTTTATTGATAGGGCAACTGTTCAAATTGACCCATCCGATAATGAACATGCTCGACATCACGGCGTAGAAGAGGACCAGCGAGGCGTTAATGACCGCTGTTAAAGAGGAAAATCCGATAATGCCATTATCTTTGCACACAGGACTTTACGCTTACGTGCCGCCTTCTTCTTAACTTTTTCAAAGACCTGATCGTCGTTCTTGTTCTCGGGCTGTTGCTTCTCGGCGTCTTCCGGTTTGCCCTTTTCCGACATCGTTCGAACCACCCTCGCGGGATCACATTTTTATGTACGCAATTGAAACATTGTTCACCGCTAACTAACTGATTCTGATAACCTATTTATATTTCTGCCAGGTCGAGCTGATTTTATTTTTAGTCTGGCAAGTACAACTACGGTAGAGTCAAGAGTCAAACATAATTATACAAATTAATATCAACAAATTAATCGCAGCTTTGATCACTACATCGTAGTGAACGTTTTGTTATCTTTAAATAATTTAATTTTAGGCAACAACAAATTGCGATCACAAATTATTTAAATAAGTAATTTACTATAAGCCTTGAAATTATCTGTAAGTATTCGGAAACTGAATATGAATATTATATATATATATATATATATATATATATATATATATATATATATATATATAATAATTCGAAAACAAATTTTTATTTTAATGTAATGTTTAGTTTAGTTTATATACAAGTCCTACAAAAATATACAAAATGACATACATTTACAATAACTTGAAATTTAGATCGCAAGATTTAAAGGCAGTGTTCTTTCACTGTTAATAACACATAATATAAATAAGTGTACAAAAACGACACCTTATTATATTGCAATGAGAAAAAAATCTTCATAAACTTAAAAAAAACTTATTAGCGTAACGGTCAATTGTTAGCTTTAAATTTTTCTTCCATGAAGGGCGCCTCCACCATTTTTTTTTTCATATTTACATATTTTTAGATAACAAAATATTAAACGAATGATAAAATTTCCACAATTAACGCACGAATATAATTGTTTATTTTGCTGGCTTTTACTTCATTTTACATATTTTAATAATAACAAAAACCCTTTCAACCTTATTTCGTATAACACGAATTTAATTATTAATTAATTACAGGCCTTGAAAATTATCAGGACACTAATTAAATACAATTACATTATCCTTTATTAAATTTGATGCGACATGTAATAATATAAATAAATAACCATTATTAATTTTACAGTAAACGATGTAATATCCACGCTGCTGATTACAGAAGAATAACTTATACTTAATTTAATAGTAATAGCACATGGTAACAAATAAGATACTTTATTAAATTAGCATAAGCCTATAGAGCTAGTTAAAAATTATTTTATAATCACTTATTTACATAACTGGCGCCTCCACCATTTATCACTGTTTTTAATATCTTTTTAATAATTCTCTAAGGGTGCATTTTCAGGTTTCTCCAAATATGTAATAATTTATATTATCTATCATAATCTCTAAAGTGTGCCTAAAGAGAATATAGAATTAGACGAGGGGTTAAAATAGTTTATATTAAAGTGGGTCGTTCGTGTCTGTGTTTAATAATTTTCTAACGATTTGTTTTTTTTTTTAAATTTCTAGATTAAATCCGAGGAAGTGTTTATTATTTCCCAAATGGTTTGATTTATTGATTGTAATACACTTTATTAAACCAAATGTGAAACAATTGCCATGAATTTGAAAAAATGCATGGGCGTATAGTAAAATGGTTTCAAAATTCCACCTTAACCTAATTATTTTTAGTGAGTCCAGCCAAGTAGTTCAAGTAATGTTAATGACATAGGCATTTTTAAATAGTGTACTTATTTTTAAATGAATTCTGCTGCCTTCATACTTTTCATTGGCATTTAACACATAATAAGCCGCCCATTGTAATTAATATTCTAGAATTTTTTTCAATACAACTAGTTTAAAGAGTGTTTATTAAGAAATATCTATTTCTGTTATTAATATAGGAATAATTATGCTAAATTTTGAATAATATATAAACATTTACATTATTCAATTTATTCTAAATGCAGATGTGGATCGTGTCTTACGATTTGCTGAATAGCTTCATCCGCAGAGGTAGTCAAATTCGAAGCATATGTTAATATTGTTAATAACACCATGGAATACAAGAGTAATAATAAAAATAAATCCAATAAACATTTGTTCAATCAGTATTAATATATTTTTATCTTCAGTCGCCTGATATGTTTTTTGATCAATACTGATCAGTTTCGATCTTTAAAATTTAATATTATGAAACATAACCAGTGTTTTTATTTATTTATCTGGTTTCTTTAAGAGTGAAACTAAACAACTATTGATCATAAAATAAATGTCTTTGCAGAAGGCACTGTAAGCAGATCAAGAGTAGGATCATGGTGAATTTCTTGAATCTTCAAATAATCATTGTTGTGATTATTGTCTACCGCAAATTGGTTAGAATTATGAACTACTTGTGAAAATAATTATTTATCTCAAAATAAGAAGATTACTTCCAAGTTCAAATATAAACTTCAGCTTAGGTCAATTATTGCCTCAAGTGTTCAACCTACAAAATTTGACATGATCGAAATATCCCCTATAGGTAGAAACTACGAAATAACATCCTATCAATCTTTTCGGCTTGAAAAGATATTAGAAAAAATAGCTAAGAATCTGCGGGTGCATAACCAATCGTTTCTGTTGACTTAAATCGCTTTCAAGAAGAGGTATACTTGAAATGACTATAGTGATATTGGCTGGACGTGGCCATACGTCGAATTTTTGATGCTTTGATGACCACTCTTCCTATCATTACGAAACAGAATTCTTCAGGCGTCGGAATGCAGGCTATATTTACATAAGGGTGATACAGAAGTTTATATGGAACGAAAGCCGGGTTTAGACAGTGTTAAGAGTGTTTAGGAAGTGTTATTCTACAGATGACTCATCATTGCATAAATAAAGCACTAGCAAGTCGGGATATATGAATCAAGTACTCACTAGATCAGGCAGTAGTGTAAAGCTACCGATTGGGGGATTATCTCGTTATATTCTTTTTACTTAAAATAGGCAAAGATAACTCTTGTGTTCGGAGAATCAAAAGGCTTTAAACCATATGATGGATAAACACATGAATCATTCTTGGATTTGGAAGTACAATTAACTATACATCAAAACATAGAGCTTTAGATGACATGGCATGAACTGAACATGAACATGAACTGTTATTATTATATAAAAATTTGCAGTCAGTTTTCTTATACATATCTAACTTTTCCTTGTATTTAATTTTATAAACATAAAATAACTCTTGTAGTGGATTTAAAGAATGATCAATTCAATTCATTCAGCTTCTATTAACCGAGTTTGTAGATTTAATATCTGACCAAATATAATTCTTTCAAACTCTTTTTCCTCACTTCTAAAATGCTATTATGATATAGAAGGGTTAGGAATTTTTTGGAGTAACATCATCCTAGAATCTATCGTTATCACATGTCCCCACATATAAAAAATGGTGATCGACTACTTTTTGGAAATGGTTTTTTTGCGACGGTTTTTGGAGCAGCATTCGCCCTTTTTGATATTTATGCTTTTGGTTTTTTTCGTGGGACCAATCTGGGTCGCATTTTTGGCTTACAACTTCGTCTTCGATTTCACCACCTTCTACTCGAAAGCAGCGACGATGAATGCATCTAGGCCACTACTTTTAGCTGCACTCTTAGATAATTTGGCTGCCTTTGTAGTTGTAGACTACTGTTTGATTTTAGCATTGGACTCATTGGCGAATTGCGCTCATAGGCGAATATGATACTCTAGACACGCCCTTGCCGAAATCACAACTAACTTGATGTACTTCTTTGTCTTTGCGTCAACCTTATAGGTTGCTGTGACATATTAAAATATTTGAACTCCTGTAATACTCTCCTATACTACATAATACAACTATTGATGAACAGACCAATGAATAAAGACTAAAGAGTAAAGACTAAATATTAAAAACTAAAGACTAAAGACTATAGACTAAAAAGTATATACTATAGACTACAGACTAAAGGCTAAAGACTAAAGTCTAAAAACTAAAAACTAAGACTGAAGACTATTAACTTAAAACTAAAGGCTAAAGACTAAACTCTAAGACTAGAGATTAGTAACGTAACATGAATCTAAAGGCTAAAGACTGAAAATTACAGACATGAGGCTAAAGAGATTAAATCAAACAAAGATGAAAATTAATTTAAAAATACCTTAGATTAAAGACTAAAAACAAAACACTTGAAACTTAATATAAAAAACTAAAGATTAAGGTGAAGTCTATACCAAAAACTTAGGCATTACATAAAGTGAGGCAGAATATTTATAAATCGCAGCATAATTAGATAATATTTTTATAAAAACAAGAGAGACTAGAGTTTAAAAATGAGAGACTAGCAACTAAAGGCTAAAGATGTACGACTAAAGACTACCAGCTAAAGACTAAAGACTAGAAACTAGGTACTAAAGACTAGAGACTAAAAAAAAAGATTAAAACCCAAAAACCAAACACCAAAAACTAAGAAAAGAGAGCAAAGACATAGAACAACGATGAAAAACAAATGCCAAATACCAAAGACTAAAAACAAAAAACCGAAATATTAATATAAAATACTACAAATTAAAGTTCAAACTATACCAAAAACTAAAAAAAAGATTCTTTATTGGCATAACTTTAACTTACAAAACCAACTTTCTACATACATATACACAAATTTCTACATAAAAACATTATATCACATTTTCCTCTTTATTTCCCTCTCCCTCCCAAGTCTACCCAAAACTTTTACACCAGCACCTCACGTACCCCTTTACACTCTTTTTTCAAATGACTCCATGTATCCATCCCATTCGTACACAGTGCACACCTTTCATAACTTTTTCCCATCCAAACCTTTCTTCCCCTCTCTTCCGTACCGTATCTAGCTCGCCCCAGGATAATCTTCTCTTCATTTGAGAAAACCCTATTAGTCAGGTACCCTGGCGCCCTCCCATATACCTGCCATCTTTCATACCCTGGATTATATGAGCTCCTTCCGATACAACCTTGCCTCTCCTGCAACTCAACCTCCTTCCACTTCTCTTTCATCCATGCCCGCACATTTACCCATTCTCCAACCATTCGTTACAATATTCTCAGATACTCCTGCTCTTTCATACATCTTTCTACAGTCTAACCGTCACTCACTCCCCTTTATTCTCATGCACGTTCTCCATACCTCTTTCACCAATCTCTCATTATCCAATCCAACCAAATCCATTTCATACTTTACCACTCTCTCCATTGTCTCTCCATGCACACTCATTCTATTTGTTTCCTGAAGCAGAATGTACCCAGGTGTTGATCTTTCCACCCCCAGAATCTGCTTCAGGAATAACGACTGCTCCCTCTCAATACATTCATACTTCCTCATTCCCCAAGTTTCTACCCCATACAGCAAAATAGGCTTCACACATGCATCTCACAACTGGCACGCCAATTGAAAGGTACCTGAAAACCATTTCCCCCACTTTTTCCTCACTATGCTCAAAGCTTTTCTGGCTTTCCCCTGTATCCATTTGGCGTGCTCACCTTATCCTCCTGTGCATTTAAACACGAAGCCCAAGTATTTAGATTCCTTCACTCTTTCACTCACCTCCCCCTTCCATTCTAATTTACCCACTCTTCCTTCCCTTCCACGCTTCCTAAATTGCATCCACTTTGTTTTCCTTGCATTCAGTTGCATTCCTCTTTTGTCTATATACCTCTCTACTCTTTGCATTACATCTTTTATCTCTCCCCAATTTCAGACACATTCGCTCTAACTTTTGCACTCACCCACGTTTCCTCATACACCCTTCTACACCCTTCCTCCATTCCTGCACTCACTAATCTTCTTCTCAAACACTTCAGTAATCTCTCTCTATCTCGGTACAGTACCAAAAACTAAGAGGAGATATTTATAAGTCGCAGCAAATTAAAGTAATATTTGTATAACGACTAGAGACCAAAGCTCTAAACTTTAGTTTCTAAGTTTAGACTAAAGACTAAGGACTAAGAACTAAAGACTAAGGACTAAAGACTAAGTACTAAAGATTAAGGACTAAAGTCTAATGACTAAAGACTAAGGACTAAAGACTAAGGACTAAAGACTAAGGACTAAAGACTAAAAGCTAAAGGCTAAACACTCAAGACTAAAGACTAGGACTAGAGACTAGTAACTTGAAACTAAAGACTGAAGACTAAAAAAAAGAGACTAAAGACTAAATAGACTAAATCAAAAAAGATTAAAAATAAATACCAAATACCAAAGATTAAAGACTAAAAACAAAACACTTAATATTTAATATAAAACACTAATGATTAAGGTGAAAGCTATACTAAAAACTTGGGCATTATATAAAGTGAGGCAGAATATTTATAAATCGCAGCAAAATTAGTTAATATATTCATAAAGACAAGAAACAAGATAGAAACTAAAGATTACGTACGGTTAAATACTAAAGACTAGAAACTAGATACGAAAAACTAGCCACTAAAGACTAGAGACTAAATAATAAATATTTAAAACTAACGATTAAAAAAAGACTAAAACCGCAAAACTAAACACCAAAGATTGAGGAAAAAGAGCAAAGACTAAAGACCATAGACTAAAGATGAAAAAACAATTACCAAATACCGAAGACCAAAAACAAAAAACTCAAATCTCATTATAAAAGGGTAAGGATTAAAGTAAAAACTATACACAAAACTATAGACTGAAGACTAGAGACTAAAGACTAGAGACTAAAGACTAGAGACTAAAGACTAGAGACTAAAGACTAGAGACTAAAGACTAGAGACTAAAGACTAAAGACTAAAGACTAGAGACTAGAGACTAGAGACTAGAGACTAGAGACTAGAGACTAGAGACTAGAGACTAGAGACTAGAGACTAGAGACTAGAGACTAGAGACTAGAGACTAGAGACTAGAGACTAGAGACTAGAGACTAGAGACTAGAGACTAAAGACTAGAGACTAAAGACTAGAGACTAAAGACTAGAGACTAAAGACTAGAGACTAAAGACTAGAGACTAAAGACTAGAGATTAAAGACTAGAGACTAAAGACTAGAGACTAAAGACTAGAGATTAAAGACTAGAGACTAAAGACTAGAGACTAAAGACTAAAGACTAGAGACTAGAGACTAAAGACTAAAGACTAAAAACTAATGACTAATGACTAGATATGAAAGACTTAAGACTGAAGACTAAGGACTACAGATTAAGGATTAAAGACTAAGGACTAAATACTAAGAAATACAAACTAAGGGCTGAATACTAAGGAGTGAAGACTAAGGAATAACTAAGGAGTAAAGATTAAAGACTAACGACTAACTAAAAGAGGGCAAATATTAAAACCGAAAAACCAAAATGAAAAGAGAAAAAAGGAAGAAAAAACAAATACAAAATACCAAAGACCAAAAGCAAGACATTTAAATCTTAATATAAAATAGTAAAGATTAAAGTTAAAACTATATCAAAAACTTAGGCATTATATAAACTAAGGGAGAATATTTATATATCGCAGCAGAATAAGGTAACATGTAAAAACACTAAAGACTAAGAACTAAGGACTAAAGGCTAACGACTAACTAAAAAAGGCCAAATATTAAAAGCAAAAGACCAAACACCAAAGATTAAGGAAAGAGCAAAGATTAACGAACGTAGACCAAATACGAAAAAAACAAATACAAAACTCCAAAAACTAAACAGTAAACACAAAAAAAAAACTTAGGCATTATGTAAACTTAGGCAGAATATTTATAAATCACAGAAAAATAATAGTAATATAAGTAATTTATTTTTTATACTTAATACCATCTTTAATTTCATTAATAATTATATGACAGATGGCGCCACTCGATTTAAGGACACATGTTTCAAAAAATCTAAAAGTTTATTTAATGTCCTTTGTCTAAATAAAGATATTTAAGAAAATAATTTAAAAATAAAAAGTTGTTATTCAACTTTCCATTCAAAACGTTTATAAAATGTATCGTATTTGTAGAGGATATTCCAAAAAAATCAAAAAAGGGCTTCAAGTAAGCACTTGCATCCGGTTGGCGGAATTCTTCCAAAAACTTTTCAGTTCTTTAACTTTTGTTTGAAAGATTTTATAAAATTTGTCATAAATATAATAGAAACCTAAAAAGCCAAACATTTTTCGAGACAAATAAACCTAAAGTTTAGAGTTAAAACTTATTGCTTAAGACCGACACACATACATACACGTATTGTTTTTTACTTTACTTGTATAAAGTATGGAAACGTACAATTTTTTCGAACGCAAATTTTTATTTTGAGGATAACATGTTAACAGATTTTAGAAACCAAAATGTGCCTGTTTGTATGTTTCCGTCCGTAGACTTCGTATCTCAAGAACTGTTTAAGATTTAAACTTTAAACTTAAAATTGATTCTTTATGGGAAGATTTTATTTAAAAACCATGAACGTAGATACAAATTTGCTTTCAATGAAAGTTATTAGTTTATTATTATGTAAAACAAAAGAGGGCTCAAATGTATGCAAAAAAACTCCAAAAACATTTCGGATCTTCTAAATTTGTCGAAAATTTACAGTTTGGAGATTGAACTCAAAATCTCTAGAGACATTTGAAATACAGCGATCCGCACAGACATACTTTCCTTGTACAAAGTAAAAAGTTTTTCAACGAAAATATCAATTGACGTGTCTAGATAACATATCAAAAAATTTTAGAAACAAAAATTATCTCTGTTTGTATCTCACGAACTGCTTAATATTTTTGATTAAAACTTTGATCTTTATGGGAAGATTTTAAAATGTTGGTAAAAATTCGTAAACCAGAATGTTTACTCGAAAGCATTTTAAGTTTTTTGGATTTTTCTAAAGAACATTATAAGTAGATTACATAACAAGAGTTGTAAAAAGCATATTACGCGCAAGCAAAAAATATTACGTACGAGCCGCGTCAGTGGCGAGTTTGTAATTTTTTGTAATAAAATAAATTTTTAGATGAGCATACATAAACGTGTTTTGTATATTATATATTAACATAATGTTTCACTAACTGATTAATGAGAAAAAAGTTTGAAAAAAATTCTTATGTTTCAGCACTATAGAAATTATTCTGCTGGAAGAAATATGTAAACACACATTCTGCTATAGTAGTTTCAAAAGTTTTATTTGCTAAAATAATTGAGATTACTATGGAGTGGCTCGAATATGAAGTATATTTAATCATGGAAACTTTGCTCATTCAACAATATCGATGCGAAAAACATTTTGAGTAGAATAAAAACAGGAAATAATCATGTTCACTGCCTATACAAAAAAAATACATATCAAAAAATAAGGTGTTAAACCTCGCTTAAGGCCCTTTGACAATGTTGATGAATACAATTACGCCTCGAAACTTTTCTTATCTTTATTATAAGGGCCAGGTGTAAACAAAGTTCATCATAACGCCCGTATAATATTCATGGGCTAGTAAATTTGTAATTTGTCTAAGACCTGGCGAGCTCATTTCGTGTAATTGGCAATTTGAACCGTCGGGTGCCACTGCGGAAGCAATGCAATTGCGTATTCCACATTCCCATCTGATTCTGCCCGAGATGCTGCCGTGTCTTTTATATTTTCCACGCCAAGTACCTACCGACGATATTAAAAGGAAACCGCATTCCGCAAACTGCCCATATCAGCGGCTTAATGTGTATTCTCAATGGAAATTTTCACTTATCATAATCCGATTATTGGTTTAAGTGGGGACTTCATTTGATTTTTTTATGGAGAGAGCTTATCATTAATACAGAGAGTATCTGGTCATAATACATTCAACAGCGGTGGATGGTAATTTCAGATTATTAAATCGATTACTCATTATTATATACTTCTGTACGATTTAATTGGCTTTCAAAAATATGAAAGAAGAATTTTCAATTTATTAAGTGTGTGTATAATTATTTGTTAATAATCCATACTTAATAATAAATACGTATTTTAGATTTTTTAAACGTTTTCTATCCGTATTTCCAACAAACTGGTGCTCCTCAATGCAATGAAAGGTAAATTATTGATTACCTCAAAGACAATTTTGTAAACATGTGCATAGGTACTAATGAACTAATTAACAAATAAATTTAAAAAGTAAGGCCGGATGTACTGGAATATTCTAGAAATTTGTAATAGAACTGTTAAAATATTATGTTTAAAAAAGCTACAGACAGTTTTTCCCTTATTAGAAGAGAAATTTATAAAATATTTCGAGACGATAAAGCTAAGAGTGGCGAATGATTAGAGAAGAAACTACTGAACAATTCTAAAAGTCTAAAAATAAAATTTTACTAAAATTCTAAAAACATGAATAAAATTTCAGAGACCTAAAATGGAAATTTCTGTAAAAACCCTTGCATGAAATTTCCTACCAAATTCTAGCAGCTCTCAAAGAAAATTTCTTTATTTCTCCAAGAAATTATCGAAAATTATTAGGAAAATTTAGCAAATTGGCGTCCAATATACTGGAAAATTTTAAAAGCTCGGAACAGAATTTGATGGAAAATTTGAAGATCCCCAAAGACCATTTCTCGCTTATTGGAATAGAAATTCATATGAAGTTCTAAAAAGATAAAGCAAAAAATGTTGAAATATTACAACATAAATTGCGAAAAATTCTAAATACTAGAAAAAACTGTCACCAAAATTCTAAAACACTTAAATGAAATTTTCATTTATAAAAAAATATGTAAGAAATTTCTAGGTACTTAAATTTTAAAAAAAATTAATTTTTTTTCTAAAAGTCTGGCTGAAAATTTTTGCGCATTTTTGGAAGAGAAATTCGTCTCTAGTCTAAACAGGTAGCGGTGAAATATAAGAAGAAAAATTGTAGGAAACATCTTAAAACTAGAAGAAATAATTCAATAAAATTCTAAAGCAAAAATGAATAAAATTCTTGCCATTTGGAACAGGAATTTTCCTCAAAGTTCACATAAAGTAAACAATGGTGAAAAATCTTCGAAATATTGTAAAAACAAATTTGGAAAAGGAAAATTCATATAATATTTTACAAAATTTGTAACGAAATTTCTGAAAAGTACTTAAATTTTATGAGAAGCTGAACAATATGAAACTGAATATTTTGGAAATTTTTAAAAGTCTGAAAGTGAAATTGCTGGAAAATTCTATAACCCTAAAAGAAAAACATGTCTATTTGAAATAGAAAAATCTTAGAAGTATGAAATAAAAATCAATTGAGAATTTCATAAACTAACTCAAAATTTACTATAGAATTCTGATGAGATAAATTAACATGTTTGAAAATAATTGAAATCAAGAGGAACGGATTCTGAAAATTCTAAATAAATTAAATTCTAGGGAAGTAAAATATATATTAAAATACTTTATACTTTTTAGGAAATTTAGAAAAAGGCTTGAAATTCCTAGATAGTTATAAAAAAACTTCTAGAAATTCAGAAGCAAACTTGCATTTGAAGATTAAAAGAGAAGTTGCTAGAAAATACTTTAGCTTTCGCTCTTAAAATAAGAAATTAAAAAAAAAAAAAATACAGATCTTGCTGAAATATTTTAGAAATTTAGAAGAGAACTTCACTACCTGAAGCTGAAAGATAAATTTTTTGAAAATTCTTAATGGGAAATTTAAACTAAAACAGAATTTTTTTTAACTTGAGTTTGGGGACAACAATACATTTTATGAACACTTGCTTTTCCTCTGTTGCGCCGATCATCCTACTCTTGATGAATTCTGCCTCGCCCCGCAAAAACTTCCCTGGCTCCGCATGCGTCGCAGCATCCCCATGATTAATCGCCTAGACAGGCTCTATTCTATCCATTAATTCAAAATCTTCGAAAGAAGTTTAAAAAATAAGTGGAAAAAAGCTTCAGAATCCTAGAAATTTACAGATCCTGCATGAAATTTGGAAGAGAATCTGCTTCTGAAAACTAAAAGTACAGTTGCTAAAAAACACTATAAATCTTGATTTTTAAATGAGAAATTTAAAAAAGAGTGAAAAGAAAGTGTGAAAATCGTAGACATTTAGATATGGACGTGCTGAACAGTTTTAGAAATTTTGAAAGGAAATCGCTCCTTTTTCCAACTAAGTTGCTGAAATACTACAACTCTTAGATTTTAGATGAGAAATTGAGAAAAAGGAACGAAAGTTTAAAAATTCTAGAAATTTAGAAGAAAATTCTTGGATTTTGAAATTTATAGAAAAATTTGCTGGAAAATATCAGAATTCCAATAAAAATACATCAAGTACAAACCAATAAAATAATTAAAATGTCCTACTCCTGTAATTGTTGCAACCTAATAGCTACAAACCAAATTTTTACTGGATAATACTAAAATTTAAGAAAAAGTTTCTGGGGAACTTTGGAATAAGAGACGCTGAAATATTTTAGAAATCTGGAGAAAAGTCGCTAGAAATGGATACAATATGATAACGAATTTAGAAAAATTTGGATTAAATAGAAGAAGTAATCCTGTTTGAAAGGATATTTGTAGAAAATTCCAAGAAGAAAAACGTTGAAAATATAAGACACCATCGAATAAAATGTATATTTTTGTAATTTGGTTGTTTAATGTATTTTGTGTATTTTTTCAGAAAGATGACCAAAGATATAAATAAATAAATAAAAAATAAAAGAGAAGTTCCTGGAAAAAAAATTGAAGAAATTTTGTTAATTTGGAAATACAATGTAAGAGAAAGCAATATATTGTGAAAAAATCTACAGATGAAAATAAAATTAATACAGATCCTCAAAAATGTCTCTTATTTTGGCAGATAAATTGCTAAAAAAATTCTTAATACTACTACAATTTTATTAAGAGGTTAAAGTATTTTATAAACTTCAAGGAGAAGTTTCTAGAAAATTCCAAAGGAATGTATAAAATTGATTCATAATCTTAGAAAAATTCTAATAACATTTTAAAAAAAAAATTCTGAAGAGAAATTTCTGGAAAAGTAAGAAGAGTAACAAAGCAAAAAATATACGAGATTTTAAAAACTTGGAAAAAATGTTCTAAATCGCATTTCTGTTTATCAATTTAGAAATTTAAAGTAAAGCAAGAAATAATTGAGAACTCTCTAAAGATGGAAACTAAATTGCTTTAAAATTACACAAAAATTCTCTAATTTTTGACTTCTAAATAGGAAAAGAAAATTACTACAAAATAATAAAAGAATTTTGTTGCTAAGAATTTAAGGAATTTTGAAGGGGAGGTTCTAGAAAATTTTAAAAGAGTGGATAAAATCGAATGTCAGTTTCAGGAAAATTTTCATAAAATAAAAGAAGGAATTATGAAAGTTTTTTCTGGAAAAAATTATGGAGGAAAAAAAGTGACAAGATATTCTGAATATATCGTTTGACAGCAGCATAAGCAGAAGAATGTACTCCTTCAGGGTACGAGTGGAAGATCATCTAGGATGAATTCTGCCCAATGCTCGTGCAGTCTAAATTATGTATGAATATGATTTATATTATTTTTGTATTAGGTTTTCTATCAGTACAGAATTAGAACAAATAAATAAATCTCTGAGAAAATTCCTTAAAAATCTAGCACATAAAAATAAACGTGAAAAGAAAAATGAAAAGAATGTTAAATATGACAAAAAAATAGAAATGACAAAAAGAATTAACATAAGAGATAGTATATAAAAAATTATAAGATTATAAATGACATATAGCACATAATATTTAAAAATGATATAGCATATGGCAGAAGGCAGATGAAAGATGATACAAGATGGATAACAAATGATCGACGACAGATAACAGATTTAAATAATAACACAAGAAAGATAATAGTTGACAAACGAATGTGGCATATAGAAATGACAAAAAGAATATCATTGAAGTAGAATATATAAAAATAAGATGATAGATGACAGATAGTAGACAACAAAGATAAAAATGAAAATCAAATGTGACCGATAGAAATAGAAAACGAATATAAGAGGTAGTAAATAAAAAATTATATGTATTGTATTATATAGTATGGTATTTTATTCAACGTGCTTACATAATATATTCAAATATAAAATTTTTAGTTTTACAGAAATTTCGGTCACACACGAAAGGGCTTGAGTTCACTTCTTGTGTTTTTCCACTCGCACCCATTGTTTAAGCAGACAGGATGGCCACCTTCAGTTCCTTTGTCGTTATTCTTGGCTGCTTATGCAGCATTTTAAGCATTTGCAGCAGTTAAATTACATATAGCAGAATTTCATCCAAAAATTGATGAGCCCGTTGACGACTTCACAATTATAGAGTAGGAAAGCAGAATTAAGACAGGAGAGCCAATAATTATGACTATCAGAAAAATCATTACGGAAGAGAAGAACATCTATTTTATCAGCTAAGAAAGTTCCGGCAAAAAACAATTGGTTATAGATGAGCAAAGAGAGGAGAGGATAATAATATACACGAGTAGCAGAGGTGAATTAGCTGACCAAAACAAGGCCCAAGAAATGAAGAAAGAAATACCTACGTTCTAATAGTAGGCAAAAAAGGAAAAAAATATGAAGTAACCCTACAAGGAGTGAAGAAGGGTCTACAGAATACGGAAGCTCCGCAGGCCATATGAACAATCAGAAGAACCGAAGAAAGACAACTACTGGTAGTAAGCGAGATCCTAAATTCGCTGAAACCGGAAGAGGCAGAATACATATTTAGGCATGGATAATATATCTATCAGGGAAGAACTATCCAAAGATATTGAAAACATTATAGGGCCGTTTAACGAGACTGTTGGAGCGCTGTCCCACCCCCCCGGACAACCATCGGTCGCTTTCGGGTACGCCGGCACCACCATCCTTATTTTGTAAATAGAAAATAGTTGTAAATCAGTCTAAAACTACCACCAGTGGAATAAACACCTTAAAATAGAACTGCAGTATTATTAACGACGAAACCATCCGATAAGCAAACTGGCATCACATCCAGTCCACACAAAACAGAGACCGATGTCAAAATAAGCGAATTAAGACCCAATCAAAGGAACACAACACTTCAACGATAACTGCGCCAAAGGAAGTAATACACAAGATCTTGAATCTAGAGCATTTAAGTTAAGGAACGTAAAATCATGATACGACTGCGAAGGGTCTAATGATGGGAAAACATATAGGCCGATATGCTTAATCGACAGTGCAGAGAAATTATTTGAACAACTCATAGTCAGTAGGCTGAAATAAGACCTGACAAGACCAAGGAAGCAGTACAACAGACACACTCGCACAAGTCTTTAAAATAGCGGACAAAGCTAAAAACAGAAGTCTATACTTGCTTATTACGATAAACACTAAAAATTCCTTTAAAACGGTAAGACGGGTTATAATCATGGATGCCCTAGAAAAGAAAAATATCGAACCATATCTACAGAAAATTATAGACACGTACCTATCAGAGAGATAACTGATCATCGGTACAAAACAAACCATACCAATAACATGAGCGGTAACCCAAGGCTTAGTCCTATGGAACATTTTCAATAAAGAAGTCTTGAATATGACACTACCAAAAGGAGTTGAACTAATCGGATATACGGATGGTACTGCAATTATCGTCACATATAAACACAAAACCACATTAGTGGAAAAGCCACAAGATGCAATAAATAAGGTCATTCTTAAGATCGAGGAGCTTATTAATCCCACCCCAAGTTAAAATCAGTAATTCTATATGACAAATATAAGTTTAAAGAAGCACGAATAAGGGTTAGAAACCAAATAGTCAAAACTAAAAACTTAATTAGATACTTAGGAGTATGCATAAGAAGAAACACTAGGATAAAAGCACAGATTGACAACATATCTGACAAAGCCGAAAAATCAGCCATGAGCGTGGCCAAGATCATGCGCAATCTAGTATGTTCCATACTAGAAAGGTAATAAGCTCAGTAACACATACGATCCTGCTCTAGGAATCGTTAATATGAGAGGAGTCTCTAAATACAGAAACACAGAAACATACAGGAAAAAATGGAGAAGATACAAAAGCGAGTGCTGTTATAGGTCGGTTAAACATATCGCAATATTTCAAATGAGGCACTACAAGTCGTTATTGCGACTGCACCAATAGAAGTGCAGGCCCCACAAAGACGATTGGTATATAACAAAAAAGATGGCTGCAATAACGAATTGAAGCGACAAACCATCATCGAGCAATAGGCAAATAAATGGAAAGCACAAACAGGCAAGGCAAACTGTACAAAACAACTTGTGAACGATATTGAAAAGTGGATTTAAAGAAAACATGGAGAAATTGATTACCATTCCTGTCTCTCAGTGGACAAGGATATTTGATGCATATCTAAAGCGATTTCATGCATATACTGCGGAGAGGACACCATAGAACATGCCTTCTTTAAATGTGACCGCTGAGGGAAGAAAAGGCAAAGATCGAGAGAAGATACAGACTAGCAGTATAATAAACTTAATAATACAAACCGATGAATACTAAAAACTCATTCAGCTTTGGATAAGGAATGTTATAACTGAAAGAGAGATTACAACATGTAAAAAAAAATAAATAGGAAACTGGATGAGGTAATGCCATATGGCGGTTCCTCCCGAAAAAAGAGAGGATGGCAGACACAGGCGGAGTTTAGTAGGTATTCCTGCTAAATAATATATCGTATGACAAAAGTCAGATGATAGATCACAGAAGATGTTGTTGTCGAATAAAATATTAACTTTTTCTAACTTATATATTGAGATTAAAACTTAACGCTTACAGAACTAAGACTAGAGAAGTATGAAACATATTTACAAGAAAACAATTGGATGGTGGTGCTTTAGAAGAGGGGTGAAATTCTATATTTCCTTTCGTAGGGGTGCAGATGACATCAATTGCGGCGTCACGTACTGGCAGCGAAAGTTGTCCCGTTAATCTCAAGGACGAATCATCCCTTTTTCTTAGTAATCTGGGAAAATGCAACGTGTAGGCGCATAAATTAAGAAATCTAAGCATTGTCCGGACTTGACCATTGAGGGTGTTGGGAATTCTTTCATTCGGTCTAGAGACAGGAATTTTTATGGGGCAAAAATTCCGTGTCTAATCCGAACAATCAGAAAGGAATATTTTTTAATGAAATTGCAGCAGATAATTAGTTGTAGAAGGAAGATACAAATGTGGGGAAATGTGGTGAAGGGTCTGCCCTCCCAAGGCAGTTGGCTCCGAAGACTGTAAGTGGAAAGACGTGCGTTAAGCATGTTTTCCGCAATCAAGTATGCGCCAAGATTGTGCCGAACGTGTTGACGGAAGACTAGAAAAAACGTCGAGTTTCAGAATGGAGCAACAAATAGAACACAAAACCATCCCCTGCTCAAATAATTTTTTGACAGTCGAGGAACCGTTTATTTTGTGTTTATGTTACAGAGAGAAACTATCAATTAAGCCTTTTACTTGTAGGTGAAATCATAGACACGGTCAGGCTTCACTATGGCAATTCCCACAACCAGACGGACTTCGTCGTTACCAATTTCCTGGTCCAAAGTAACACCCCGGTGGTCTCCCAGTCCCCTCACAGTCCCGACGTAGCTCCGTGCGCCTTTTTTTTTGTTTTCCCAACTGAAAAGACAAAAACTCCGTGTAAAACATCCAATAGCATATTACAACATTCCTAAGAGGCAATCCTGCCGAGGAATTTTAGGAGGTCTTCTAGACATAGCAAATTTTAAAGAATTTTAAGCATTTGAACCGTTACAATCAATAAATATATTTTTTTCAGAAAATGCGCATTACTTTTATAATGGACCCTGTATAACAGATGTCAGATGACAAATAGCAGACACAGGATAGAAGATAAATATCAGATGACAGATAGGAAGTAACAGAAGGGAAAAAGGGATGGCTAATAAAAGTTTGGAATAATGTAAGAAAAGTAATAAAAAGTGAAAGATAATAATTTAATATACATTAAAATGACACCGGTGGCAAAAGAAGGCAATTATATATAATAAATGGCCAACGACAGATAAAATTTTAAAGAAAAAAATAACAGAATTTACGCTAAAATGCCAAATAGAAGGTGACAGTCGATAGATTGGAGAACCAATATATTATGCATTGGATTCTGCTGTATCGGCCTAAATATTTTTGACATAAAATGTAACAAATAATAAGTGACAAACGGAATAAAAGATGACAATCTATATAGATATATAATAGATGGCATATGATAGATAAGAAATAACAGAAGGTAATAAAAGAAATGGAGAA
This sequence comes from Ontholestes murinus, assembly GCA_963969525.1. Lineage (NCBI taxonomy): Eukaryota > Metazoa > Arthropoda > Insecta > Coleoptera > Staphylinidae > Ontholestes > Ontholestes murinus. The sequence continues at coordinate 12,170,873 of OZ018397.1, forward strand.
AAATAACGAGAGAAAAATTATAATAGGTGATTACAAATGACAAATGATAGATTAAAATAATATATGACAAAAATTCAAATCACTTTGAAATTTAAAAAAGAAACAAACTTGGATTAGAGATAGCAAATAAAAAAAGAGAAATAACAGATAGAAGATGGAAGAAGACAAACATCAGATAACAGACTAAATAAGATGATTAAAAAATGACAGATTATAGATAACCTAAACATAAGTAAACATGTTTTTTTTAATAATTGATTTGTATACAAAATGATATCCTGGATCTAAAATTTAAAAAAAAATAATTCAGGGTATTGCATTTAGAATTTTAAAATGAATGTCACGGAGCCCAACTAAATAATCTGCATTAAAGTAACAAATTTAATTAATCTGTCGACTTATTTAATATATATCCAAAATGTTTTTTTAATTTTTTTATTTTCTAATATAACGAAATTAAAATGGTAATTATAAAATTGCGAATGTTTTAAATCATTAATAAACCTTTTGCTTAAAATTTTAACTATGAACATGTAAATAAATAACCTCTCTTTTTGATTAACTAAAAATTAAAAACTAATAATTGTTTTATTTTGTTTCAGGTAAGGCCGAATCATCAAATATAAAACGTATATGGAAAAATAAAAAGTGTAAAATTTTGTTGCAAATAAAAGGTAAGCAATTTTTTATAAATAGCAGACTTAAAAATAATAAATAAAACCATTTATTAACAACATCTATAAATAAAAACAATTTCTTCATATTTCTATTGTTCTTAAAGAGTTTCCTCAGTGAATTATGCCCAATATAATAATTAAGAATTACTAATTTACAAACATATGATGATTTCAAACATTATTCAATGTTTGTCATTTTCATTAGAATAAAATCAACGTAAATTCCAAAATTTATACCAAATTCATTCAAGATCTTAAAAATTTATTTGACATAATTTAATACCTATTTTTGATTTAATAGTTGTACTATTTGTAACATGAAAATTATTTTCGCCCAGTATTACATTTTATTTTAAATGAAAAATAGTAGTTCTAATAAATTTATATATAACAAATGCATGCGTTCAGCAGACCTTGATTGCAAAAAGGGATTTTAATGAGAGCATTCCAACTGCTAACTAATTATTCGTTTCTACATAATAATAATATTTTCTGGTTTTCTTCTGCAACATAATCACCATAATAACAAAATTCCACGTAAAACTAAAACCTCTCATCTCTCTTCAATTTCCGAGCATCCGGAGTAGTTTATAATAATTACGACGGCACGTATTTTTTTTTTTTATTTAGCAAACCCCGATATTAAATACTTACGAGTACAACTAATTATTCACGCCGTTATTAACATAATGCAATATGAAAATCAAATCCCGCGGAATTGAATCTTCCCTTTTGCGTGGCCCCGTGATGGATTTTATTCCATTTTATTTATATTAAAATAAGCACATCCCAGAAGTGCACACCCGAGTGCACTTTGCGTAGAAAACGCGACTTTAAATATAAATACGGATGTTGATTCGCGGAACCCCGGGAAAACGTCGCATGTATGTATCCAAAATCTCCCCTGTTAACAATAGCAAATGATGGCACTGAGATTGAATGTTGATATACCCGGGGGTATTGATGTTGACAAATCAGAACGAACTTCCCCGATTGCTTTGAAACATACCCCCTCTGCATAACTTTCGCATCTTTCAGAGGCTCGAATCTGAAAAGCTAATTCCGAATCGAGTTTACCGAGGGTAGTGGCAAACATATATGCGATTCAATTACGACGTTTCCACCTTTCTACTATTTAATGGTACATAATAAGTTATCCTTATGTATTGATTTGAATATCCTTATACACAGATGATAGTTACTTCATGAATTACCAATAACTATATCCAAAAAATGAAATTTTTATAGTCAATATTTTTATTTAGTACATCAATTTCCACATAAAGTTATTAAACTGTAATAAAATGATTATAAATTATAGATCGAGCTTTGAACTCTATAATTGCATTAATAATTGATGGATTTTTGAAATTGATATTGAAATAATTAACATACAACTGTTGAAAACAAAATGGCGACGTTAAAAGCTTAATGTCAACGAGAGAAAATTTATTTCGGAGGTTCGAAAAAATGTGATAGGTTTAATGCTTGAAGTCATCACTTTGTAATACAACTTGAATCAGGAACTTTAAATGAAAATACATTTAAAGTTCCAAATGTGATAGGATTATAAATCACAGATCGAGGTTTAAATTTTGGTGTTATATGAACAGTTGATTTGTATTTAAGATTCAATTAAAATACTTAACGTACAACTATCAAAAATAAAACGAGAAAATCTTGAAACGTCAATTAAAAAAGGGAAAATTGCTTTTGGAGGTTTAAATATTATAAAATTATTGTAAACCGCAGATCGAGGTATATTTTTTTAGAATTTTATTAACAATTGATGTATTTTTGAGATATAGAGCTGTTAGAAACAAAATGGCGACCCTAAATATGTCGATTGAAGAAGAGAAATTGTTTCACAAGGTTTGAAAATTTGTAAAATCATTATTAACTAAAGAAAGATGTTTAAATTTTATCTAGAATAAAAATTTATGTAATTTTAAGATCATATTGAAACAGTTATTGTACAACTATCAAAATCAAAATGGCGACGCTAAGATCTTCGATTGAAAAAGAGAAGAGAAGTGATTATTAACAGCAGTCTAAACTTTACATTTTAGAATTCCATTAGGCATTAATATATTCTTGAGAGACCATTGAAATAATTGATGTACAACTGTTATAAACAAAATGGCGACGCTCTAAACTTCGATTGAAGAAAAGAAATTTGTTTCCGAAGAATTGAAAAATTGAAAAATGATTATAAACCACAAATATATGTTTACATTTTGGAGATGCATTTATATTTAAGATTATATTTAAATAATTGATATATAACTATTAAAAACAAAATGGCGATATTCAAAACTTCAAGGGAAAATGAAAAAATTGCTTTCGGAGGTTTGAAAAATTGTAAAATGGTTATAAACTGCAGAACGAGGTTTAAATTTTAGAATCACATTAAAAATTAATGTATCACTTTTGAAAACAAATGGCGACACTAAGAACTTCAATTGAAAAAGAGAAGATTGCTTTCGAAAGTATCTAAAATTGTAAAATGATTACAAACTGCAGATCTAGGTTTAAATTTTAAAATTTCATTATAAATTGATCGGTTTTTAAGATATTATTGAAACAATTGTTATCAAACTGTCGGCCACAAAATGGCGACGATCAAATCTGAGTGAAGAAGAGAAAATCGCTTCCAGAGGAATAAAAAATTGTAAAATGATTATAAACCACAAAAAAGGTTTAAATTTTTGAATTACATTAATAATTGATATATTTTTAAAATTGTATTGAAATAATTGATTTATAACTTTTAAAAACTAAATGGCGAACCTCAAAACATTCATTAAAGAAGTGAAAATGACTTTCGGAGGTTTGAAAAATTGTAAAATGGTTATAAAGTGCAGATCGATGGTTAAATTTTAGAATCACATTAAAAATTGATGTATTTTTAGAATTATAACTATTATAAATAAAATGGAGATGATCTAAACCTGGTCTGGAGAAAAGAAAATTGCTTACAGTTAATGTATTTTTCAGCCTGCATTTAGTTTCAAAAATTGTAAAATGATTATACCCTAAACTGCAGATTTAGATTTAAATTTTAAAATTGCATTAAAAATTGATAAGTTTTAAAGATATTACTAAAACAATTGATGTAAAACTTCTGATAAACAAAATGGCGTCGCTAAATTTTACATTAAAGAAGAGATCATTTCTTCTGTGAAAAGAAAAAAATGTAATAAACTGCAGTTCGAGGTTTTATTTTTTAATCCTATTGAAACAATTGATACACAACTGTTGAAAACAAAATGGTGACTTTGAAAACTTCGATTGAAGTAGAAAAAATTGCTTCCAGAGGTTTAAAAAATTATAAAATGATTATAAAAAGTAGTTTAAACTTATTGAAATTATTGAAACCTGATCTGAAGAAAAGAAAATTGCTTCCGAAGGATTGAAAAACTGTAAAATGTTTATAAACCACAAAAATAGGTTTAAATTTTGGAATGACATTAACAATTGATGTATTTTTAAGATTATATTGAAACAATTGATACATAACTGTTAAAAACAAAATGGCGGTACTCAAAACTTCAAGCGAAAATGAAAAAATTGCTTTCGGAGGTTTCAAAAATTGTAAAATGATTATAAACTGCACATTAAGGTTTAAATTCTAGAATTACATTAAAAATTAATCTATTTTTAAGATTATATTAAAACAATTGTTGTGCCACTTTTGAAAATATAATGGCGACGCCCAGAACTTCAATTAAAGAAGAGAAGATGGCTTTCGAAAGTTGTAAAATTATTGTAAACTGCGGATCGGGGTTAAAATTTTAGAATTGCATTACAAATTGATCAGTTTTTAAGATGTTCTTGAAACAATTGTTGTCAAACTGTCGACTACAAAATGGCGACGATCAAAACTTTGAGTGAAGAGGAGAAAATCGCTTTCGGAGGAATAAAAAATTGTAAAATGATTATAAACCAAAAAATAGGTTTAAATTTTAGAATTACATTAATATATGATGTATTTTTAAGATTATATTGAAATAATTGATGTACAACTTTTAAAAACAAAATGGCGAACCTCAAAACATTTATTGAAGAAGTTATTTTCGGGGGTTTGAAAAATTGTAAAATGATTGTAAACTGCAGATCGCGGTTTAAATTTTAGAATTGCATTATAAATTGTTTTTAAGATATTATTAAAACAATTGTTGACAACAAAATGGCAACGATCAAAATTTTGATTGAAGAAGAGAAAATTGCTTCTGGAAGAATAAAAAATTGTAAAATGATTATATATCACAAAACTAGCTTTAAATTTTGGAATTACATTAATAATTGATGTATTTTTAAGATTAAATTGAAATAAATGATGTACAACTTTTAAAAACAAAATGGCGAACCTCAAAGTGAAAATTACTTTCGGAGGTATGAAACATTGTAAGTAATTATAAACTAGAGAATTTTACAATTGCATTAAAAGTTGATCAATTTTTCAGATATTATTAAAACGATTGATGTACATCTTTTAAAAACAAAAAAGCGACGTTCAATTCCTCTTTTAAAGAAGAAAAAAATGCTTCTTCATCAGAAGTTCAATTGACAAAGAGAAAATGGCTTCTTGAGGTTTACAAAATTATAAAATAACAATTATAAACAGTAGTTTAGACTTTACATTTATAACTGCATTCACATTTAATATAACTTCGAGATACCATTGAAACAATTGATGTACAAATGTTATAAATAAAATGGCGATGCTCTAAACTTCGATTGAAGAGAAAATTGCTTTCTGGCGATAAAAAATTGTAATATGATAATCATTTACAAGAATAGGTTCAAATCTTGAAATTTTATTCAACAATTAATTATTCTTAAGATTATATTGAAATAATTAATGTACAAATAATAAAAACAAAATGGCGACGCTGAAAATCTCGATTAAAGAGGAAACATTGCATTTGAAAGATTAAAAAAAATGTAAAATAATTATAAACTACAAAAATAAGTTTGAGTTTCAATTTTTTTTTTTGAATTTTTAATATTAAATTTATTCAAATTCTTTTGAAAACAAAACTCCGACGCTTAGAACTTCGATTGAAATCGAGAAGCTTTTTTCGTGAGGTTTAAAAAAAATTGTAAAATGATTACAAACAGCCTTTTAAAGTTTACATTTTAGTGTTGCATTAATAATTAATATGTTTTTGAGATACTAATAAAACAATTGATGCACAAGTGTTATAAACAAAATGGCGATTATTAACAGCAGTTTTAGCTTTAATTTAATTTTTGTATTCCATGTATTTCTCATATCTTGAACGTATATTTACTCCGTTACAGACGCCATTTTAACAGCTACGTATAACGCTGTCACCTATCAGAAATCAATGAAACTATACGAGATGAATCAGGAATATTAAATGACGTTCCACATGAAATGTTCGGGCTTTTCAACCAAGCGTGGTCGAGAAAAAAATGTGTTGCATTAATTAATGAACTCTCCTCATATATCTACCCTTTTAAACATATTGCAACCTTTCAATTTACTTTTTTTCTTTCCCTTCACGGTTTAACCATTTGTTCATTATATAATCTGACACTCCAAACTCGTTTTCTTCTGCTATTGTCCACTTACACCTTTTACACTACCTCTTTTCTGATCGACATACTTTCAGTTTATCGCTAAATATAATCAACTGTTCAAAACAAAATGGCGACGTTCAATACTTTGTTTGTAGAAGAAAGAAGGCTTTCGGAGGTTTGAAAAATTCTAAAATGATAATAAATCATAGAAAGAGGTTTACATTTCAAAATTACATTAAGAATTTATGCATTTTTAAGATCACTTTGAAACAATTGATGTACAACTGTTGGCAACAAAATTACGACGCTTAAAACTTAAAATCAATAAGTACAAAATGCTTTCGGAGATACAAAAATTTTTAAATTAATATAATCCTCAGATTGTCGTTAAAATTTCGGAATTGCATTAGAAGATTATTTATTTTTCTTATTCTATTGAACCCATAATCAAAACTTTGATTAAAGAAAAGAAATTTTTCGGATAGTAAACCATCAACTTAGGTTTACATTTTAGAATTACATCAACAATGGATGTATTTTTATAATAACAGTGAAATGATTGATGTACAGTCGTTAGAAATAAATTGGCGATCTTCAAAACTTTAATTGAAGAAGAGAAACTTACTTTCAGAGGTTTAAAAATATGTAAAATGATTATATTATATTATTTCGGAATTTCACTAACAATTAATTTATTTTGAATATTCTATTGAAACCGTTGATGTATGACGGTTGAATATAAAATAGCAATCGATTGAAGAAGAGAAAATTGATTCCCGAGGTTTGAAAAATTGTAAAATGTATATAATTCACAAACTAGGTTTAAATTGTATAATTATATTAACAATTAATGTAGTTTTAGAATGATGATTTAGAAATAATTGATGTACAATCGTTAAAAACAAAATGGCGATATTCACAACTTCAACTGAAGAAGAGAAAATTGATTTAGAAGGTTTAAAATATAATAATATTATTATAAGCTACAGAAATAAGTTTACACCTTGAAAATACATTAACAATTGATGACTGTTAAAAACAAAATGGCGAACTTCAAAACTTTAATTAAAGATGAGAAAATTGCTTTCGGGTTTAAAAACTTGTAAAATGATTATCGATCATAGATTGAGGTTTAAACTTTCGAATTGCCTAAAAATTGATATATTTTTTAAATCCTATTAAAACAATTGATATACACATGTTGAAAACAAAATAGTGACGCTGACAACTTCGATCGAAAAAAAAGAAAACCACCCCCAGAGGTTTGAAAAATAGTTAAATTATTATAAACAGCAATTTAAGCTATAAATTTTAGAATATCTTAAACATATTTTTTACAATGTCAAAGTGACAATATTTACTATTACTATTAATATTTCCTCTTTTATTAGAAGAAATTAGGATTCTTTTGCTTGAACATAGGTATCTGAAGCTGAATTCGTGTATGATGAAACAGTGAAGGAAAGGATCTACAGGTTATAGTGGAAGAACATTCTTCAAGAGTGAATTCCGCCTTTCAACTTGCTTCCGAAATTATTTGTATATTTTGTTTAGTCTTTTATGTATCATATTTGTAACGCAAGTTTGATAAAGTGTTTATAAACGATAAACACTAAAATCAATCATTTTCAACGTATTTTACTCATTTAACAATTCTTTCATTATATATTCCGACACGTCATCCATTTTCTTCTGCTATTCTCAACTTATATTCCCCTGAACTTACACACGTTTCAACATTTCTTATCATTTTTGTTAATTTTATTTCGGCAATCTTCATCCACATCTAAAAGTTTGATTTTTGTGAGTTACTTGAAGATAAACTTGATTAATTAAAATAAGTACTAAAAACCTTTCTTCACAATTTTATTTAGATATCTGCGAATCTAAATAAAATTGTGAAGAAAGGTTTTTTGAACTTATTTTAATTAATCACATCTGGAAGCTTCATTATATGGTCCTTAATTTCAATTTTTTAAAAGCAACTTCTGGCGGTTAATGTCAGCATGACATATATTGTAAATGTAATGTAATTAAAAAGAAAAGGTTTATACTAGGAAATCAGTTATTTCTGCTCAATTGATAAACCCTGTGTTACTTGTGATAGAGCATTTTTATATTGACAGCACCCAATTATATATATATATATAGATATATATATATATATATATAAATGAGTTTTTTTAATGTATTCGCATTTTTGTTAGGATTATTAAAATGTAAATCCTTCTGTGCATATTTAACTGGCTCCCCCTATTAGGCATGTCTGTTCTATACGTATCCAGTGAATCCCACGTGCAAATGGGGGAGGGTGATAAATGGCATGGTAATTAATTCACTCAAACACACACACACACACACACATACATACACACACAACAAAAAAAATTGAAAGCCTATGCATTCTCTTTCGCACTCATAAATTCCGGGTTTTGACACATATTTTAATTGTTATGTGCATATAAATAAGTAATAATTAACCCCGGGGCTACGGACATAAGAGGGTTAATGGGTAACTGGAGCACATAAGCACGTACTATTGTGGATATATAAGTGAAATGCAAATTTACTAAGGATATTACCGACCGCAATGCAGTAACTCCAATGGGGATTAATTGTCTTCCTTTTATAATTTATAGATAAATAGATTTATTAATACAGAGAAAATAACTGTATGAAATAAATTTAAAAATTAGTTCAATATTACAAAAATAAGTTAATATTCAAAACAGAAAAATACAAATGAAATTCACTAAAACGCATAATAAAGGAACCAAAACATAGGTGCCTTTTTAGAAATCCTTCATCTGATTTTTTTTAAATTACACCAAATGTATTTATTATAAATTATAAACAAAATTTAATGAGTTATTATAATGTATCCCTAGTATTGCAAAGAGACCATTCTATATTAATTTTAAACATCAACAAAGTAAACAACGGTAATTTTTACGTTTATATTTTATTATAGTAAGAATCTAAAGGAAATGTTTAAATGAAACTTCAAATTTAAGCTTTTCTGGAGCATTTAATTAAATAGAAAATAATTTCGAAAGATAATAAAAGGTGCATTGTCATTATTATTATTCAAAACCTAAACCTTTCCTTACAGCTAATGTAAATAATCATAAAAAATATTTTCTGCACTATTTTATTTAATTAAGTGATTCTGATAAGCTACCTTCTCCATTTGAGTAGAACCATCTTCTCTCAGAAGTTGGTAATCGTAGATGCTATTCGTATCATTATTAGAATTATAATTATTACAAAGTAGATTTAAAAAATATATTGAGAACTTACAAAAAAATTACAGCAAGTTGAAGGTAAGACGGAGTTGATCTTGCAAAATGCTCTTCCACCCAAACCCAAGAATATCCATAAAATGTATATATGTGGGGCTTTAACGTTCATTTCAACACAAGGGATACAAGAGCAAATGCACTCTGCATTTTATTGCTTATTTATGGCTTTTTCCATTTAACAACTCTTGTGACAAGAAAAAATGCTTGTATCGATATCTAATAATAAAACTTATATAAATAATCTAAATGTAAAATAATCGCACGTATCATGGACGAGTCCGAAGAGCCGAATTATCTCATTAAGTGCTGTATTACATTGAGTAAAATTATTGTTTGTGTAAAATGTGGATCAAGCTTCCATCGCAGCTGTTTCACCAAGAAAGGAGGTGTTCTGATTGAATGGCATGCCAGTGTTATTTTGTGTGAAAGGGATATAACCTCCAAGATATACATTTGGACTCTATTTATTGAAATTGAAGAAAAAAATAAAATAACACCCACCCTACACCCACATGATAACTTTAATTACTAATTGTTAGTGGATTCTACATAGTTTGTACTTTCCCTTTATAGAATATAGGAAAAGTATTGTTTACGTGAAAATTTTTAAAAACTTTTTACCGGAAATATACGTTTTGATGTCCCCTGAGACCATTCTACTAATTTCTGAAAAAAAAATGTCTACGTGGGTATCTGTCTATCGGTAAACGCTGTAATTTAAAAACGAATGATCCTTTATCTTTCATCAAACTCAAAAATTATACTACATTTGTTTTTAGTATCCATTGCCATAATAGGAAAATTCTTTCAATCCCTCATTAAACAAAAACATCTGCACACATTTTCCTTTCAAAAAGTCAACCCTCTCTCCGGCACAACGTCCAATATGCAAACGGGACACCTAAATGATCAAGAGTCAACCATTCTATTTTTAAACATTCTAAAAGCATTTGACACGGCTTGGCATATTGGGCACATATATAACTTCTTCTTCAATAAATCCTGCCAAGCAAGAATTAAACAAACACTTCCCCATGCATTCATAATCCTACAATACGTCCCTAACGGTTCTTCTCTATTTTCGTTTCTATATAACATATTTTGTTACGATATCAATAATCCCGATCTCACGTATTTTAACCCTTCGCGATATTCGTTCCTGCTCGCTGGTTAGACCATCCGTGTTGCCTACTCACTCAACAATCTCTTCAATCGTTCTTGGAGTTCATTGAATTCTGGTGCTCTAAATGGCGAAGTAAAATGGATTTTCCAAATCTCAACTGCTCACCCCTTTCCATTATATCACACCACAGTCATCTACGATCACAATCAATAATACTATTATTTATTCCATCTACACTTGTGAATACCTTTGCAAGCTATTAAATTCAAAACTCTCTTTTTAAATCTCATGCAAAACAATAAAACACATAATTAAAACCAGGGCTCGACATTTCAGATTACCAACCTACAAACTTCAAGGCATATCAATAAAAACCGATAATGCGGCCCTTGCTATATCATTGTGCAACATTTTCACCCTAATGTGATCATCTTTCTTTCACCACTTTCAAGTTGCTAAAAGATCCATCCTAGGAACCTTAGCTAAACTCCGATACTCTGCAAACCCATATCACAACCTATCAAATCGACTTTCACACAAAATTACCAATTTTCTAATGTATATAAGGCCTTAGCGTTAAATTTGCTAACAATTCCCATAAATAATTTTTTTGACCAAATTTTGTATCTCTCGAAACCCAAATATTCCGTCTAGATATTAACAATATCTTTTCACAATTCATGTATTCTTTTGTGCGAATAATCAATACAGTTTATTTGATGGAATAGCACCATTTGAATTTATGTTATTTTTTTACTTTGCTATTTTAACTAGATTTTGAGACAATCGATGTCCAATTTAGAAATAGAGAAGTAGTACTAATGTTCCATATAACTAGAAATTAGCTTCCAAGAATATTTTAAGCATTAAAATACTTTTTTCAAGTATTTTCCATTTTTGCGTATTTTTTTGTTTCTTAATAAATCCTTCTAAGGTATTTTGACAGTTTAGCATAAATGTACAGCTCAAAAGATCTATTTTCAACTTAAGAGCCCTTGCTTTTATTAAGTTATTTTTTTATAAAAAAATACTTTTTTATAAAAAATGCAAAAATACAGGGGAAATCATTATTTAAATTATATTAGAATAGCGATGACCCCAAGTTTGAGCCTTACAGGACCACAATATTAAAGTGCAGAAGGTCAAATGTTTGTTCATTGACTGATACATATTGTTGTCTCCCTGATAAATACGATAAGATCAGTCTATAGCTCGTTGAATGTATATTATACAAATATAGTTGCTGTAATATTTTCAGCTGTTAGCGAAGAAACTCATCACTTGCATTCAAATCACAAGGGTGATGACTTTAGCTTTAGGTGTGCAGCTGGACGACCTAATAAAGTTGTACATTGCACTGATTTTAGCCTCCTTAAATGATGAACAATACACTTACCTAAGACATTTTATTTCCCTGTTTGTGTACGCACTATCCGGATTTGGTTGGTGGACTTCATCGAGGAATTGCAGAGTTTGCCTTTGGTTTAGTAGTTTTTGGTTGAACCAATTTATTGGCAGTTTCTTGGGGTTGTTGTTAAAGGATATTTCAGAGAATGCAGATACCAATGGCCTGTCTAGACAATTTAGGAACATTTCAAATTTTGCAATTCAAATGTAGGTTTGAGTCCTCCAAAAATCCCAATTACAGTTTTCTATTGTTTGGTATAATTTTCTTAGGCTTTAGTTTTCTTGCAAATCAGTAACAGGTTTTTGATAACAGATACTTCGATTCCAATTTCTCTGTAATTTCATTGCTATGCCGCAAAACTGACTTATTTCATATAAACTATACAGACCAATACTATTTCTTGCTAATATGTATTATTGATCACCCAATTTTATATTATTACTTCCCTAGAATTTTTATTAATGATTTCTTTGTGTTTTGAATGGAGAATTGGCAACAATAACGAGACCTAGGTAACACCAAGTGTATAACCAATTGTTTTGAATGATAACTATCTAAATGTATTTATTTATCGTGGTCTTTTTAAAGTCATGATGTTATTCGTTGTAAAATTTCTATCAATCCTTCGTTTTAGGTTAAAATATTTTGAAATCTGATCTACATCTCATCAACGTATGCGTTTTATAAAATCCAACTGTGGGATATTTTAAGGAATAACTTTAGTCATTTTTTATAGTATTAAAATGAAGGCATGTTTTTATAAATTTTTCCTTTAACACGTTGAACGCCCAGCGTGAATCGGTGAAGTTTCTCCCGGGGCCCAAATCTGCGATATCGAGTTTGAGCAACGCGTTGCTTTAACTCCACCGCCTCACACTGGGCGTTCAACATGTTAAGTTTTTGCTAAAATGTTCTTACCGAAATTAATTAAAAAATAATTCTAGTATTTGTTGTATAGTTTATTTTATAAAACGTCTTATACACGTTATGCGTATGAGAAGAGAAGATAAGTTTTGGGAACCCAAAAATTATTGGGTAAATTGAGTTTGTTGACTAAAAGTCGATTTTGTTCGTAGAAACCTTTTTACGTTTTTTCTTTTAGTTGAAATTGTTTAGAAGAAGTATACAATGCGCCTCATAGAGGGCGAAGTAGGAAATGCGATAAGTGTAATTACAAATAATGTTACTATAAGCTACCAGCAAAACTTTGTTTTAATTACACGAAGAAAAGTGTCACCCACTTGTGGACGATGGGTCGCCAGCGGAAACATAACGGTCACCCATTCTTTTGTAGTGGCGTTCAACGTGTTAAAGTGTTTTTCTCCTTTATTTGTAATATTATATTAAATAAATTATTACTTTATCTCAAATATTCATCAAATTGTATTATAAATAATAGTACTATAAACTAGTACCAAAATCTTGTTTTAATTACACGAACAAAAGTGTCAGACGTTTATGGGTGACGCGGTGTTGAACGTGTTAAGCAACATAACGAGTGTAGATTTTAGTCACTCTGGGGGTAACATTTGGCTTATGTAGATTTTATTATAAAACGTATCTAGTTGTTCTTTGATCTAATATTTACGTATCTTACTTATCTACTCTAATAAATAATTCTTCTTCTGATGCCTATCCACTAATAATTGTTCACGATCACATGTTTCATTTCATCTCTCTTTCTTGCTGTGTCAAAAAGTCCTTGAATTGTTCTTACGCCATGCTGTGATGTTTCGCAATAATGATATTTGCTTTTGACCTCTCTTTTCTCTCCTGCCTTGTACAATAAGTTGTACTTCGAGTTTCGCATGACATGGCCAAAATATACCTCTTCGTTTGTTGTTCGAGCTGTCTATGTAATTTGATATGCGGCGGAAGTTCCACATTTTTAATGATTCTAGACTATTCATTGAGATAACTTTTAGCGTCCACGCTTCTATTCCATACAGCAGGGCTGACGATACGTAGCATCCAGAAAAGCTTCTCGCATTTTCAAATCTACACTCTATCTCTTTATGTGAGTATCAATTAGCGTGTAGCCATACTCCTAGATATTTAAATATTGTTATTCTTTCTGTAGATGAATTATCGATTGTAAGACTGATATTTTCTAGTGTTTCTGGGTGTTATTTACTTTATAAACTAATGCTTGCAGATCCTTTATGTTATCTTCTATAATTATTGTCATGTCGTAAGCAAAACGTATACTGTTTATCCACTTCCCATTTATTTGGATACCCATTTGTATGTTTTCCAATGCGTCCTGAAAATTTTTCTGCGAATAAAGGTTTAATAGCAGGGGAGAGATAATGCATCCCTGGCGTACACCGCGACATATTTCTATATCCTCCGTTACTTCTTCATCAACTCTTACTCTAGCTGTTTGATTCCAGTACAAATACTCAATGCACCTTATATTTTTTTTTGGATTAATTCCATTTTTATCAGGATATCAATTATTTTATTGTGCCGTACTCTGTCAAATGCCTTTTCGTGGTCTTGGAAACAGATGTATACTGTTTTGCATTAATCATGACAGTTCTGGACAAACGCATGGATCGCAGTTAATGCTTCTTTTGTCCCTAGTTGTAGTACCGTCTTTGGTGTAGCACTTTGAAAAGGATTTTTTTATTTATTATTGTTGCAACATAATTATGCGAAAAGTAGTTCATGTACTTTACAAATTGTGTTCTTTCTGAGAAATAGGATTTAAACAAATTTATAATATCATCAGAAATTCCGGCTTTGTGCAATTTTGTAATTATAACGTCATGGCGTATGCTGTCATTCTCACGAAACCGTGTTGATGCGGTGAAAGCTGACTAGAAAATTGATTATACAATATATTACAAACAGCTGATTCAAATATATTTTTGAGAAATTATTTATGATAGCAATTAGTCGATAATCTTCGATATTATACTTATCATTGGATTTATGGACCGGCGTTATTTTAGCGATTTTCCATATCTTCGGAAAAGTTGTCCTTTTTATAATTAGATTATAAATATATTCCAGGGGAGTCAGAAATATTTCCAAGCAATCTTTTATCAGAAATGCTGGAATACCATCATGTCCAGCAGTGCTGTTTGGACTTACATTTTTAGCAGCAGATCTGATACAGTTTTGGGACAATGCCTGCAGTGTGTATATATTGGTGTGAATGAATTGGTTGTTATTATTAGTTGGGTTTTCTCAAAATGAGTAGCAAATGCATCTACAATGTTTTTGGGATCTAACAATTTTTGAGTTTCGTATGTTACATTACGAAAGGTATTCTAGATTAATTTTTGCGCGAGTTCATATAGGACCAAATTTGCTTGGGATCGTTAAGAATATTGGTTTCTGCGCGCTCTATATAATGGTCATGATCAGCTTTGATTCTAATTTTTATGTTGGTGCGTAGTCGTATCAGCTTCAGTTTTAAATAATTAAATTTATGACGTTTATATAATCGCTGAGTTCGGTTCTTGCATTGTATTAGGTCTATTGCCTCTTTACTAAACCGCGAGGGGTATCTTTTCTTATTTTGAGTATTAACTTTGCGTTTGGACACGCACCTTTCTAGTATATTATTTATCGTTCCTAGGGTAGAGGGGTATCGAAAGCAACGAAGTGGCAGATAAACTCGCTAAAAGAGGCGCAAATGTCACATCCCCATGGCACACAGAAGAAAGGTTTTGTAAAACTTAGAAAAGGACAGAAGACGTAAGTACTGGAACAATGTCCCATGTCTACTCCAATCAAAATGACTCATCAAACTCGATCACAGCCATAAGGTCCTTTCACAAGGAACGAGCTGAGAACATTCACATGACAGAGCATTGTATCCTCCGGTACTATTTGTGGAAAATGGAAGAAGTGGAAAGTGGAGATTATGTAATTCGGGAGATGATGAAACAACCGAGCACTTATGTGATTGCCCACAATCCTTTTTCACACTTCATCAGGGACCGATTATCCCTCGAAGAAATGAGCAGCATCATTACAAGAAAGTTACCAGGTTCATAGAGGACGTGGGACTGCTTGGAAAGTGATTGGTTAAGGCAGAACAATAAATCTATTAGGTCGAAGTTCACGAGAAGTTAATTCACCTTATAAGGCCCTATATAACCTGTAGCCCACCAAGTTTGTGCCATTGTCGGTGAAGGCGAGTAGCGAGTAAACTTGATGGTAAAACAAACGAATGCACAGATTTACGCCTTGGTGAAATGGGAACTTTGCTCCACTGTGAGTCGCCCCTATGGCAATACAGGGGCCGGCTTACGATCCGAAGCTGGATGACGTTTCATCCATTGAAAATCCAGAACTACTGCCGAATAAGGGTGTGGGTCACCAAGGCACCGGAGTGAAGGTAGCATCGCTTGCACATGGGTGTTGTTACATGTGGGAAAGGTTAGAAGTGGAGAGACGGTTACCTATTAGGAAAATAACATCATCGTCTATTGAATGGACGAGTCGACGGACCACCCGAGATCAGGTGTTATGGTTGGCAACGTTCGTCAGTTAATACGGCAATATGCACTTATAAGAGCACAGCGTGAAGGACAGTTCAGAGTTCGTGTCTAATCAAGGGGCCGTATTGGCGTTTTTGGCATTGCAGGCGAAATAGGGTGGAGAATAAGCTATTCATCGGGAGCGTTCGTTCTTCTTCCAGAACTTCGGGAACGGGTTCTTGATGCAGGTTGCCTATATGCCATTATTAGCGAGGATCTTACAACCAGCTAAGTCTCATCCATCACAAGGGGTAATAGCACAATTTTCTGGGAAGCTAACCTCAGGGCGCACAGTCCGCCGAATTACTATCAGAGGTAACATAATTCCATAGAAAAGGTGGCAGACTCTCTTGGATCTCAGCGACTCTGTTGACACAAATATATGTTCCAGCGATGTGGTCGATAGCGATAGTGAAATCGCTAAAGGTGAAAACATGATGAATTGTAATGATGTAGAGTTGGTCGCTAAGTGACCGCACTACTTTCGCGAGAAGAGCTGCACAGCATAACTCGAGGCGAAGGAAATTACCTTTCTTCAACGGGGACGACGCGGCATTTGGAGGAAAGGAAGGTAATGTGATGTGCACCGTGTTCTGAAGCATCACAAAAGCCAATAAGACTGAGGCCGGCAGAAGATTTGCAGGCAAGAAGTTGGTGTTGGACAGAGATCGCTTCGAGCAACGGAAGTTTTGACTGAAATCGGTACCAAACGAGCAACCTTTTCTGGCGGTTTCGCATCCCAGTCTAGCTTTAACGGCCAGATTAACTGAAAAAAACCTTGGCACGGATGACCACAGGATCCAACCTTAAAGGGGGATCGAAGGGCAAAGACCGCTTCTTGCACGAATCTGAAGATACCCGAACTGCATAAGTGAACGAGTCCGTCCATGGGAGGATCTCACTTGAGGCCAAGAATCTTCACTACGGAGTCCCTGACAAGTTGAAGTGCATCTGGTGCAAAAGCTCTTATGGTTGAAATCTTTTTTACGTGAATTTATTGCCAATTTTCTTGCCTCTTTTTTTGCCAAAATCGAATTACAAACCTAGGGATTATCCCTATATACCTTTAATAGTGATCACAAATCATAAATTATTACAACTTTTGGGGATTGACCACAGAATTAATTTAATTAGTCATTTTGTTTATAAATATGTATTGATTTATTTCATCTTATTACATTAAGATGAAAAAAAAATGTTTTCTCTTCATAGGGCATTGATCTGTAATTTTCCGATAGTTAAATAAGCTACATTTTTATATGTTTATAGATATTGTATGGAAAATATTTTTAGATAACTGATTAATTTATAGCTGACTTATATTTTATGTAATAAATTTAAAGCTAAACACGGTATTTGTTTTATCTATTTCCATTTAGTTTAATTATTCTATTAATTATGCAGGGTACAATGGCTGGATGGAAAAAAGAGCCAGTCCCTTCCGGCCCCGTAATCCCTAGACATCAAAAAAACTTGACGCATTTTAGTCCATTAAAAATTAAGTGAGTTAGTTGCCGGGAAAAGTAAGACGTGATTACGGGTGGTTACTTTTTACCACTCGGGGGGGAAATAATCCCGGCGTTTCATGTGCCGCGGATCTGATTAGAGGAATAAGCGGGTTATATTTCAAAATGCATACATATATTTTCGACCTACATAGATATGCAAAAATTATGTCCGTTTAGGTATAAAGGGACGCGGAAATGTGCTGAATTTATTGCATTCGCGCAGTGTTTCTGAATTACGATACGTAATTAAAGACTAAAAAAAAGTGCGGCTTTAAGTATAAAGCGAATTTTATTTTATTTATAGAAATTTACGGATTTATTACAATTTGTAATGGTTCTAATAAATATTTTAAGACTAGAAGTATATTTTTTTACTCTCCCCGTATTTCAAGTACCGCTAAAGCTTTTGATCTGAAACTTTATACTTAAGCTTTTATTCTTTGTCGGACGATTTGTAGGGCTTTTGTTAAAAATGTGTGCACTGGAAGTGGATGTTTACTCGTAATTTATAATAAAAACTCAACCGAATTGTTTTAAATTGTTCTGAAAAAAAACTCAAGTATAAATTTTGTGCACAAATAACATGAAAATTGTAGAAATTATGAAGAACGCAGAATTTAAACAAAACGTAATTATTTGTGATGAAGGTTTAAATTAAATTACTCTCACCAAATGTAAGTGAGAAAGTCATTCAAGAAGTGAAAAGTAATTACTTGAAAATTACAATAAAAGTTTTTATTTACGTAGAAAATATATTCGACATAAGTGCTGCATAATTAATTAATTTTCAATTAATCGTATGAATATTTGACATTAATTATCTTCAGTTATCAAGTAAATTTATAGTGGTTATAGGTTATTTCCCAAATCCTTTTAATTTAAGAATGGTTTTTCAATGGTATTATACAGAGACAGCTCGGAATTAACATTATATTACCTGAAATATGATAATGATTTGAGGACCTAAGGTTTTATTATGATATTTTGAGATTTTTAAAACATTTATTTATAACAAACATTTTAAAGCGCAACGAAATGTTTATTACAGTTAAGGCCTTTTATTTTTCATTAAGAACGTTGAAATAAAATAACATTTTATGCACACTTAAATAAATGTTTGTAGACATTAACAAATAATTTACATGAATATGTAAATGTTATGCAAACATTGACCATTAAAACTGAAGATATAAAAATAATATGCGGATGAGTGTATTTTTATTAAGCTATTCCGTATAAATAACGCGAATCATTCTTTGAATATCATTACTCCATACTAAAAAAACATTCCGTATGTCCAGCATATAAATTAATGCACTAAAAATTTACTCACTCTATTGTCGCAATGAATATAACTTCCATTTTAATCATATATTTGTTTCTCATTAATCACTTGGTGAAACATATGTTAATATATAGGTATTATAATTAAATCATTATTTTTGAAACAAACCAAGTGAATTTAATTATAAAACCTATATATTTTTATTTTAATATTTTGTGTAGTACATAAGTTATTACATAACGACGCAAAATAAAATAATCGTTTGGTTTTTTAGGTAAACAATTTAATGATATATGTTTTGTACATATATAAATTACTTTATTTTTTATTTTGTATACTTGTTCTCATGTTAATTGAGACGATTTCTACAACTTTTGAAATGTGTGCTTTATATCTCAAGACTTTCACCTAAACGTTAAAGTAAAGTTTCCAATCTTCATGCACAGAAAGAGAATGTTTGCTTGAGGCCCTTTTTAGTTCTTCAGCTCTTCAAATTTTCCTATACTAAACAAATACTTTAAAAATCGCCGAAATAGTTTGGCTGCATTTCTCATTTGTTGTCTGGCCTTTCTTCTGTTCTCGGTGTTGCAGTACCACCATACATCTCCGGCTCTCTCATCGTCTTCGTCGCATTCGCACCGTCCGTCTCCCTCTCTCAGTCTGAACCTCTTGCAGTACCTTGTCTCTGCTCACAGGGCTATCTCCGTCTTACACTGTGATACTATGGAGTGAAGAAATCTGCCGATGTTTTTTCTATCCCATATTTGCTACTAGTACTGGTGTATCCACTCCTTTCTTCTTCTTTTGGTAGTAGCCCTCGACTTACCTACTTCCTCGTGCGTTTCTCCGATCTCTGTGATCGCTCTTCCCGCTGCGCACGATCTTCGATTGCCTTCAGCGCCACTATTACTTTTTACCTAGATGGATTTCTTGCCCTATTATTCTGGCTTCTAATATTTCGCTATATACTACACTAGTCACTACATCCATGTGTATTATTGTAGTGATTGCCTTTAAAGGTACCACCGAGTCGCTTATAATGTGTATTTCTCCTCCTTTTCGTCTAACTAAAAATTTTTTCTCGGTGTGCGCCGTGCTATAAACTGAACCGTGCCGCAGTAATCAAAAGTATTGGCGAATATAGTGAAATATAATTCACAAGTGAGAATCGTTCAACGCCTAATAGTAGTGTGCATATAATAAATATGTGTTATGACACTATATGTCTATATTTTGTCAGAAAACTAAATAACTTTTAATCCATGTGCTCGTGTATGTGTATATAAATTATACGTTAAAGGATACGTGTAGAAAAATTCATTTCGGATCGATTAAAACTTTTTGTTTAATCTGATTTATACTAATCTAGCCTAAAGTGCATCGAACTCGAAGATAATAAATAAAATATGATTAGAATACGGGATATGAAGGCGAAAGACATTAAAAGTGAACTACATAAACGCGGGATTCCGTCATATGGAAATAAAAATGTATTAATAACGAGATTGAAATCGCAGCTGAATTCAAGTGTTTTAAATGAAGAAATACGTATACAAAATACAAAGCCTAAGAAGAAGCAGAATACACTGCAATTACTTAATAAAATTAATGACTTAAAAAAAACAATATCTTTTCTGAGTGCTCAAATGACTAAACTACGGAAAGTTTTAAACATTAAATCAACGAATAGTTCACAATAAATAGGCATAAAAAATGCACGACATCAAATATAAACAACGACAAAAAATCCCCTCAATCCATTGCACCGGTATATAATAAAGAAGATTGTAAGAATGTCAATACCAACAAGAAATGCCTTGTTATTGCCGATGAATTTGGAAGAGGACTCTCGACAATATTGAAACATGCCCTTCCGCAGGAATACAAGTGTCAAGTTATTTTCAAGCCTAATGCTACGTTTGAAGGAGTGGTTGAAAATATTCCACAATTGGTTTCATCTTACACATCTGAAGACTTCGTAATTATTAGTGGCGGGTTTTCGAACGCGGTACTCGGTAAAAATATATCCAATCTAGTTATGAATAACTTACTTATGTCTACGAAACACACGAACTTAATATTTTTGTCAACATTATATAAACCCAACAGACACATTTTGAACCATTTTATTTATAAAATAAATGTACAATTATTAAATTTAATTAAACAAAGTTGTAATAAAAATGTCGGTGTAATTGACCTAAACAATGAACGATTTTTAAAATGTAAATCATTAAATGCGCTTAAGATAAGTTTAGCTCATAGGATTTCAATAATTATTTCTAAAACTAATAAGTTATATTTGAGAAATAATACCTATGTAACAACAAATATTACTACTGTAAGGAATGATACTCCGGAAAGTGAACCTTTCAATTCTGGTACTCATGTCCACAATGAAAATAATTTTTTAGGCTTAAGGACAAACAACTAGCCATTATGAATCTAAATATATGTAGTATTTTTAATAAAGTAGATTATCTAGAGTTATTATTAAGTAAATATGCTGCAATAAACGTTGTGTGCATTCAAGAACACTGGCTGTCGAAAGAACAGTTAAATCATTTATATATATACGTGATTTTCAAGTTGCCACATTCTTCGCGAGACGTGATGATAAGCATGGTGGATCTCTTATACTTATTAGAAATAACATTGTTTTTGAGGAGATAAAATGTGATTCAATCGAAAAGACTATTGAGATGTGCGCAATCCGCATCGTAGGCGAAAATCAAATTATATCTTCTATATACAGACCCCCACTGGGTGACATAAATTTGTTTATTGATAATCTTGACAGCTTTTTATGTAAATTCAAAAATACAAAGGACTTATATATTTGCGGCGATTTTAATATTAATTTATTAGGTACATCAAATAATAAATCAAAATTTCAAATGTTACTAGAGCAACATAATTTAATAATCAACTTCAATGAGCCAACAAGGATTACAGCAAGTAGTGAAACATGCCTAGATAATATTTTTAGTAAAGTTGCATAGGCTTCTAGATTATGTTTTACTGTAGACTTCAGTGACCATAATGTACTTTGTGTAGCATCAGAGCTGCCAAATTATAAAACACGCGAAAAGGCATACAAGTATGTAAGAATATTTTCTAATGCAAATATTGATAACTTCATTACAATTTTAAGCAATACTAACTGGGAACAAGAAGTTTATAATGAATCAGATCCAATGACAAAATTTACTCAAATAGTTAAACGTGCAATGGACTCGGCGTTTCCAATTAAAAGAAAGCAAATTTTTAAAAGCAAACCGTGGATAACAAAGGGAATTAAAGTATCAAGTGAAAATAAAAGAAATTTGTACATATTATCTAAACAAACTAATAATAGTGTTTTGCTAAATCATTATAACAATTACAAATTAATTTTTAATCAAGTGATAAAAGAGGCTAAAAAAATGTACAATAGTAATTTAATAAATAAATCAAACAACAAGATAAAAACCGCTTGGAGTATAGTAAAAACTACTACGAATAAAATAAAGAAGACAGAAAATATTATATTGAAACATAATAATGATAAAATTACCGATCCTAAAACTATAGCCAACTTGTTCAACAATCATTACGTAAATACACCTTATAAACTACGAGAAACTATACCAAAAGTTATCATTAAACCAGACAATTCTATACCTTTCTTTAATAAATCAATGTTTCTAAAACCTGTTAATAAAGATGATATCAAACAAATTATATCTCAATTAAAACATTCTTCTGCTACTGGAACAGATGAAATATCAATAAAAATATTTAAGTTGGGCATAGACTACTTATCTGAACCCCTGGCCACAATTATTAATCATTATTTTAGCAACGGAAGTTTTCCAAATTGTTTAAAGGTTTCGAAGATTATACCTTTGTATAAAAAAGAGGAAAAACCACTAATTAAAAACTATAGACCAATTGCTTTATTAAATTGTGTCTCAAAAATTGTGGAAAGTTGCCTAAAAAATCAAATAACTTACTTTTTTGAGAACAACACTTTATTTAGTTCTTCGCAGCATGGATTCAGAAAATCTAAATCTACAATTACTGCCGTTGAATCCATGTTACATGTCATACACCAACAAATTAATAATAGTAATTTTATAGCAAGTCTTAATTACGACCTTACAATGGCTTTTGATATGGTAGACCACGAAATATTATTAAATAAATTAGAGCTTTATGGCATCCGAGGTTCTGTATTAAATATTTTTAAGGATTATTTGAAAGATCGTCCCCAATTAGTAGAAATTCGCACAATTTCAGAACATGCAGCTGGTCATTTTAAATCAGAAGTACTAGTTAAAAACATCGGTATTCCGCAGGGATCAATTTTAGGGCCCATTTTGTTCATCATTTACATAAACGACCTACCCAAATGTATAAACTATCCAGTTTTTATGTATGCCGATGACACAAGTGTGTGCGTATATGGATCAAACAGAAATGAATTGTTAAATAACATCGAGCAAGTCAATAATCAAATTATCTCTTGGTTCAATTCAAATATGCTACTCGCAAATGCATCCAAAACGAATATAATAGTTTTTAAAAATATGCGGTTAGATAATATTGATTCAATTGTAATTAAAGGTGAAACCATAGAATTAAGTACAAGTTGCAAGTTCTTGGGAATTTTTCTGGATAATTGTTTGTCGTGGACAGAACATTTCAGTTATATAAAAAGTAAACTTAACTCTGCGACTTATATAATTAGGCAAATTCGAGATTCCTTAAAACTTTCAACCCTTAGAGATGTATACTTTGCGTATTTTCATTCTATAATTGCTTATGGACTATTGTACTGGGGCAATCCAGCAATTATAAAAGAATTGCTTTTAATCCAAAAGACAATAATTCGTGCTATGTTAAAACTCAATAAACAAGAATCATGTCGAGAATATTTTAAGAGGTTAAATATACTTACTGTTATTAATTTGTACATTCTGCAGGCAAGTGTTTTTGTCCACTGTAATAAAAATCAATACAATATAGGGTCAAATGTGCATCACCACAACACTAGACAAAGTTCAACATTTGTTCGCCCTAATATTCATAAGAACCAACTCTATACAAAATCACATTTATACCATGCCCCCAGAATTTATAATAAGCTTCCTGGCGATATTAAACAACACCAAACTAAAAAACAATTTATAAGTGCAATAAAAATATTTTTACATAGCAATCCTTTTTATAGCTTAGATGAATTTTATTGTAATTAAAGTTTTTATATGTTACATGCATTAAATTAATATATGTATTTTAAACTGTTCTAGTTTTAGTATTTTAATAACATACTCTTTATATTATAAGGTTTAATTAATATGTATATATATATATTTGTAAATAGTGACCTGTGTAAACACTAATGTACACTACACTAATAGCAACAATAAACAATAAACTTTCCTTACTTCTCCTTTAATTCTGGCAATTTCTTCCCTTTGTATTCATTGCATGATTCTATCATGTATAATCTTCTTCCCTATTCCGTTTTCCTCCTGGAATACATACGCATAACCAGCTCTGTGTTTATTGGCCTAACCGTCTGTGTAGATTTTTCTACCAGTCCTTTTCTCTGTGCCTTCGTCCCATGTTTTGTACTGCACCTAACCTCTCTTCGCTGGGTGTATGAGATCCTTAGCGTCTCCTCTTGCCTCATATCCTGCTTCGATCTCCTTGTATTCGTTAGCTCTTCCAAGTGCTATTAGCTCCAGTGGTTCTATTGTTAATAGGAAAGGTCTTTAGGCTGTCTCCAGATGTTTATCAGCCGTTACGTCCTTCCCCCACATTTCTGCCCCATACATGAACATGGGCAGTATTGCCCCTGATATATTAGTTTCAGCATTTCCTGCGATGTATCCCATCCTTTTATCGGCCACCGTGAACAGCTTATTGGCTACCTCCGGAGTTTTGCCTCGGATCGTTCTGGAGTGTTCAATCCAGTTTTTGCGTCATTTATCGCCATTCCTAAGTACTTGATATGCCTCTCGATTTTCACACTATTCCTCTCTCCCATCATTATCTGTCACATCCTCTGGCTACTCTTCACTAGGCTACTCAGATTGTCATCGTCTCTTCTTCGCAATACCTCACTCCAGCCTGTTCACTCCCATCGTTCATATTCTTGCCACGTTACTTTACTTTTCTTAATGATGTTGCCGATATTCCGAGCACCTAGTCGTCCACATACAGTTGGCTATATAAGATAAGAATAACATAAGAATAAGATCTTTATTGCACACATAAGCCATTTACAAAAAAATAGATGTAAGACGTTAAGTAAATTACAGAAAATTAACACTATTTCATATTATAAAAATACAAGTTCACATAAAACTTAGTTTACAATTTTAAATAACTATGTACAAAAATATATTAAGATTTATAATATCAGTATGAATTAAATTAAAACTTCCGATATTGAATAATAACAACCATTAATTAAGGAGTTTTTTACAATTTTATAGAAAGTTTTGCAGTTTGTGTTTGACTTTACATCATCTGGCAATTTGTTTTAAAGCTTGGCGCTAATAAAATATGGTGATTACTCGAATAATCGCATTTGATTTTCAACTCTAACTCTTAGATGTAATTTATATATTTAAGCATAAATATACATGGTAGCGTTAGCAAATTGTACTTTATAAAATATGCATGGCAAGAAACTCTATATATAGTTACTTGAGTACGTGAAGGTTAATATCATTTAATAATAATAATAATAATATATTTATTATCCAACAGTGTTTAACTAATTACAGGATAATATAAAAAATGTATATACTAAGAGTAAAATAAATTGTTAATTATTATGTTAATCAATGCAAAACTTAAAGTAAAGTTTATAATTAAAGACAGACAAACATATAAACTAATTAACAGATTCCGCAAAAAAACAGAGATTCACTAACTATGCTTATTTAAATAATTAATGAGAGCTGAAAGATTTACATGAAAAATATCGATTTCATTAGAGAGCGAATTAACTATACTACACATTGACATTTAATTGAAAACACAGTTATATTCCTATCTTTACTTTTTATATTAATAAGTGAAGATAGGAATATAACTATGTTTTCAATTAAGAAACTCTAGCTTTAATATCAAAGATAAGCCACAGTAAACTTTTTTGGAAAACAAATATTCAGAAAATGTTAGTTGCGTTACCCCAAACTAGGATATTATATTACAAGTATTTCCAAAGTAAACAAATTCTGTTTTGGTGTCATTTAAAATTAATATGATTTGAGTACACTACATACTAAAATCGTTAACAAACTTCGTAACATAATTTTGAAGCTCTTTACGAGAAAATGCTGAGACCACTATGGATATGTTGTCGGCTTACAAAATTAACTTGCTTAAATTTACATAACTAGGCAAGCCATTTAAAAACAATAAAAAATTAGTGGTCCCAACACTGATCCCCGAGGAACCCCTATGTCTACTGGAAACTCATCCGAAACCGTCTCCCCGATTTTCACCCGAATCTTTCTATTTTGTAAATAAGATTCGAGCCATTTCAGGAAATAGCCTCGGAAACCTAGTCATTCTAAGTTTTGTAAGATTAAATTTTTTTCTATTGTGTTGAATGCACGACTCAGATCGAAAAATAATCCTTTTCTATGTTTTCATATATGCATTGTATTAGTTGATTAGTAGCAATTTCACACATCTCGATTTGTAAACTGATTAACATTTATACTCATTAATTTATATTTTGCTAGAGTATTGTTCTCCAAAAATGTGGTCTCGCCACCATGCTCGCCATTTTCCCTGCAGAAATTGGAGACCATGTGAAAATTAGAAATAGCCAAACTTTCCAATTCAACTGCAGATGATGGCCATTTTTCTGAAACACATGGTATATAAATGTTATTTTTTAGGTTAAACAAGTCAACTAAAGTAGTTTTATTGAAAATACTCTGCACATTTACGTGAGAGACATAGAGAGTTTAGTTGTATGGTCGGGTTTTATTTTATTGCTTAGTGGAGAACTGGTTTTTGCTTTCTCTAAAATAGGTAATTGTGGAGGCCTCTACTCTCTGATACATTATTATAAATGATTGTATAATTATTTATTTCCTCTAAAATAATTAAAATTGCTAATGGCAATCCCTTTCGGCCAATTATCTGGATTTACAATTTCTTCTTTGTGAATTTAGTCCATTGCAACCTTATAGTCCGCCATTGTTTTGTTCCAGGCTTCGTAGCCACCAAGCCGACGAGCCATAATGTCGGTCCTAAGCACGATCCTTGTGGTCATCCTCTTACCACCTCCTTGCTTGCTTCTCCTCTGTATACCGTCCTGTTCCTAAGGAAATCCATCGCCATCTCCACAAGCTGTGGCATGCACCCTGCTCTGTCCAACTGTTACCGGCGATCGGTATACCTGACGTTTTAAAGCATTTTAAGAGCTATCTTATTAATAATTTTCATAAATTCCGCATCTTCACCAGTCGTCTGCCATCAGCAGCGACTGTCAACCTTGTCGGCTCCGCCGATTCAAGCCTCTTGCCCTTCTGACCAACTTGTATATATTATATATTTCATGTTTAATTTGTGCATATGTTGATATGGTTTGGAAGCTCCAATAAGTAGCACGTGCGGAAAACTTTTTAATCGAAGCCTGCGACTGTTAATCGACGGTGAGCCTCGCCAGGGACCCATGTGCCGCCTCCAGCGCGTGTTGGTTCCAGAGAGTACCGCAGTGCTACTTTCTTGCCAGTCGTTCGCGAAGACGTCTTCTGCGTCCAGGTTAATACAACTCCTCCCATATTGTCTTGTGATTTATTCTCTTTCCTTCCTCTTTCCTTAGTTGTGTGATCAACGCATTTAAGGCATGCATAAATTTACTTTTTTTACCCCACTCCTGCCTTTAATGCCTAGTAAAATAAATATTGAGTTAGTATTGCGCAGAATTCAAGAAATATCAGTGACAGTACATTTTCCTAATTTTTTTCTCGGTAGCGGTGCTATATTTTTCTGGTATAGATATCAAATTGCGTAATATATCTGGATTCCTTGGCCTGAATCCATACATTGTATCCTTGTTTTATGGACTTCTGAGGCATGTATTTTTGAAAGGACGATCTTAAACCTAATCACAGTTCCGTTTATGGACTGATTTTTGTCCGATTTGTAGTAGTGACCAAAAATATTCAGTAATCGACTTAAACTGTGATTTTATATAATTTGTCATTGAAGTTTAGCCATTATAATGTCATTATATACCTATTTCGGGACAAATTCGTGTCTCCAACCTAGTCACTGCTGGACCGGTAATGGTTATCAAGGATGTTTTTTTTATATATAAATATATTTCACATTATACATTTATTCCGAGAAAGATTTTCAGTTCACTTTATGTTAGTGGTTTTTTGACCTGAGTCAAAACTGCTGCATCCGAACGCACCACCGCCAGGGGCACTCTTGACCTACCTACTTTTGAGGCAGTATCTTTTTTCCCAAATTTACACAATAACCTA
The DNA here is from genome assembly GCA_963969525.1 of Ontholestes murinus. NCBI lineage: Eukaryota > Metazoa > Arthropoda > Insecta > Coleoptera > Staphylinidae > Ontholestes > Ontholestes murinus. The sequence continues at coordinate 12,199,734 of OZ018397.1, forward strand.
ATTTTAATGGTTAACCGTTTTATTTTACAGTCTCTACAGCATGTCAACATATACATTTGTTGACATTAGAATTTACAATGGCTATCTCACGTATTGTCAATGTTAAAATTCATAATTTACGTCACTGGATGTATTATGACAAATCATAAAACTTATTGAACTCGTTGACGATGAAGGCGTCTACTTCGTTATACATACTTAATCACAAATTAAATTTTTGCTTTGTTTGAAAAATGCTTTGTTAATGTATCTAAACCATTTCATTAATTGATAAAAAAAGTTATACAAAGTTGTGAAAACTTACTGAACACGTTTTAGACTGTGATTATTTGCGCCTGTGGCGAGTTTTCTTTATAAAAGTAGGAGGGCTACAATAACCCAATGTAGTTTATAGCGTTTAACAGAGCCACGAATTGCAAAAATTATGGCAGATAGAAATAAGGTTGTACTGAAAGGTTAAGGAATTAGTTGTTACCGTTCAAAAGCAGACAGGTAAATGAATAAATTTTATAACATGCAATGATAGAACACAGGTTTGTTTAGTCTACAATCACTATTGTATTATTTAACCAAAGATTTTAGTCATTATGATGGTTGCGACTGCTACTACGTGGTAATTCATAATTAGTGAGTGTTTTATTCAGTGTTCCAAGATTTTAAATTTCCAAGCAATAGATATGGCCTAAGCAACTACTTGAGCAGATCAACAACTTGGCAATCATATACAAAGTGCACCTCGCACACCCAGATAGGATCCAGGAGATACAAGTTGCATATAGTTGCAGTACGTGAAGATAACCTACAAACCATGGCTTGAAGATCTGTCCTTGATGATACCTTTTTGAAAATAGTCCCTTCTTTTTCAAAAATGTCCACTTTTCCTCTGGCGTGCTGACACAACATATTTTTTTCTGTTTGGTTATTTACAACCAATTTCCTATAGAAATTTATCTACAATAGAAATTGATTATTTAAATGAATTCTGGTACTGGAGAATTTCTCAATTTTAAATTCATCCCTTTTCATCATCGCTTCGTAAAAATAGTTTACTGGTACACCTAGTTAGCAATTAATTAAAATATATTATATTGTTGTCTCCTTTTCTCATTTTCAAATTTGAATTCCCTTAACAATTTTTTTAGTTTCTTATTTTGTTTCGTGTTTTCATCTCTCCTTAAATTTTCTTAATTCTTTAATTAGCTTTTTAATCGTCATCATTTAAATATTTATTTCTTTCCGGCCCATTCATATTTTTATAGTAGATACTTTATTATGAAATTTTATTTTTATAATTATTATAATTATCAAGTTATTTTGTTTTATTTTAATTAGGATAATAAAGCAATCTGGATGAACAACAGGCAATTTCTCACGTTACGTGGTCTTAAATTTTAGACACGCTTAGAATAGTAGACCACAGAATGGTTTACACAAGAAGACAGAGCACAAATATCGCTAGTATTAGATCTGGCTCCTTTAAGCACTCGAATATAAATTGCATATATGCAACACATTATACTAGTAGTTCCGATAGTTATCCACTGGAACGCTCAGAACAAATTTAAGAAAAGGCGTTTTTACTAAATATAAATGATTGTAAATACCTTGTTTAATATCACACATTTTTAAACTTTATTTGTGACTGTAGTTTCAACAGATTTCGCCTGTCATTTTCAAACTATACTTCAAGATAATTTTTTACAAACATCTTTTATAAACAATTTTACAAACAATTTTTAGATAGCGTTGTACAAATATATATATATATATATATAAAATATATATTAGGTCAGTTTGGTCGTTTATGAGTAGAATTTAACAAATTATTTAATGTTATATATAATAATTAAACTCCGATAAATAAAAGTAAAGGAGTGTATATTGGTCAGTCAGGTCGTAATTTTAAAATTAGACTAAAAGAACATATAAGTTCATACAATAACAAAACTTCAACTTTTGCTAATCATTTGCTAAATAATAATCACAATTTTAACGACACAGATGTACTTGAGATAATTAATTTCGCCGATAAAAGCTTATAAATGGATTTACTCGAGTCTCTTGAAATCAATAAAATTAATGAAATAAATGACCAAACTGATCTAATACATACTCATTTGTTCAACGCCATCTAAAAATTGTTTGTAAAATTGTTTATAGAAGTTGTTTGTAAAAAAATGTTTTGAAGTATAGTTTGAAATAGACAGGCGAAAGCTGTTGAAACTATAGTCACAAATAAAGTTTAAAAGTGTGTGATATTAAACAAGGTATTTACAATAATTTATATAAATAATAATGTATCACAAAGTAGAGGCCTCCACAATTATCTCAATTAAATTCAAATTATCTCAGTGTACTCTTCGTCTGCTTCATGTATTAATATAGCGTATTTTTAACCTTTTACAATGCATATATATTTATTTTTTAATTGCATCAGAATTTATATGAAACGAACGAAAATAAGATTTATTCAAATATAACAGAAATATAAACATTTTTGCATTCTCAGGTTGTTTCACTTAGTTTGTGTCTTTAAGAGGCATACTTTACATGTTCTGAATGGTGTTGCTTTGCTTGCTGTTGATCGAATATGTCTTGTGCCCAAGTCTTTGCCGTATCACTAATATTTTGTCTTCTATGGGCTTTGTAGTTTGACAGCTTGACACTACTCAATCATTGCTCAGCGATATCCAACCGAAAATTCGTATAGTACGCTTTCTTATTTTTCAATCGACCATATCACAAGTATGAATTAAATATCATTAGAATAGAAAATACCCGTTCATCTACTTTGGCATAATGGAAAAGCATGCTACAAATTGTTCTTAGCGATCTACTACTCCTATTTCGATGTATTCTAAAACGCATCTCTTTCGACTTAATTATTTCTGTGTTTCTATTAAGTTTCGATCATTTCAAAGTTATTGTGCTTGTTAAAAAGAATATAAACTTTTTTTATTGTCCAATAATTTTACAACTAATCCTTTTGAAGACTTCTTCAACTTTCTGGAAACTACATAGGCATATTTTTCTGTTCGGTCCCACTGTTTCAATAACGTTGATATTTTTGGCATATAGATTTTACAGTAGCGAAAAATACCAGTTATCCATTAAGAGTGTATATCCTGTATTCATTATAAACTGATGCACTTTTATTAGTAGTGGATAGTGTCCTGTCTCCTATAAATTTTAAATTTACTACAAAATCCCACAACTTAATAAAAAAATTTATCCCAATTTGTGCATCATCATTATTAACAAAATGCAATAATAGAAATATTAATAATGCAATTGCTTTTCAAAATATTGGGGTTTCAACTTATCTAAGTTGTAATCAAAAACTTACACAGAGCAAAAGATGCTTTCATTTCATCGGAATGACTTTTTTCCTATTATCAAATTTCTTATCGCAGCATTCTTCATTTTCGATTATTTATTGCTGATATCGATTGGTTTCTCATGCTGATATCTGACAAAACTCATCACTAATGAGTTCTAAAATAGAAATAGGTGAGTTATTGTTGTTAACATATACAATATATAATATGTTTATCTGCCTTATTATGTTGAAAGAATCAAGCATTGACACTGAAAACAAAATAATTAATTTAATGTAAATATAACAATAACAATAGTTATATGATAAATAACACGCATGTTTTAATAAAATTGTGCCAGAATTAACGGATATTATTGTTTATCAATGCAGCCAAGGTTGATACGTATATTATCTTTGCATACATTATTTCCTTGTATATAAATATAAAAATTTGCTTCATCACAACACAGTGCGAGCAATGAAGCTAAGCTTCTTCATACTAATTTGTGGGTTAGTTTTGGTGTCAGCATGCAACGATTTGTGCAGTAAGTATTTTTTAATAATAATTCAAATTTAAGTAATAACATAACTCTTACAGTGTTTTGTGGAAAAATCCAATACAAGTGAACCAAGTCACCAAAAATTTGTAATAAAAATTTAAGATTGATTTGAAAACCTTATTTAATTTTTAAAATAACACTTGGAATATCATTAAGACATATTATATTAATATAAATATAGGAGAGAACGAAGTGTCTTTCATAACCTTGCTTTAAAACTTATAATGTTAATTTAGATCTGTCACTGTGTTACACTATTGAAAATCTGCTCTCAAATCGAAAGAACTTATTAATTTTGAACTAAGTGCTTACACGAAAAATAATCTTTATTAACAATTATTTTCAGAATTGCATTTGCACAGTCCAGCCGATGCTGTATATTACAATTATTTCCCATTCGTTAATAACCACGTTGAATTCCAAATTCGCAGTGCCGGCCCCGTAAGAATTTTACTTGCCAATGATTATGCACCGAATATGAATCCGAACTATGAAGTGATAATTGGCTACAACGGTACTAGTAACGTAAGGGTCTTCAGGGATGGAAAATTACTGGCGCAAAGAGATGGACCTGTGTACGATCCGACCACTTTTAGGGCATTCGGTGTTTCCACGCACAAGGGGGTTATCACACTGAGAACCAATATAGATATGGATATTATTTCCCACAGAGATATAATATATGTTCCGATGAGGATTGTTGGAGTCGCCGCTGATTCATCCGTTTCTGCTGAACTTCTTTACAATTGTAAACAGTTTACTACGAAATGCTCATGATTATAACAAACATTTATATGTTATAATGATTATTAAAATAATACTAATTAAATAAATAAACAATTAAATTAAAACATGGATAAAAAGTTAAGACTTTCCTTAGCCCGTAATAAAAGCGTAGCCTCGATATGTCTTATGTTTATTATTCAAATACACATAGGTTTTTGTTTAACTTTTTGATACCAATTATTACATAACAACCCAAAGTTCAAAATAGTTTTATTTTTATGTATAAAACCAATCATACCGATAAATTACTTTATTTTGTATAATAACCTGTTCTTCTGATAATTTAAACAATTTTAGAAATTTTTGAATTTTTTTTGTATCTCAAAAGACGCTCAAGATTTTCACCTTAACATTTAAATAAAGTTTCGTTCCTTGGCATAAAAACTACAAAGCTTAGAAAGGGGATGTTTGATTGAAGCCGTTTTTAGTTCTCCAGTTCTTCAGGTTAGTTCCACTACAAAACCATTAGATCACACTTTATGAAATTCCAAAAAATCATGTTTTCTTTTCGTTTAGACAAAGTTCTACACGATGAACACTGACATCTACTTTTGTGCGATGCTTTCTTCGTGCTGCATAGTGCACAACGAGATGACTATGTGAAGGCGTATGTGCTGCTGTGGTTAATCTGCTATTGGTCCGGCACATTCTTAACTTAAATTTTCAACCAAATAAAATTAAAAAAAGGCTAAATTCTTTTAGATTCATTGCAGACCCTTCACTTCTTTGGGCAAATATAATGAATGTATTTATTTATTAAACGAGTTTCTTCTTTTTACAAAATTAATATGAACTAACAAAATATAAATGTAGTGACTTAAATTAACCCTGCTATATAATATCATCGCGATTACAACAACAGACGAAAAATATACTAAAACTAAATAAACAACTATACAAAATTAAAATCTAGATTCATAACAGCAAGTGCCGTACGGAAAGATCTAAAGTTATGTATAAATAGGTCAAAGTTTGAAGAAGGCAATAGACAATTGGCTGTGTGTATCAACCTGGATAATGGTTTATTAGTGGAGTAATTAAACCGGTGAAACTTTACTCTGAAAAGTATTTTTGATCTAGTAGTGGTTACACCACTTTGATGCCAAAAGTTAAACAAATTTAGAAGAGGGGGACAAATAGTATATCCATTGAGTAACTTATATAAAAAGCACATATCAAATAAATTCCTACGAAAAAGTAATGTCACCATGTTTAAATTTAGCAGTAATACATTATAGTAAATATTAATGCGACTAATGTCTAATTTAAAGGCTACAATTTGCGAAAATTTATTTTGAACACCTTCTAATGCCTTAATTAAATATTCTTGATATGGGTGCAAAATTGTTGCCGCGTATTCTAAAATCGGACGAGCAAAGGTGCAATACAGAATCTTCCAATTGCCAACAGTAAAGTCAGAGGAAATTCGCACAATGAAGCCCAGCATCTTACTAGCTCTGTTCACTATTAACAAAATGTGAGTTTTAAATGACAATGACTTTTCAAAATAAACTCCCAGGTCATTAATGCCAGATACTCGTTCAAGTAATATATTATTTATATGATAATTGCTTTGAATGATTGTTTTATTTCGATTAAAAGTTATAGTTTTACGTTTATTAATATTTAAAAATAATTTATTTAACAAACATCATTCGTATAGATTGTTCAAACAGTTCTGAATATTTACAATATCAGTCACAGATCTTACAGTATGATACAACTTCAAATCATCGGCATATAATAACTGTTCACTATGCTTTACAACGCTTGGAAGGTCATTAACAAAAATATTAAATACAATTGGACTAACATGGGAACCCTGTGGTACCCCAGAGGTGGCCTTAAATTCTGCTGAAATACAGTTGCCCAATTTTACCATCTGATATCTATCCGAGAGGAAACTCTTGATCCAATTAACGACATTATCAGAAAAACCAAGACAACGCAATTTTTGCACCAGTACGTTATGACAAACCTTATCGAACGCCTTGGAGAAGTCAGTGTAGATGGCAACTACCTGACACCCACTCTCCAAGGCCTCCGAAAGGTAATTTTGGTAGACTAGTAAATTCGTCGTTGTGGAGTTACCAGAGGAGAATTCATGTTGCTCATCAATTATTATGTTTTTTAATGTTCATTTGAATTGTTTACTTACAAGACTATCTAGTACTTTTGGTATAATAGCTTGAATGCAGACTCCATGGTAATTATTTATATCGGTGCGATCACCACTTTTGAAAATGGGTGTAATAAAGCTCTTTTTCCAGACGGGAGGCACACATTGCTGATCTAGAGAGATATTGTAAAGCATAGTAAGGGGAAAACAGATAGTATATGCACATTTTTTAAGGAATAAAAATGGAATGTTGTCTGGCCCACATGACAAGGATGATTTTAAATTAATAAGTTCGTTAAATACACACATAAAATCAATAGTGAAAGAGAAAGAGGGATCAATGCATTGAACGATATTATTAATATTACCCCAAGTACCCGATGTATCACTCTCACAATACACGCTCGCAAAATATTGGGCAAACAAATCAGCAGAAAAAGACCATAGATCCATACTTTTTCCGGCGCGTAATGTTTTTGGACGAAGCGACATTCCACAACAGACACAACTGTCATAACTAGAGCGCTGAAAATCCCCACTGGATGCGAGATTTGAAAACGCAACATCATTGGAGCCTGAATGTTTGGTGTGGGATTTTGGATGGACACTTGATTGAGCCATATTTTTTCTAAGAGTTAATTACAGGTACGCGATATCTTGAGTTTTTGCGTACAGACCTACCACAGTTACTAGTATAAATTATATAATTATAAATTATAAATATTTAAATTATATACTTATAAATATTATAAAGTAGAGACGGATTGTTCCTAAAATCAGATAAAGGTAATGTCACAGTTATCGTTAATAAAACTGACTATTTTCGAGATGTCAGAGATATGTTAGAAACGGGCTCATAACACAAACTAACAATTCATTAGCTTAACCTAAACCTTAAACACTAAAATTAACAACATTTTAAAAGAATCAACAAATTTAATAGACAAAAAACAGCCTATCCACTCAAGATAAAGAAGCCCAAGTTACCTAGATTATATTCCCTTCACATAAACCCGGGAATAAATATAAGCCCATAAGTGTGGGATTTTGCAGTACAGGTGAGGTCCAGAGTGCAAATAAATGGGTTGTCGAAAAGTGGCTTGAAGTCAAAACTAAGTTAAGGCAATCTGGCAAAAGAGATGATGCTTCTTTCAAGTCCAAAAAGAGTAACTAAAGTGAAGAAAGCTTTTCACAGCATAAACCAACAAATGCCTCAGTATTCTGCAGAAGAAGCACTGGCATTGATAAGTACAACAAAATTAACGTACAGAAAATATGAAATTATTAGAAAATCGGCATTAGATAAGGGACTAAAAATGATATCAATCTTACGACATAATAAAAAAAAGCTATGTATAAATGTATATACATTTCTGTAGAAATATGCGTGGTTTATATTTTACAAACTTATTTTACGTTCTAAATAAATTAATACAATGCAAAAAGATGTTTTATTATAATTTATATTTTTTTCCTGGGGCCGCGGTGGCTTAGTGGATAGATTGCCTCCTCACAAGCCACGGGCCTAGGTTCGAATCCCAGCCAGGCGGTGGATTTTTCTAAGGAAGAATTCACCTTCCGGATCCATAGATGTTTGTATGGGTCCTAGGCCAAGTTGCCTAAGACAGTCTAACTCAATCATTCACGACCCCAACCCACAATTCGTTCCAACACCCTTCCTTTTCCTCATAAATAAAAATATATATTTTTTCCAGCTAGATTTGTAAAATCCTACTCTGTGCATCGCCCAAAACTAGCAAAATGGTTAAAGAACTTCAAAAACTTAAAATACACAACAGTTTCTCAGTTAAAAATTCGTTTGAGTTTACAAAAATGTTGGAAAACGTTGAGCACCGGATGAACCATTGCTCTCAACCGAAATTGATGTCTTTAATAGAAAACAACATCCCCACAGATAAAATCAGTATATACATTAAATTAATAAAAATGGTAATGGATTTAAACACAATTGAATGTAAAGGTAATTATTATAAACAGACTGCTATGGGCAACCCTTTTTCTTCCTTTTTATCTTGAAAATAGAGCCAAAACTCTATTAAATAATTTTCTAAAAACTTGTATCAGGCACGTGTACGGTATTATTACCATCACAAAAAATAATTTCAATAGTACATAATTTTTATCTGAACTGAACAGTTTTTATCCCAGCATTAAATTTACGTAAGAAGTTGAATCCAACAAACAAATCCTTTTTTTAGATTTACCAGTTATTAGAAAAGATAGAAAATTAGAATTCAACATTTAACTACATTCACTATAGCTCATTTACCCCATTTAAAAATAAACTCGCTGCATTTAACAGTATGATATACAGAGCCATCAACCTCCCAATTACCAAACAAAACCGAGAACTTGAACTCACCCTCATACGTACAAGAGCCGACTTATTAAAATACAATCAAAAGACAATACATAAACTTATCAACAAACACATCAAAAAACATTATCAATCAATCAATTATATCAATCAATAATATACAGGGTATTCCAATTAACATTACATAACTACATACATATATCAAAATAATTTTAAAACGTGCTCCTAATGAATGTAAATAGCTCTCAACAAAAAGATTTTAAAAACCTTTTGCCTTATTTAAACCGACGCGAATGTGGTGCACCACCCTGTATATTTTTTTACCGACTAATTTGTAAACATCAGTTAACTATTGACGAACAACACATAGTATTTGAAATGAACATTTAGTGTTTAAACAAAATAGTGAAGCAAAAAATATAAATATGTTTAATTAATTATATAGTAATCTTCACATAACTCACAAATACATATTAATGGCAAAAGGTCATCGAAAAAAATGATCAATAAATGACTGAATAAAATTATTTCTGTCCATAAGTAATCGCATGTGATTATTATACTAATTATCAGTACAGCCAAGGTTAATAAATAGGTATATTATCTTTGCATAGATTATTGACTAGTATATAAACTATGATAATAAATATTCTTCATCATAACACAATGCGAGCAATGAAGCTAAGTTTCTTTATACTAGTTGCTGGGTTAGTTTCTGCGTCAACATGCAACGATTTGTGCAGTAAGTACTTTCTTATAATAATTCAAATTCCAGTTAAAAAATGACGATAACACTTTTAAAATATTTCCATACTAATTTACTATACCCTACACAAGTGAATTAAATGTCACCAAATTCACAATAACAATTTAAAATTCATTTACCGATCGTAAATTTTAAAGATAACACCTGGAGGTTCATAAATACATCTTGTAATAATTTTAATAATGGAGGGAACGAAATGTGATCTTGCTTTGGGGTCTATAATGTTTATGCAGATATGTCGCTGTAAGACACTATTGAAAATCTGTTTTAAATCAAAGGAACGTGTGAATGTTATTTATAAACTTTGAACTACTAAGTATTTTAATGTCAAATAATCCTTATTAACAATTATTTTCAGAATTGCATTTGCGCAGTCCGGCCGATGCTGTATATTACAATTATTTCCCATTCGTTAATAACCAAGTCGAATTCCAAATTCGCAGTGCCGGCCCCGTAAGAATTTTGCTTGCTAATGATTATGCACCGAATATGAATCCGAACTATGAAGTGATAATTGGCTACAATAGTACTAGCAACGCAAGGGTCTTCAGAGATGGAATATTGATAGCGCAAAAAGATGGACCTATATACGATCCGACCACTTTTAGGGGGTTCAGCCTCTCCACGCACGATGGGGTTATTACACTGACGACCAATATAGATGGGCAGATTATTTCCCATCGAGATTCAATATATGTTCCGATGAGGATTGTAGGAATCGCCGCTGATTCATCCGTTTCTGCTGAACTTCTTTACGATTGTAAACAGTTTACTACGAAATGCCCATAATTGTGGCAAAAACTTATATAGTATTGTGATTATAAAAATATTATTAATTAAATAAATAAACAGTCTTTCACACAAAATTTCGACGACCATAAAATTTTATACACCTATATAAATAATCTAATATCCATTTACCATAAAGGTTTTTGGGTATTTTTCCTATTTTTTCACATATATTTTCCACTTTTCCCTATTTTCCGATACCTTTTTTGCTTCCATCCATTATATTCCTCTCTTCTGTATTGCTCTTGTCGTCACTTTGTCTGGGCTACCTCGTTTCTTTTTTCCTTGAGTTTTTGCTCCCTATACTCTCTTCATTTGTGATGCTTTTCTATTTTCTATAGATGTCCCCACCAGTGCAACTGTCTTTCTTCTATGAAGTCTAGTGTAGACTGTATTCTTAGGTCGTTTCTTATTTCTATGTTCTTCAATCTATCTCTTTTGGTCACTCCTCTGGCTCTTCTTAGATATTTCATTTCAGCTTGTATCTTGGTTAGCGTCCAAGATTCGCATCCATAGATAAGCACCGGTCTAAATATGGAGTTGAATATCTATGTATTAGTGCTTTTTGATATTTAGTATTAAAAGTAGCTAGTTGATCAGAGAACGCAGAATTTAAGGATGAAATAGAGTTATAACTTGAAATTTATAACAAAGTTTTTTTATTTCCAAGATAAATACTGCAAAATTAATTAGTACGAGGTACGAGTACATCAAGTGTATCAATACTTGTCATTAATCATTATCTACTAGTTATCAAGAAAATATATGGGGGTTATGATATGTTTTGATTTAAGAAAGGACCTTAAATAGTATTATACAGTGACAACTCGAAAATAACATTATATTACCTGAAATTAGATAAGGAATAAAGCCCCTATAGGTTTTATTATGATATTGGGAGAGATTTGAAGGATAACAAAATGTTTAGCACAGTTAAAGTGGTATTATGGCCTTATTATTTATAAAATAACATTGTATAAACACTTCAAATATTTTAAATACGTTTTGTAGACAAACAGATAATTTACATAAATATGTAAATTGACCATTATCACTATAATATATAAAACTTTGTTGTTTTTTACAAAACTATTCCATATAAATAACATAAATCGTTCTTTGTTATATCATTACACGCATACTAAAAAAACATTCCGTATGTCTAAGATATAAATAGAAGTTTGTACTAACAATTTACTCACTCTATTTTCACAATGAAGCTAACTTCCATTTTAATACTGGTTGGCTTAGGTCTGGTTTCGGCCTGTAATGATTTGTGTAGTAAGTACTCTTACATATTTTTTTTATATATATCGCCTTATTTTTTGAATCTTTTGTTAATCTAAATTTAATTATTTTATTTAAATAAATCATTACTTTATTTTTCCTCTTAAATTATGTTCTCACGTTATTCGTTCGTATTTTATTTATTCTGACTAGTTTAGAATATTTGTATTTATATCGGTTTAACTAATAAATAAAAGAATAGTGGTAAAGGAAATAAATATTCATATAATCATTAGTTTCATACGTTTATACTATTGTTAATATTCTTTTTTCTTCCTTATAATGTATCAATGTAATTGATTCGGTATGTATTATGTTTATTCTTTAAATACACATACATTTTTTTATAACTTTTTGATACCAATTATTACATAACAACCCAAAATGCAAAATCGTTTGGTTTTGTATCTAAACAATTTAAAGTTCTATTTTTGTATATAAAACTAATCTTATATATAAATTACTTTATTTTGTATAATAATTTGTTCTCCTGTTGCAATTTTGGCAATTTTTTAATTTTTTTGTATCTCAAAAGGCGCTCAATATTTTCACCTAAACATTAAAATAAAGTTTATTTCCTTAGCATAAAAACTGAAAAGCTTTTGATCAATCTTCGTGCACCGAAAGGGGATGTTTGTTTAAAGCCGTTTTTAGTTCTCCAGTTCTTCAGGTTTTCCTGTGAGCCGCTTTTGAGATACTAAACAAACATTTCAAAAATTAATTAGGAAAATTAATTATAAACTGAAACTGTGACAAATTTTATAACAAAAACCATTTAATTTATTAAAAACTTGATTGTGTGTTGAAAAATAATTGCTAAAGTATTTGACAAAGTGGAATATTTGCTTCCAAAGATATTAAATTCATTTGAAAATCAGTTGAAATTTTTAAAAGAATAAAAATTATATTAAAACTTAAAAATTTGGATCAGTTAAAATTTAATTTAGTCTGATAATGTTTAATGTATATTTATTTTAAACAGGTACAAAATAACCATTATAATAATATACAATCAAGATTTATAATTTTTTCTTTAAGGAATTTAAAAAAAAATATGGGTCCACTACAAAACCACTGGATCACACTTTATGAAAATCCAAAAACATTTCTTCTTTTCGTTTAGACAAAGTCCTCACGACTCGTTAAACACTGCCATCTACTTCTGTGTGGTGCTTTCTTCATCCCGCCTAGTATACAACGACATGAATGACTAAGTATAGGCATATGTGCTGCTGCGGTTAACCTAGTTTCCAAAGGTACTTAAACTCTCTTGCTACTGGTTCTTCACTTTCTTTTCACACTTTCTTAAATTTTCAACTCCGATCAGCCCTCAACCTATTGTTAGTCTAAACTCTTTTAGATTCACTTCTTTGGGCGAATATGATGAATAAATAATATAATATTACGTCGTGTAAATGCCAAAAAATTGCAAGTACCACTTTTTCGATTTCCTATCGATTTCGCAGTATGTTTTTAACATATCGGCCTTATTGACATATCCTATATGTCGGATATCATCTTTTACTAATTGTGGACAAGGAATTTCCGCCAGTATACCATCCTTCTGCCTTCTGTTTACCGATGTCAAATCATAAGGATTGTAGAAATTGCTAAAAAAATATATGAATGTCCAGTATCCTCTTGACATTCCTTTGTCGGTTATAAAATAGTTTGATTAAACTCTTCTGCTTTGTGTACATCTGTTGATTTTCACGCTTATATACCTTTTGGCCTCAAGGCCTATCTTCTTATTTACTCAGCACCGTCATGACTCCTCCTGTCAAGGGAACCCAATCCTTCAAAATTAGCGAGAACTACTGCTCCGTTGTTCCCTTACTACTCTTCTATTTCCTCCGTTTTCTCTCTCATCACCTATTTATTTACTGCCTCCTAAATATTGAAAACTTGTCTGTTCTCTCTCCCATGATCATCGGCTATCCAAAACCAAGTGTTTCGGCTGCATTTCTCATTTGTTTCCTGGCCTCTCTTCTGTTTTCCGTGTTGCAGTACCACCATACATGTTCGGCCGTTTCATCGTCTTCGTCGCATTCGTACCGTCCGTCTCCCTCTCTCAATCTGAACCTCTTCTAGTAATATGCCAGTCTACCGTATCCAGTGAGTAGTTGAACCGTGTCTCTGCTCACTATGGCACTATGAAGTGAAGCAGACTGCCGATGTTTCTTCTATCCTGCCTTTGCTGCCATTTCTGGTCTTCCCATTTCTTTCTTATTTTTTGGAAGTAGCTCTCGACTTGCCTACTGCCTCCTGTGTGTCTCCGATGTCTGTGGCCGCTCTGGCCGCTGCGTTCGCTCTTCGATTAAGTTTCGCGCCGTTGTGTCCTTTGACCCACCATAGATGAATTTATTATCCTCTTGTTCTGGCTTTTAATATTTCATCGTACACTCTTTATTACATCCAGGTGTATTATTGCGGTGATCGCTTTTACAGATACCTCCGAGCTGCTTATGATGTGTGTTACTCCTTCTTTTCATCTATCTTCCTTTACTGTTGCTTTGATTGCGACTATTTCAGCCTGTGTATTTGTGATATAATCCAATAATTTACATGTATAGTCTTTTTCCTATGTTCCGTTTTTCTCCTGGACTACAAACGCGTAGCACGCTATGAGTCCTTTGCTCGACCCGTCTGTGTAGATTTTTCTTCCTTCTCTCTGTCTATTGGTCCCATGTTTTGTGCAGTTCGCTATGTGAATGAGATCTTTAGCGTTTGCCCTTGCCTCATACCCTACTTCTTCTTAGTCTCCTTGGATTCGTTCGCTTTTCTAAGTGCTATTAGCTTAATTAGATAACTTGTAGGGTCGCTGTGGGGACTGTTCTGTACGCCCTTGTCATTGGGCTGCCTCGAAATGTTTATCAACCGTTGAGTCCTTCCCCCTTTCGCCCTAAATTTCTGCCCCGTACAGTAACATGGGCAGTATTTCCCCCTGATATATTGCCTACAGCATTTCCAGCGATGTCTTACGTCTTTCCGGGAACCTTGAACAGCTTTTTGACTACCACCGCTGTTTTCCCTCGGATCGTTCTAGAGTGTTCAATGTAGTTCATTGCATTCTCTACCAGCACCCCTAGGTACTTGATTTCCACTCTGTTCATCTCTCCTGTCTTTATCTCTGGTCCCCTCATTGCTCTTCGTTAGGCTATGAAGATTGCTGTCGTCTTTTCTTCGCAGTACCTTAGTCCCGCTTGTTCTGCCCATCGTTCGCATTCTTGCCATATTTATTTCCAGATATCCTCTACTTGTCTTAATGGTTGTCCGCATATACTTGGCTATATAGTCCGCCACTTGTCTGTTCAAAATGTGTAGTTTTGACCAAAAGTGTTCAGTAATAGGCCTGATTTTATATAACTTATCGTACTTGTATTAATTATGAGTCTAATTAGGGACATTTTGCGTGATATATTCGTATCTCAAACCTCTTCATTGCTGAACCAGTAATCCTTCAAGGTGGATTTTTTTTTACCCATATATTTTAGATTATATAATTATTGCGAAAAAATATTTTCAGTACACTAAAAGTGGTTAAAAACTAGTTGAGTCGCTTTTTTTGAATTGCAAACATATATAGAAATAAGACAATTTACACTTGGTTTGTTTCACTATTTATTTATTTAATCTGACTAGTTTCGACAATTATGTCATTATCAAAGAATGAAATACAGAGATGTTGTATTGTTATATATATACTTCCAGTCAGGTAATAAGGGATGTCATAATCGGGGAGTTCCAAATCTCTTCATTATCATTTACGACAAATTTCCCGGATTTTATGGCTTTGTTTATTTCTAATCCCTCCTTCAGCGTTAAATGCCGTCCCTTATTACCTGAGTGTAAGATTTTAAATTCTTTTGCGTTGAAAAAATGATTTTTTTCAATGCAATGTTTAGCAAAACCTGTGGCATATTTGTTATCCATGATTGATTTTTTATGTTCTTTTAACCTCACTTCAAAAGATCTTCCCGTTTGGCCAATGTAAATTGCATCGCACTGATCACAATGAATCTCATATATACCACATTTTTTGACATTTTCTATGTTTGTTTTGTTATTAATTAATAATTTACCAATATTCAAAGTATTAGTGCAAATAATATTAAATTCATTCCCTTTAAAACAGTTCATAATTTTATGTGACAGTTCATTGATGAATCCGATTTTAAACCATTTATTGCATTGTTCTTGTGGCGGATAAAAGTATTTTAGAAATTCTTTTTGTTTTTTCTTTCTCAGTAGCTTATCTATTAACGTATTATTATAACCGTTGTTTGTCGCGATAGTTTTTATAACGTTTAGTTCATCTGTGTAATTCTCCTTATTTAATGGTATATTTATTAATCTATGTAGAAAAGCGTGAAATGAGCTATATTTGATTTGATTTGGGTGATTGGAGTTTTCCGGTATAATTGTATCCGTGAAAGTTTCTTTTCTGTAAATTTTGTACTCTAATTTGTTAGATTGTGATTTTAATATAGTTAGGTCTAAGAAATTTAGACTATTATCAGTTTCATATTCAGAGGAAAATTTAATATTTTCATTTATAGAATTTAGATAGCTTTCAAATGAGTTTAGCTGTCGTGTAGTACCTATCCAAATGCAGAAGATATCATCTACATACCTAGCCCAAAATAATATATTTTTTGAATGTATGTTACTGAAAATAGTTTTTTCAAAATTTGACATAAATATTTCTGCTAGTAAAGGTGAAATCGGGGATCCCATTGGTAGACCATCATTTTGTGTATATAATCTATAATTAAACTCAAAATAATTTTGTTTGAGACATAGGTTGATGAGTTCCATCATTTCTTTTTTATTTATTTCTTGTTCGTCAGTTGTGTTTATATATAATTATAAATAAATAAACAGTGAAACAAACCAAGTGTAAATTGTCTTATTTCTATATTACAAAATGTTTCACCACGTACTACATGAGAAACTAATTCAAGAAAAATTGCAAACATATATTTTTCCGTTGATTGTTGAGGCATTTATATTTTGAAAATCCATTATCACTTAATATAATAATTATAGTAAACTATTGATAATTTTTTCAACTTTATATTTTACTCAGTACAATTGTTTCGCTACACTGTAGCTTCTTCAGGTGAAGAAATATAATTGATAATCAACTTTTTTGTAACTAAAATTTTGAAGCATCTCCTGATCTAACCATATCTTTTGTAGCTCTTTTGATTTTCGACTTATTTCTTAGTTCTTTACGAACAACTTCTTTGGACGTTAAATTTCAAGTGTGGCTTTAAAGCTTTTGAAGTTTCAGAGGTAATTTCTCTTAACATATATTGTGGAGAACTTTTGATGCTTGGCTTAGTGTTATAAAAGTATGGATACAAATATGTTTTAAATCACAGCTTAATAGTTTTCCTTAAGTAGAGGTTATTTTATTTTTAGAGTTTTAAACCTAACTTATGACTATGTAAAACAATAATTTAGCACTTTTAACATTTTTTTTTTGGTCAATCATTATTAATGGCAAACTAATTACTTGGTGACCGTGAAGTCCATTTAGCAAAAAAGTAATAAAGTTATAGAAAGTGCTAAACTAGTAATTTACACATCACTTTTTACGTGCCCATAAAATCAAAGAATCTCTGAAAATATATGTTGAGGCACCTCATGGTAGTATGAATATGTATTTGCGAGTTATGTGAAGTTTATTATTTAATTAAATAAACACAGTTATATTTCTTACTTCACTATTTTATTTAATCACTAAATGTACATTTCGAACACTATGTGTCCATTATCAATAGTTAACTGTTGTTTACAAAATTTTTGGTAACAAATATATATACAGTGCGGATTAACTGTGTTTATTTAATTGAGGCACCTCGTTATCTAAACGCTAAGGAGTTGCAGCTCTTTTGATCTTTGGCTTATGTTCGTAGTTTTTAACGAACAACTTTTTTGGTCGTTAAAATACAGTGTGACTTTAAAGCTTTTGAAGTTTTAGACGTAATTTTTTTCTTTGAAGTTTTAGGTGCAATTTTTGATAATTAATTTTAGAGTACCGCATAATTTAAAGATATCTTAATGCTATATCTATGTTTTTTATGTTTTTACTTTATTGTAACTAAAATTTTGAAGCACCTCGTGATATAAACATATCTTTTGCAGTTCTTAGTTTTTGACGAACAACTTTTTTGGTCATTAAATTTCAAGTGTGACTTTAAGGCTTTTGAAGATTCAGGTCATTTCTCTTTTATTTTTAGGCGTAATTTCTGATGATCTTAAAATATATTGTGGAGTACTTTTGAGGTTTAGCTTAATTATGATTAACTTTCCTGTTCTTTGAAAATTAAGTTTGGGGAATAGATTTCGGTGTTCCTTATAGTCTGCATCCGCTTCATTTATTCAATATTTAAATTCGAAATATATATTGAATTTAAATATTGAATTAATGAAGCGAATACATTATGGAACTTCATAATATATTGAAATAAAACAACACAGTTGGGAGCGTATTATATTCCTTTACCTGAAGAAGCTTAACACCGGTAAAATTATTGTCATCAGATTTTATTTCTACTTGATGGGTAACTGAGGAGGCAGCAGCAATTGTCATGACTTTTTTC
Source organism: Ontholestes murinus (assembly GCA_963969525.1). NCBI lineage: Eukaryota > Metazoa > Arthropoda > Insecta > Coleoptera > Staphylinidae > Ontholestes > Ontholestes murinus. The sequence continues at coordinate 12,218,309 of OZ018397.1, forward strand.
TCACATTAATCGGAGTCCTTAGCACCACGTCTTAATGGCCTTTCTCAAGGGTATTTTTGACCTACCACAATAACCAATACAATGACCTATCGTACTCCTAACCTGCATTAGTGTAGTAGGTCAAAAGTACGTTAGTTTAAACGTAAAAGTAGGCGCAGAATGTATTGATGTAAGTCAAGAGTACGTTCGATTATTTATTAAATTTTTGAGATAGTATCATAATTTTTTTCCAAATTTACACTGTACCCTAATTTTATTGTTTGAACTTTCTATTTTACAGTATCTGCAGCATATCAACATATACATATGTTTAGCAGAGCTACCAATTGCAAAAATTGTGCTAGATTAAGGAATCAGTTGTTACCGTTCTAAAGCAAATAATAAATAAGTTTATTTAAATGCAGAGCACATGTTTATTTAGCCTACAATCACTGTTGTACTATTTTAACCTAAAATTTTAGCCAGTGTGAAGAGTACCTAAAGTAAATCAGGCAACAGGAAGCACAAGTAAGGGTGTCGACAACACCCAACATGTACTCTTTAGAAATATTCGCGTGTAATTTCACTTAATTTTCATTTTTTAAGCTAGTTATAAACAATTTTCACCAATAGGTCTCTGCGAAAATCAATTTTTATTTTAGACAAGCGCCATATTGTTTCCAAAAAAGTTATAAAAGTTTTGTTTATCAATCTATAAAATAAACTCTTTGAAAATATTCACGCGTAATTTCACTTAATTTCCATTTTGTTTAAGCAAGTTATAAACAATTTTCATCAATAGGTCTCTGCGAAAATCTATTTTTATTTTAGACAAGCGCCATTTTATTTCCAAAAAAGTTAGAAAAGTGTTGTTTATCAATCTATAAAACTAAACTCTTTGAAAATATATTCACGCATAATTTCACTTAATTTTCATTTTGTTTAAGCTAGTTATAAACAATTTTCTCTAATAGCTCTCTGCGAAAATCAATTTTTATTTTAGACAAGCACCATTTTGTTTCCGAAAAAGTTAGAAAAGTTTTGTTTAATAATCTATAACAATAAACTCTTTGATAATATTCACGCGTAATTTCACTCAATTTTCATTTTTTTAAGATAATTATAAACAATTTTCTCCAATAGGTCTCTGCGAAAATCAATTTTTATTTTAGACAAGCGCCATATTGTTTCCAAAAAAGTTACAAAAGTTTTGTTTATCAATCTATAAAACTACATTCTTTAAAAATATTCACGTGTAATTTGACTTAATTCCCATTTTATTTAAGCAAGTTATAAACAATTTTCACGAAAATCAATTTTTAATTTAGACAAGCGCTATTTTATTTCTAAAAAAGTTTTTTTTAATAATCTATAAAACTACACTCTTTGAAAATATTCACGCGTAATTTAATAAGTCAAAGGGCTATCAACCAGAGGTCTTTATGCCTACAACTACAGGTTAAGAGTTCGTTCATATATGGTAATCAATTAATTATTGCAGTAGGTCACGAATACGCTACCATATAGATTACAAAAGTTATATAATAATTAATTACTACTATATAAGGTAATTTAAAAATTTTCAGTGCCACTTCCTTATATATATATATATATATATATATATATATATATATATATATATATATATATATATATGGTGAGTTTTTTTCGATGTTCTCTATGGGGATCTCGGAAACTATAAGAGATAGAGAAACGGTTAAATGGGGAAAGAAGTGTAGATTTACGAGACGAATAAAATTCCACTTTCAAAGTTTTCAAAAAAGTCAAGGGTAACTAGATATTTTGAAAAAAATAAAAAGTGTCAATTTTTTCAAATCAATATATCTTGGTTATTATAAAAGATAGAAAAAAAAACTGTAAAGGACAAAGTTTTAGATAATTTTATGCAGATTAATAAAAAATGATCATAAAATTTATATTGCCATTATTTTCCGAGATATGACGCAAACTTACATTTTTTTAAATGGAAACCATAGTTGGCTATGACTTCATTCAAAAGGTATTTTTTTCTCTTTAATCCAATATGGCATACGACATAGTTATTTCTAAAAATAAGTAAGTTATAGTCATTTTAAATTTTACTATAAATAAAAAATGGGTAGCCATGAAAAAGGTGAAAGTAAAACAATTGCAGTTGTTTATAATAATAGCAATATTGTAATTATTAGTTTTACAGAGATAAACCAAAATGAAACAACAGCATAAAGTAAGTCAGATATTATCAATATATCAATGGGAGAGAAATTTTAATATTAAAAAAATATGGTCAAAGAGTCCACTATTAATATTATTATGACATAAATTATATATTTTTAAAATAGAATTTATGGCTTTTTTGACTATTCTCATGTAAATTGAATTAAATGTTTCAATAACAGCTAGTTTATGATCCTCCACGGATTGATATGATTTTTCATATACTTTGTTTTTTACATAACCCCACGGAATAAAATCTAAAACGAGCAGATCGGGAGATCTAGGTGGCCCTGGGATTGGTTTATTTCTTTCCACTCATGAGTTAGGAAAAGCATCATTTAAATAATTTGTAAAGCCAACATGTTATGAGGTGGAGCACCGTCATATTGGAACCATTTCAATCTTGCTTGTAATGATAAATTTAAACAATCGAGCGTATCTTCAAATGTTTTCTGAAGAAAATGAAAGTAATCATTTTCACTTAGTGATCTTTCAAAAATATATGGACCGAGAATAGTTAAACCAAACACACCATGGATTAAACCCAAATTGAATTTGTAGTTTTCTCTGGATTCTCTTGAGTTCATCTATGTTCATTGTGGCGATTAAAAATACCACAATTAATGAATCGCGATTCATCTGTTCATAATATTTGTGTAAGAAACGTATTATCCTCTTGACAAATGTGTTGAAACCACTTTCAGAAGGCCATTTGATAATCACAAAATTATTATTCTTATGCTGATTTTTCATTTTTGTTTAACTTTGTAAAACTAATAATTACAATATTGCTATTATTATAAACAACTTCAATTGCTTTACTTTCATTTTTTTCATGGCTACCCATTTTTTATTTATAATAAAACTTAAAATGACTATAACTCACTTATTTTTAGAAATAACTATGTCGTATATCATATTGGATTAAAGAGAAAAAATTTACCTTTTGAATGAGGCCATAGCCAACTATGGTTTCCATTTAAAAAAAATGTAAGTTTGCGTCATATCTCGGAAAATAATGGCGATAAAAATTCTCTGATTATTTTTTATTAATCTGCATAAAATTATCTAAAACTTTGTTCTTTATAGTTTTTTTCTATCTGTTATAATAACCGAGATATATTGATTTGAAGAAATTGACACTTTTTACTTTTTTCAAAATATCTAGTTACCCTTGATTTTTTTGAAAACTTTGAAAGTGGAATTTTATTCTTCTCATAAATCTACACTTCTTTCCCCATTTAACCGTTTCTCTATCTCTTATAGTTTCCGAGATCCCCATAGAGAACATCGAAAAAAACTCACCCTCTATATACAGGGTTATTCACGCTATACGGCACGGAATATTGTGGCCAAAATACGTGACCTTCAAAAAGTTTCACTTTGGGGATATATGGGGGTCTATTAGGGCTACGTTTTAAAATTATTTTCATAATATACAGGGTGTCCCAAAAACCCGAAAAGTATCAAAGTTGTGTTTTTTTTTTAATGAAACAACCTGTATTTTATTGCATTTTTGGATCCGTCTATAAAAATAAGTATGTATTTTAATAAGGTTTTTATTACATAAACCTTAAGGTTTTTGAATTAATTTGAAGTTTGTAAAAATGTAACCTAATTGTCATGTTTCAAATACTTAAAAAATAATTAAGTTATGCATACCAAATTTACACTGAAGTGTAACAATAGATCATATTTTATTTTCCAAGTATAATAAACTTGACATCTTATGCCGGGTGTAAAAAAATTGGAATTAAACAAATGAGAACTTTAAATGTCTATAACTTCATTTATTTAAATGGAACGCTATATTTATTAATTTATCAGCAAATGCACGTTTTAATTACCTATCGAATGGTATTTAAATCTTAAGTGTTAAGTCTTCTCGTTTTTACAAAAAACGCCAAAATATTGTTTATTGCACCGTTTTAGTACTTTTAAAGTAAAAATTTTAATGTATCTAGTTTTCTATCGTATTTAAAAACGTCAGATAATTAATTTAGTCTGTTACTTTAGTTTAAAAAGGATGTCTTTTGTTATAGTTGTGTTATTTTGCGTTTTTGTGTTAGATCGTTAGTAATCGTTATTGTTTGAACATGGTTGTTGTATGTCATAGTAAAAAATGAAAATTTACACAGATTTTCTTATACTGAGGTTTTTATAACTGACACTTGCAATTTCTTTAAACTGGTTTAATAGTCTCTCAAAAATGGCTGGCTTAGGGTGATTTCTTTCGGGAAACCTTTAAGTATAAACTCGACAAGCCAATAAACAATTTTGATGACATTCTCCAAGCATAAAAATAATGCCAATAACTTCTTTTGAGTAAATCTTCATTTTTTACCAAAAAATACAACAGCGATGTTCAAACAATAACGATTACTAATGATCTAACACAAAAATGCAAAATAAGACAACTATAACAATAGACAGGCTTTTTAAACTAAAATGACAGACTAAATTAATTATCTGACGTTTTTAAATACCATAGAAAACTAGATACATAAACATTTTTACTTAAAAAGTACTAAAACGGTACAATAAACAATATTTTGGCGTTTTCTGCAAAAACGAGAAGACTTAACACTTAAGATTTAAATACCATTCGAAATATAGCGTTCCATTTAAATAAATGAAGTTATAGTCATTTAAAGTTCTCATTTGTTTAATTCCAATTTTTTTACACCCGGTATAAGATGTCAAGTTTATTATACTTGGAAATTAAAATATGATCTATTGTTACATTTCAGTGTAAATTTGGTATGCATAACTTAATTATTTTTTAAGTATTTGAAACATGAAAATTAGGTTACATTTTTACAAAATTCAAATTATTTCAAAAACTTTAAGGTTTATGTAATAAAAACCTTATTAAAACACACACTTATTTTTATCGAAGGATCCAAAAATGCAATAAAATACAGGGTGTTTTATTACAAAAAACACAACTTTGATACTTTTAGGGTTTTTGGGACACCCTGTATATTATAAAAGTAATTTTGAAAAGTAGCCCTAATAGACCCCCATATATCCCCAAAGTGAAACTTTTTGAAAGTCACGTAATTTGGCCACAATATTCCGTGCCGTATAGCGTGAATAACCCTGTATATACTACTGATTAAAGGCCACCCATAATATTTATTAATTATTATTACACTTAATACTTTCAATCAGATCAAGCAAACGCAATTAAGGCTTGAAGATATGTCCTTGATGATACCTCTTTGAAACTAGTCTCTCTAGTTTCTTTTAGAAAAATACCAACTTTTCCTCTGGCATGTTGACGCAATATAAAATCCCTTCTAAGAACGTTATAGCCTCATAGAGTAAATGATTATTGTGGATAGAAATGAATCTTCTAAAGATGTATACAGTTCTATTAACTATTTGTTCAAATTTTTTGAAAGATAAACCCGATAATAAGATTAACAATAATGATAATTAATCATTACGCACAAGCGTAATTTTATTCTCTGAGTTATCTTCGATGTCTGTAGAAAAAACTGATTCTACATCAGAAGGAATACTATTAAATAGAGCCTGAAAATGTTTCGAAGACTGTTATTGTTATTGTTAATTTCATCCAATTCTCAATATTTAAGTTTATTGTCTTTTTCATAAGTGTGGGATACCTTGGGCTTCAAATAAGTGGTTTCATGGCGTAATCACTGAAACTCATGATGAAAAAAACTACATCTTCGGAAGATATAACCTCAAAGGGCAATTCGCGCGTAACGGCCCATAGCACAAATATCGCTAGTGCTAGATCTGGTTAGACTAAGCACTCGGATTTTTTATCAAATGTAAGCGAATACAATTTTGAAACTGATTAAAATTAGAATCTAAATACGATAACAAATATATGGTGGGTGTTCCATTTAAAATAAGAAAGTTATTTGACGTTAGTGGTAGACAATATCAAATGTTTATTTTTATCCACCCTGCATTATTTTTAGAAATAATTTTTATTTTGTCGTCAAGTCTATTGATTAGACTAAAAGATAAATAAAACTTAAAATATCTAGCTTAAAAATATAAGACAGCCATGCATCTTAAATTTTGGTCTACATTTTCACGAATTGTCAAATATCTTAAAAACGGCTGGAGTAAGATATATGAAATATAACAGTAACGTGCATTTATTTAGCCCGCACTATCAAAATATGTAATAATATACAGGGTATTCCAATTAAATTTACATAACTTTCGTGTGTCATTTTTTTGAGTCACCCTGTATATATCAAAATAATTTTAAAACGTACATAGCCCTCAACAAAAAGATTTTAAAAACATTTTTCCGTCTATAAACCCACGCGAATGTAGTATATTTGTTACCGACTAATTTGTAAACATCTGTTAACTATTGACAATGAACACATAGTATTCGAAATGTACATTTAGTGTTTAAATAAAATAGTGAAGTAAGAAATATAATTATGTTTAATTAATTATTTAGTAAACTTCACATAACTCACAAATACATATTAATGGCAGAAGGTCATCGAAAAATATGGTCAATAAATGATTGAATAAAATTATTAAAATGTATTTAAATAATCGCCTGCGCTAATTATAGTAATTATCAGTACAGCCAAGGTTAATAAATAGGTATATTATCTTTGCATAAATTATTGACTAGTATATAAACTATGTTAATAAATACTTGCTTCATCATAACACAATGCGAGCAATGGTGCTTAGCTTCTTTATACTAATTTCTGGATTAGTTTTGGTGTCAACATGTAACGATTTGTGCAGTAAGTACTTTCTTATAATAATTCAAATTTTAAAACTTTTAAAATATTTCAATACTAATTTACAATACCCAATACAAGTGAATTAAATGTCACCAAAATCACAATAACAACTTAAAATTCATTTACCGATCGTAAATTTTAAAGATAACACCTGAAGGTTCATAAATACATCTTGTAATAATATAAATTATATGAGGAACGTAATGCCATTCCTAACCTTGCTTTGGGGTTTATAATGTTAATGCAGATCTATCGCTGTAAGACAATATTGAAAATCTATTCTCAAATCGAAGGAACGTGTGAATGGTGTTTATTAACTTTGAACTACTAAGTATTTTAATGACAAATAATCCTTATTAATAATTATTTTCAGAATTGCACTTACACAGTCCGGCCGATGCTGTATATTACAATTATTTTCCATTCGTTAATAACCAACTCGAGTTCCAAATTCGTAGTGCCGGCCCCGTAAGAATTTTGCTTGCCAATGATTATGCACCGAAAATGAATCCGAACTATGAAGTGATAATTGGCTCCAGTGGTACTAGCAACGTAAGGGTCTTCAGGGATGGAGTATTGATGGCGCAAAAAGATGGACCTATATTCGATCCGACCACTTTTAGGGGGTTCCGCCTCTCCACGCACAATGGGGTTATTACACTGACAACCAATATAGATAACCAGGTTATTTCCCACAGAGATTCAATTTATGCTCCGATGAGGATTGTAGGAATCGCCGCTGATTCATCCGTTTCTGCTGAACTTCTTTACGATTGTAAACAGTTTACTACGAAATGTCCATAATTATGGCAAAAACTTATATAGTATTATGATTATAAAAATATTATTAATTAAATAAATAAACAGGCTTTCACACAAAATTTCGACGAACATAAAATTTTATACACCTATATAAATAATCTAATACCCATTTACTATAAAGGTTTTTGGGTATTTTTTCACATATATTTTCCACTTTTCCCAATTTTCCGATACCTTTTTTGCTTCCATCCATTTTATTCCTCTCTTCTCTATTGCTCTTGTCGTCACTTTGTCCAATGATATTCTGGGCTACCTCGTTTCTTTTTCCTTGAGTTTTTGCTCCCTATACTCTCTTCACTTGTGATTCTTTTCTATTTTCTATAGATGTCCCCACCAGTGCAACTGTCTTTCTTCTATGAAGTCTAGTGTAGACTGTATTCTTAGGTCGTTTCTTATTTCTATGTTCTTTAATCTATCTCTTTTGGTCACTCCTTCTTAGATATTTCATTTCAGCTGCTCGTATCCTGCTTTCCTATCTCTTAACTGTTTAATACATTTAAATTGGTATTATGGCCTTATTATTTATAAAATAAAATTGTATACACACTTCAAATATTTTAAATACGTTTTGTAGACAAAGAAATAGTTTACATAAATATGTAAATTGACCATTATCATTAGATATTTTTAAAAATATGTTGTTGACTGTATTTTATAAAACTATTCCATATAAATAACATAAATCGTTCTTTGTTATATCATTACACGCATACTAAAAAAACATTCCGTATGTCCAGGATATAAATAGAAGTTTGTACTAACAATTTACTCACTCTATTTTCACAATGAAGCTAACTTCCATTTTAATACTGGTTGGCCTAGGTCTGGTTTCGACCTGTAATGATTTGTGCAGTAAGTGCTTTTACATATTTTTTTACATATATCGCCTTATTTTTGAAAGTTTTGTTAAATCTAAATTTATTTATTCCGTTTAAATAAATATTAGTTTATTTTTCCTCTCAAATTATGTTCTCAGTGTGACAATTTAATACTTTAACACTATGGTTTATTTTACTATTAACTATTACTATATTTGTTTTGTATAGTTTAAAGTATTTGTATTTATAACGTGTTTAGCTGATAAATAAAAAATAGTGGTAAAATAAATAAATTTTCATATAATCATTAGATTCATATGTTTATACTATTATAAATATTATTTTTTCTATATTTGGTTCCTTATAATGTCCTTACTTAAAGACAATAGAATTTTTAACCTTTTGAGTCCAAAAATTTAGAGTCTGATAATTTTTAATGGTATTTTTATTTTAAACATGTGCAAAATAACCTTATCTCGGAAACCGTTTATCCTAGAATTTGGGGGAAAAAATTCTTATCACATAATCCGCCAAAAGAAAATGCGTAAAAACATTTTTAAATGCTTAGCTTTCCGCTAGGTGGCGCATTTTATCATTTACATAATTAATTTGCGTTTTTTACAAAATATTACCGCATTAAGGCTATTGAAAATTATCAAAATTAGAAACTACTGTACTTGGTTTACAATTTTTGCTTAAGTCATTTTTTTCTATCACCTACAGTTAAGTGGTGGGGGAAGTATACTTTTGTTTACAGAAAATGGTCTGTAACTTCCCGATTTTCACAAGCTTAGGCTCAATGGAAAGAGTATTAGAAGTTGATTACAAAAATAAATAACATTAACACATTTAATCTATGCGCTGGCAACTAGAGGGCGTTATGTAACACTTAACCCTATTTATGTATTTTTCTCAGAAATATCAAATGGAATGATATAACTCGAAGCAGCTTACAAAAAAGAAAATGAAATTACATATTGTTTCGTCAAAACCGCAAACTAATATCTCTTGTCATTCCAAAGATATTTAGATTTTCTCAATTTTCGTTGTTTTCGAAGTGTTAGTTCACCCTGTAAGGTGTAAATGAAAATATATGGCTAGAGTTACTTTTAGAAAAAATGTCATGTAAAAACAAATGACAACAATATTTATTAGCATTATTAATGATAATAATAAAACTTATTACCCATAACGGAAATTTACAAAACGCTGAAATTTCTAAAAGCACCCATTATCTAGTTATTTTAGAAACTCAAAATGTTTCCCCTTATTTGCTGTACCTACACAAATTCAGTCCTTCTAGAGTGAAATTTTATCCTAGATTCCTTAAAATTTCTTCAATGGTTTTATATGGATAAGCTGTAACATTACGAGTATGTCAAACTATTTTCCTGGGCGATGTTGTAAAAGTAATCAAGTCACCTTTGGAAATGACATTTCTGTTTTGGGATTGTTTATTTATAATTTATTGTTGCTGTCAAAGTTAATTTGAACGTTTGTAAAATCACTTTATTATAATGCTTTATTTTTCAAATGAAGAAGCATATGATATGCTAGCAGTGGGTGGGTTACGATTTCCTGAAAGACGGCGTCATTCAAGAAAAGCTTTTAAAAGACTGGCAGAACGATTACGAAAACTGGCAATGTTCAACCTATTTTGGTAAGAAATAGGGTACGTAGAAGACAAAATGAAAAAAATATTATTAACGTCTTGGCATACGTTAACGCTGAACCACGTGCAAGTATTAGGGAAATTGCAAGAGATCTAGAATTAAATTATTCTTTGATGAATAGAATACTAAAATAACATAAAATGCATCCTTACCATGTTGTTTTACATCATGAGTTAAAAGACGTAGATTTTGATCGACGACTAGATTATTGCAACTGGTTAAAAGGAATGTTAAATGATAATCAACAATTTCTATTTGCAATATTATGGACGGATGAGGCTACATTTTCAAGCTCTGGTAAAATTAACTTGCACAACAGTCACTACTGGTCAGAAACAAATCCACACTGACAGAGGGAAGTCAATTACCAAAATCGCTGGAGCATAAATGTGTGGTGTGGTATTTTAAATAGGAAGATAATAGGACCTTTTTTCTTTGAAGAAAAATTAACGGGCCAAAGGTACTTAGATTTTTTAACTAACGATTTGCCCATCCTCCTAGAAGACGTTTCAATTCGTAACACATTAGACATGTGGTATCAACAAGATGGTTGCCCAGCACATATTGCCACAGGTGTCCGAAATTATTTAGATATTGTATTTTCAAATAAATGGATTGGAAGGGGAAGTATTTTTCCATGGCCAGCAAGGTCACCAGATCTTACGGTTTTAGATTTCTTTTTATGGGGTAGAATTAAAGATTTGGTTTCTAAAACACATCCAACTACACGTGAGGATATGAAAGAAAGGATTTGGCAAGCAGTAAGAGGTATTTCTGGTGCTAAAATTGTGGCCAGTGTTAATTTTACTATAGAAAGACTGAATTTGTGCATAGCAAATGATGGGAAATATTTTGAGTACCTAAAATAACTAAGTAATAGGTGCAGTTATCAATTTTAGTTTTTTGTATTTTTTTTTCATTAATTATGTTAATAAATATTGTGCCATTCGATTTAACTTGATATTTTTTTGAAATGTAACTGTAGCAGTATGTTTTCACTTACAACTTACAGGGTGAACCAACACTTCGAAAACAACAACGAAAATTTAAAAAATCTAAATATCTTTGGAATAACAAGAGATATCAGTTTGCGGTTTTGACGAAACAATATGTAATTTCATTTTCTTTTATGTAAGCTACTTCGAGTTATATCATTCCATTTGATATTCTTCTAATACTCTTTCCATTGAGCCTAAGCTTGTGAAAATCGGTTAAGGTATACGGAAGTTACAGACCATTTACTGTAAACAAAAGTATACTTCCCCCACCACTTAACTGTAGGTGAGAGAAAAAAATGACTTAAGCAAAAATTGTAAACCAAGTACAGTATTTTCTAATTTTGAAAATTTTCAGTAGCCTTAATGCGGTAATATTTTGTAAAAAACGCAAATTAATTATGCAAATGATAAAATGCGCCACCTAGCGGAAAGCTACGCATTTAAAAATATTTTAACGTATCTTCTTTTGGCCGATTATGTCATTAGAATTTTTTTCCCCAAATTCTAGGATATACGGTTTCCGAGATACGGCCAGTGGCCACCCTTAATGAATCACCCTGTATATTTGTCACTGACTAATTTGTAAACATCAATTAAATAATGACAATGAACACATAGTGTTCGAAATGTACATTCAGTGTTTAAATAAAATAGTGAAGTAAAAAATATGTTTAATTAATTATATAGTAAACTTCACATAACTCACAAATACATATTAATGTCAAAAGGTTATCGAAAAAAATGGTCAATAAATGACTGAATAAAATTATTTCTGTCTGTAAATAATCTCCTGTGATTATTATACTAATTATCAGTACAGCCAAGGTTAATAAATAGGTATATTATCTTTGCATAGATTATTGACTAGTATATAAACTATGATAATAAATATTTGCTTCACCATAACACAATGCGAGCAATAAAGCTAAGTTTCTTTATACTCATTTCTGGATTAGTTTTGGTGTCAACATGCAACGATTTGTGCAGTAAGTATTTTTTTATAATAATTTAAATGTTAGTTAAAAAATGGCGATAAAATATTATTATACTAATTTACAATACCTTGTGGGAAATATTGAATACATGTGAATTAAATATCACATAAATCACAATAACAATTAGAGATACATTTTCAAACCTACTTTAATATTAAAAATAACACCTGGAGGATGATAAATAAATCTTGTAATAATATAAGTACTAAGTATTTTAATGGCAAATAATCTGTTATTAACAATTATTTTCAGAATTCCATTTGCACAGTCCATCCGATGCTGTATATTACAATTATTTCCCATTCGTTAATAACCAAGTCGAGTTCCAAATTCGCAGTGCCGGCCCCGTAAGAATATTGCTTGCCAATGATTATGCACCGAATATGAATCCGAACTATGAAGTGATAATTGGCTACAACGGTACTAGCAACGTAAGGATCTTCAGGGATGGACAATTGATGGCGCAAAAAGATCTTCTTATATTCGATCCGACCACTTTTAGGGCGTTCGGCGTCTCCACGCACAATGGGGTTATTATACTGAGAACCAATATAGATATGGAGATTATTTCCCACAGAGATTCAATATATGTTCCAATGAGGATTGTAGGAATCGCCGCTGATTCATCCGTTTCTGCTGAACTTCTTTACGATTGTAAACAGTTTACTACGAAATGTCCATAATTGTGGTAAAAATTTATATAATAATTACAGCGATTATAAAAATATTATTAATTAAATAAATAAACAGGCTTTTACATAAAATTTTGAGAAACATAAAATTTAATACATATATATAAATAATCTAATACCCATTTACCATAAAGGTGTTGGGTATATTACCTATTTTTTTTTACAAATACATCCCTATTTTCCGATATTTTTTTTACTTCCATCCATGTTATTCCTCTTTTCTCTATTACTCTTGTCGTCACTTGGTCCCATGCTATGCTGGGTTTACCTCGTTTCTTTTTAACTTGTGTTTTTGCTCCCCATACTCTTTTCACTTGTTGTTCTTCTTCCATTCTCTGTAGATGTCCCCACCAGTGCAACTGTCTTTCTTCTATGAAGTCTAGTGTAGACTGTATTCTTAGGTCGTTTCTTATTTCTATGTTCTTCAATCTATCTCTTTCATAGATATTTCATTTCAGCTGATTGTATCCTACTTTCCTGTCTCTTGGTTAGCGGCCATGATTCGCATCCATAGGTAAGCGCCGGTCTATATATGGACTTGAATTTGAATATCTTTGTTTTAATACTTTTTGATATTTGTCGTTGGTTTATAAATCCATCTCTTAATATGTGGTATAGTTTTGATGCTTTTTCTATTCTTGTGTTTATTTCCGGTTCCTGTGTTCCTTTGCTTTCTATACATGGGGTATTATGATATGTTTTGATCTAAGAAAGGACTTTCAATAGTATTGTACAGCGACAACTCGAAAATAACATTATATTACCCGAAATAAGATAAGAATTAAAGCCCCTATAAGTTTTATTATGATATTAGGAGATTTGAAGGACAAAATGTTTAGCACAGTTAAAGTGGTATTATGGCCTTATTTATATTTATAAAATAACATTGTATACACACTTCAAATATTTTAAATACGTTTTGTAGACAAACAAATAATTTACATAAATATGTAAATTGACCATTAGCACTATAAAATATAAAAAATATGTTGTTGATGACTGTTTGTTAGAAAACTATTCCATATAAATAACATAAATCGTTCTTTGTTATATCATTACACGCATACTTAAAAAACGTTCCGTATGTCTAGGATATAAGTAGAAGTTAGTACTAACAATTTACTCACTCTATTTTCACAATGAAGCTAACTTCCATTTTAATACTGGTTGGCCTAGGTCTGGTTTCGGCCTGTAATGATTTGTGTAGTAAGTACTCTTACATATTTTTTTTTATATATATCGCCTTATTTTTTGAAAGTTTTGTTAAATCTAAATTTAATTATTCTATTTGATTAAATCATTTATTTTTCCTCTTAAATCATGTTCTCACGTTATTCGTTGTGACAATTTAATAATTTAACATTTAACTGTTATTTTATTTATTCTGACTAGTTTAGAATATTTGTATTTATATCGGTTTAACTAATAAATAAAAGAATAGTGGTAACGTAAATAAATATTCATATAATCATTAGTTTCATACGTTTATACTATTGTTAATATTCTTTTTTCTTCCTTATAATGTTCCAATGTAATTGATTCGATATGTATTATGTTTATTCTTTAAATACACATAGATTTTTTTATAACTTTTTGATACCAATTATTAGAAAACAACCCAAAATACAAAATCGATTGGTTTTGTATCTAAAAAATTTAAAGTCCTATTTTTGTGTATAAAACTAATCTTATATATAAATTACTTGATTTTGTATAATAATTTGTTCTCCTGTTAATTAAAACAATGTTGGCAATTTTTTAATTTTTTTTGTTGTATCTCAAAAGCCGCTCAAGATTTTCACCTAAACATTAAAATAAAGTTAGTACAACTGAAAAGCTTTTGGTCGATCTTCGTGCACAGAAATCGGATGTTTGATTGAAGCCGTTTTTAGTTCTCCAGTTTTTCAAATTTTCCTGTGAACCGCTTTTGAGATACTAAATAAACATTTCAATAATTAATTAGGAAAATTAATTGTAAACTGAAACTGCAACAAATTTTATATCAAAAACCATTAATTTTTTAAACAATTGATTGTTTGTTGAAAAATAATTGCTAAAGTATTTGACAAAGTGGAATATTTGCTTTTAAATATATTAAATTCATTTGAAAATTAATTGAAATTGTAAAAACAATAAAAGTAAATTATAATAAAACTTAACAATTTGGATCAGTTAAAATTTTATTTAAAAAAAAATAGAGTCTGATAACTTTTATTGTATTTTTATTTTAAACAGGTACAAAATAACCATTATAATAATATACAATCAAGATTTATAATTTTTTCTTTAAGGAATTAAAAAAATACTGGTTCCACTAAAAAACCACTCTATCACACTTTATGAAAATCCAAAAAGCATGTTTTCTTTTCGTTTAGGCAAGTCCTCACTACTCGTTAAACACTACCATCTACTTATGTGTGGTGCTTTCTTCATCCCGCCTAGTATACAACGCCATGAATGACTAAGTATAGGCATGTGTGCTGCTGCGGTTAATCTAGTTTCCAAAGGTACTTAAACTCTCTTGCTACTGGTTCTTCACTTTCTTTTCACACTTTCTTAAATTTTCAACTCCGATCAGCCCTCAGCCTATTGTTAGTCTAAACTCTTTTAGATGTACTTCTTTGGGCGAATATGATGAATAAATAATATAATATTACGTCGTTTAAATGCCAAAAAATTGCATATACCACTTTTTCGATTTTCTATCGATTTCGCAATATGTTTTTAACATATCGGCCTTATTGACATATCCTATATGTCGGATGTCATCTTTTACTAATTGTGGGCAAGGAATTTCCGCCAGTATACCATTCTTCTGCCTTCTCTTTACCGATGTAAACTCGCGAGGATTGTAGAAATTGCTAAGAAAATATATGTCCAGTCTCGTCTTGGCATTTCTTTGTCGGTTATTCTCTTGTATATCTGTTGGTTACCACGCCTATATACCTTTCAGCCTTAGGTCCTATCTTTTTGTTTACCCACCACCACTACGACTCCTTCTGTCAATGGAACTCAATCCTTCAAACCTCTCTTCAAAATTAGCGAGAGCTGCTGACCCGTCGTATCCCTTTTCCCTTACTACTCTTCTGCTTCCTCCTTTTTCTCTCTCATCACTTATTTGTTTACTGCCGAGTAAATATTGAAAAATTGTTTGTGCTTTCTCCCACGATCATTGGCTATCCAATTCCAAGTGTTTCGGCTGCATTTCTCATTTGTTTCTTGGCCTCTCTTCTATTCTCCGTGTTGCAGTACCACCATACATGTTCGACCGTCTCATCGTCTTGGTCGCATTGGTACCATCCGTCTCCCTCTCTCAATCTGCACCTCTTCTAGTAATATGCCAGTCTACCGTATTCAGTGAGCAGTTGAACCGTGTCTCTGCTCACTATGGCACTATGAAGTGAAGCAGGCTGTCGATGTTTCTTCTATCCTGCCTTTGCTGCCATTCCTCGTCTTCCCATTCCAATCTTCTTTCTATGGAAGTAGCTCTCGACTTGCCTACTTCCTCCTGCGTTTCTCCGATATTTGATATTTGTGGCCGTACTGGCCGCTGCATCCGCTCTTTGATTAAGTATCGCGCCGTTGTGTCCTTTGACCCACCATAGATGAATTTATTGCCCTGTTGTTCTGGCTTTTAATATATCTTCATACACTTCTCTAGCCATTGCATCCAGGTGTATTATTGCTGTGATCGCCTTTACAGATACCTCTGAGTCGCTTATAACGTGTGTTATTTCTCCTTTTCGTTCAGCTTTCTTTACTGCTGCTTTGATGGCGACTATTTCGGCTAGTGTATTTGTAGTATAATCCGATAATCTACATGAATAGTCTATTCCCCATGATCCGTTTTCCTCCTGGAATACATACGCGAATCCCGCTCTGTGTTCTTTGGCCGACCCGTCTGTGTAGACTTTTTCTACCCGTTCTTTTCTCTGTCTCTTTGTCCCATGTTTTGTACTACACCTGACTTCTTTTCGCTAAGTGAAAGAGATCCTTAGCGTTTGCCTGTGGCTCTTACCCTGCTTTGGTTTCCTTGTATTCGTTGACTTTTGCTATTATCCCCAGTGATTTTGCTCCCGTGATAACTTGTAGGGCCGCTGTAGGGACTGTTCTGTATGCCCTTGCGATTGGACTGCCTCCAAATGTTTATCCACCCTTGAGTCCTTCTCCCTTTCGCCCCAAATTTCTGCCTCATACAGTAACATGGGCAGTATTTCCCCCTGATATATTGCCTACAGCATTTCCAGCAATGTGCCTTACGTCTTTCCGGCCACAGTGAACAGCTGTTTTGCCTCGGATCGTTTTGGAGTGTTCAATATAGTTTATTGCATCATCTACCAGTACCACTAGGTACTTGATATGTCTCTCGATTTCCACTCTGTTCCTTTCTCCTGCCTTTATCTCTGGTCCTCTCGCTACTCTTCTCCAGGATATGAAGATTGCCGTCGTCTTTTCTTCGCAGAATTCGAGTGACAACACGTTTTCTTAATTTTTTTCGATAGCGGTTTTCCGTTATAGATATCAAATTGCAAAATATATCCAGATTCGTTAGCTTCAACCCATACTTTATACCCTTGTTCTTCTGAGGTATGTATTGTTGAATAGACGATCTGCACTTGAACTTTATCACAGATCCGTTTATGGTTTGATTTGTAGAAGTGACCAAAAGTGTTCAGTAATAGGTCTGATTTTACATAATTTGTCGTACTTGAGTTTAACCATCCTGAAACCATTATGAACCTATTTAGGGACATTTTGCGAAAATTATTCGTGTCTCAAACCTCTTCATTGCTTAACCAATAGTCCTTCAAGGCCGGCTTTTTTATAGAATTGATAAATTGAATAAGTGGCTCATTGCAAGTATTTTTGTCCAGGCACCATTGTAAAATCGAGATGATGGAATGTCATCAACACTGCTAAAACCATAATCATCAAATTTTATTTCTAAACTGATTAAGATAGAACAGCGATGACACACCTCCATAAACCATGTGTTAATATAACATATAAATTAATGAATTAACTAAGAGCCAAAAAAGATTATTTATTTTTTAATTGGACAACTTGACACCATTCAATATTTGTTCAGCGATATACAAGCCTATAATCCATAAAGAGAAATTTAAAAAAAAAGCTATAATATATATGTCTCTAGTATATACATACTTGACTGATCTCAATGAATCAGAAATGAAAAAAATAACTTACCTTAGTGTACTCTCATCTGCATGAATCCAATTTGGTCAGATCTAGAAATTAAATATATAATATAAAAACAGTTAATTTTAATCTTAGTCAATCATAATAGATAATTTGTTAATCTAATTACATTTGACATTCTACAAGAAATTATAAATGAGGTAGTACAGCCTTAACCTTTCACAATGAATGACAAATTAACCAAGAGTATTCATACCCTACCCCAGGGACCAAACATCACCACATTACCCCAATATAAACCTGACCTACCACAAAAGTCTATAAGTTACCCTAGCGTACTCTAGAACTACGTCAAATACATTTGCATTGCCTTAGCGTACTCTTGACCTATATATTAACCTAGCGTGTTCTTGACATACTACCATTAAATTTTCTGCCTGAGCGTACTCCTGACCTACCACATTAACCTTGGCCACTCTTAACCTTGGGGTTAATATATAATATATTGAGGTAGGTCTAGAGTACGCTGACGCCAACCATTTCATAAATAAAATTCTTAAAAAATTCAGCTTCATCCCGGCATATTATTCAAAAACAAACCTCAATAAATTTCTAGGCAATACGTCCAGCAAACAAGAACAAAAATTACATCCGGCAATCCCAAAGAAAGATTAATATTCGGTTTAAGAAACATTGTTACCACATTAGAAACATAAATCAAAATATATCAGCGTTTGGGCATCATGTTTTAGAAACAGGACATAATTACAACATTAAAAATGTTAAACTATTTAAACAGTCCAATTCTTTTAACTTAACACATTTGAAGTAATAGAAATGAAAAAAAGACACGTATAAACTTCTCAATTTTAACCTCAGCCCTCGAAGCTTACCTCCAAATTATAATTAGCGCTTGCTTTTTGGGTTTCCCGTATAATCTCTGGCCGCATTTAAGTACTAGGGTATTAATTATGTTTATTGCTTTTTGAGTTTTCCGCTAATCCTCACTGTATACAGAGTGTCGGTTTATATATGGCAAACAGCAAAATATTTTTAAAATATTTTTGTTGAGGGCTAAAATTATTTTAATAAATACAGGGTGATTCAAAAAAAGTTACACACCAAAGTTATGTAAATTTAATTGGAATACCCTGTATATTATTACATATTTTGATAGTGCAGGCTTGCACTTGAAAATGTAGACCAACATTTAAGATGCTTGGCTGTCTTACGTATTTAAGCTAGATATTTTAAGTTGTATTTATCTTTTAGTCTAAGCATTAGACTTGACGATAACATAAAATTAATCCCAAAAAATTATACAGGGTGGATAAAAATAATCATTTGATATTGACTATCATTAACATCAAATAACTTTCTTATTTTAAATGGAAACCCTATATTTGTTATCGTATTTAGATTCTAATTTTAATCAGCTTTAAAATAGTATTAAGGTTTCCTATGCCTATCTCTTATATTTTTCTTGTAATTTGGTAGTTTCAAATTCAAACATTAATTTGTTGACATTTATTTTTTAAAAGTAGGCTTTGGCGAAGTTGGCACTAAATACTTTATCTACGATCGTACAGAAAGTAGACGCTTTTTGCATCATTTTTCATTGTAAAAGTGGCTTTTTAAAGCACTAGTGCTTTTTTACGTTTTTATTGCACGGTAATGTCAAACTGTTTTTATTGCACAGAAATTTCAAGTTTGACAGATGAATATATTATAGCACAAATTTTCGACGAAAAACTTAATTTTTTATTAATTGATACAAATAACTAATAAACTATAAATAAAATATATAATACAAACCAAATATCAGATTTAAGAACTCTGAAGAATTCATTTAATCCAAGTCGAAGCGATTACAATAAAGCGAACATTTTTTCCATAAATAATAATGGCGGCCGATATTTGTGCAACTTGTTTACCGTTTGGTAAGTAACGCTTTCATTAGTGCACTGCGGGTAAAATATGTTTTCATTAATTGAATTATTGAAAGACATTAAAATATTACTCATAAGAATATATTCTTTGAAATCCTTTACGATCGAAGATAAAATTTTGTAAGGCACACGTGTAAAAAGTTTCTTTATTGCACTCCTGGCTTTAAAAAAACTCGCTCGTTCCTCGCTCGTGTTTTTAAACGCCAGTTAGTGCAATAAAGCATCGCTTTTTACACTTGTACCTTAAATAACTATTATTAAACGGATAACAAATTTAAATGTAAAATAAACTAATGTTTTAGCAAATGCTCAAAATGATGCCCCTCATTTTCAATGCGTAGGTGAACTCTTTCTTTAAATGGCTGTTTCACTTTAATCAAAATACCTGAAGTTATAGTACGAAATGCTGCTCTTATTATTTCTTTCCTATTATCGTGTGTGGTTCTCGGTATATCAAAAACAGTATTTTTTATATATCCCCATAAGGAAAAGTCTATGCTCGGGAGGTCTGAGGATCTTGCTAGCCAATTCTGTGGACCTCCACGTCCTATCCACCTATTGGGATATTGTCTATCTAATTTATTTCTAACGTTTACTGGGAAGTGCGCAGGAGCACAGTCTAGTTGAATCCACATTCTTTCTCGAAGCTGGTATATTTTCCAAAAGTACAGGAAAAATGTCTCTTATCATAAAAGTATGGACCTAACACACGCATTCCAATTATTCCGCCCTATACATTAACAGTCCATCTGTGCTGATCATCGAGGGTTCTAAAAAATTTGACATTTTCAACACTGTAATAATGCGAATTATGTCTATTAACTAATTCGTTGTTATGGAAAGTTGACTCATCTAAGAAAAGTACATAATCGAAGGAATGTTCATCAACTCCCAACTTTTCTAGAACCCATAAACAAACTTTCAGGCAAAGACCGTAATCTGCTTCCACAAGTTCTTGAAGAAGTTGTATATGATACGAGAAAAAATTGAATTTCTTTATAATTATAGTATGTGGAGTTTCCAGTAAAGATCTCATAACTAATAATTCATTTTCTTCATTTCCAGTAATTGGCATTTGTCGCTCTATATTTTTTATAAGATACACTTCCTGTTCTTTTAAACACTTGCAGCAAATTTTCCAATAACTGCTTGTCAGTTTGACGTTTGTTTGGAAATGTTTTGAGCGTAAACTTTCGATGCTAACAAGCAATTTTCTTCACAGTCACCGATTACTAAAATCATACTAATTCTTTCTTCTCAGGAGTAAGTTCTTATCTCAAATAAAATGTTGTTCTTTAAACAACCTCGAACAACAATGATGTTTTACCTAAGAAGTACTGTCACTGACAAATAATGTTTATTTTTGATGAATAATAGCGTCACCTCCACCAAAGCCTACTTTTAAATAGTACGTGGCAGCAAATTGATGTTTTAATTTGAAAATGCTAAATTACAGAAATAGGTATAGAAAACCTTAATACAATGTTAAAACTGATTAAAATTAGAATCTAAATACGATAACAAATATAGGGTGTTTTTTTGTTTATTTAAAATAAGACAGTTATTTGAAGTTAATGATAGACAATATCAAATATTTATTTTTATCCACCCTGCATAATTTTTATGGATCATTTTTATTTTATAGTCAAGTCTATTGCTTAGACTAAAAGATATTTGCACTATCAAAATATGTAATAATAATAATAAATTGACTTTGTTGGGAAAAATAAAAGCTGTTACAAAATAATACATAACAGGGTAGGTGAAGTTCAGGTAGTTGGTAGCCAACTACTACTGCTCTTCCACTTAACCTACTTTAAAATTACGACTAAAAAGAAAATTCAAACTACGTGGTGTAACTTAATATAAAATAGCTCTAAAACTCTTACAAAGATGTAATATTTAAGAAAGGTAGTGATAAAGTAAAATTTAAATGAATGTAGCTGAAACTGTAGCAAATTTCTACGTCTAGGAAATATATTTTTGTACAAATTCTTCCGGATAGTTTTCTTAAAGCTGATTAATGTGAGTGTTTTGGGGTGTAATGGAATATTGTTATAAATTTTGTAAACATTGTATCTAAAACATCTTTCAAAAAGGGTTGTTTTGTGTTTAGGCGGTGAGATAAGTCCCCGGAACCTCACATTAACATTGTGCACGTCAGTACGAAATACTATCCTATTGTAAAGGTAAGGAGGGGAGTGCATATGGATAATGTTATTATAGAGAACACAACAATGCAAGTAACGTCGATCAGACATGTTAAGCCAGTTTAATGCGGTTAGCTTACCAGAGATATGGTCGAATTTGCGGATTCCAAAAATTAGTCAAATACAAGAGTTTTGAATTTTTTTAATTCGATTTTTTGTGACTAGATCTAAACAAGAATTATATACAACATCAGCAAAGTTAAAGTGACTCAAAACTAACGAATCGCAGAGGGTTCTTTTGGTTTGTATTGGTAAGATATGCTTTTGTGAGTAGATTATTTTCAATCCCTGGTATACCCGAGTGATACATTTGCTGATGTGCGTTTTGAACCTTAGGTTATTATCAATGACCAGTCCTAAATTACGCACCTCATCTACAAAGGATAAAGTATTATTATTTATTTAGATGTTTGTAGATCTTTAGCTTCATCGATAATTTTACGAAGACCAAATAACATGGCAGATGATTTAGTAGCATTTATTGTTAACGAGTGGTGTTGGGATATTTTAACTAGCTCAATTAGGTCGCAATTAATGTTATTTTCAGCTATACGGATATCTTCAACATTAAATGAGTAAAGTAGCTGGGCATCATCTGCATAAAAATTTGCACTACAATATTTTAGACAGCTATTAAGACAGGATGTATAAATGGAGAATAATATTGGACCCAGAATAGAGCCCTGAGGAACACCTGCAGTAACTTTGGTAATATCAGAAAATTCTTCATCAACCCTTACCATTTGCAAATGATCTGCAAGAAAACTAGAAATTATTTTCACTGCATGTTTACTAAAACCTACATAATTTAACATGGCAATTAATGTTTCATGATTAATAGTATCAAAAGCCTTGCTATAGTCTAGTAATATCAGAGGCAGAAATTATATCATCTAAGACATTTAGCAAGGCAGTTGAACAACTATGGTAAGGTCTGAATCCTGACTGTGTAGAAGGCAGAAGTTGATGAGAATTTATGTACGCTACAATTTGTTCCTTCAGGACACGTTCCAATATTTTTGAAAGTATCGGCAAAATACTAATTGGCCGTAAGTCTTTGAAATATTTAGGACAATCAACTTTTGGTAAAGGAATTATTGTTGCTGTTTTCCATATGTTAGGAAACTCTGCCCGCTCTAAACAACAATTTATAATATGTGTGAGGTATGGAATTATATAAGGACAACACAGTTTTATCATAGAAATGTTAATACCATCTGAGGCCGAAGCAT
The DNA here is from genome assembly GCA_963969525.1 of Ontholestes murinus. Lineage (NCBI taxonomy): Eukaryota > Metazoa > Arthropoda > Insecta > Coleoptera > Staphylinidae > Ontholestes > Ontholestes murinus. The sequence goes on from OZ018397.1 coordinate 12,241,811, forward strand.
TTGTTTGTATATTAGATAAAATATTTGTCACTATATCAGTGCTCACTAATTTAAAAGTAAATTCATCATCTACATTTTCATGCAAATTATCCAGATAAAATTGTATGGTATCATCATTTGATGTGCTTTTTAAAGTTTCGCAAAAATATTTGTTAATTGTATTAACATTTTTTAAGTTATTTGGCAAATCGCGCTTATTACTTTTAATTACGTCATTATATTTTAAGCATTTCCATATATTATTATTATTTCTTGTAATAAAATCAAAATAAGCCTTTTTTTCTCGTGATATGGCTGAGTTGACAATATTCCTCCACTGTTTGTACAGAATGAAATCTAAAGGTCTTTTACTCTGTTTAAATTGCTTATATGCAAAGTCACGAGATATCATCATATTTCGGAGGGTGTTAGGGGGCTGGCTTCTTGGTTACTTTTGCAGTCATTTCTGGCGCATGAAGATCAAATAAGGTAAGCAGACATGAATTAAGGTACATAATTTTTTCATCGATGGAATTAATATAAATTATATTATCAAAATTTAGTTGCAACAGGTCTGAATTAAAAGATGACAAGTTAATGTTATTTAATTTACGGAATTTCACAAAACGTGGTTGATCTCTTGTTTCAAAATTAAGTTTACAATATATAAGGTCATGATCTGCAATATCGTGGATCTTAATAACTTTTGATTCAAAACATTGATTAGTATTTGACATTACAATTAAGTCTATTAATGACTCTGAATACGTTGTGATGCGTGTATACAGGGTATTCCAATTAAATCTATATAACTTTCGTGTGTAACTTTTTTTGAGTCACCCTGTATATATCAAAATAATTTTAAAACGTGCTCCTAATGAACCTACATAGCCCGCAACAAAAAGATTTTAAAAACATTTTGCCGTTTGCCGTATATAAACCGACGCGAATGTGGTGCGCCACCCTGTATATTTGTTACCGACTAATTTGTAAATATCAGTTTATTGACAGTGAAAAATAGTTAGGTAAGGTCAGAAGGTCATCGAAAAAAGTGGTCAATAAATGACTGAATAAAATTGTTTCTGTCTGTAAATAATCTCCTGTGATTATTATACTAATTATCAGTACAGCCAAGGTTAATAAATAGGTATATTATCTTTGCATAGATTATTGACTAGTATATAAACTATGATAATAAATATTTGCTTCATTATAACACAATGCGAGCAATGAAGCTAAGTTTCTTTATACTCATTTCTGGGTTAGTTTCTGTGTCAACATGCAACGATTTGTGCAGTAAGTATTTTCTTGTAATAATTCAAATGTTAGTTAAAAAATGGCGATAAAATATTATTATACTAATTTACAATACCTTGTGAGAAATATTCAATACAAGTGAATTAAATATCACATAAATCACAATAACAATTAGAGATTTATTTTCAAACCGACTTTAATATTAAAGATAACACCTGGAGGATGATAAATAAATTTTGTAATAATATAAGTACTAAGTATTTTAATCGCAAATAATCCGTTATTAACAATTATTTTCAGAATTCCATTTGCACAGTCCATCCGATGCTGTATATTACAATTATTTCCCATTCGTTAATAACCAAGTCGAGTTCCAAATTCGCAGTGCCGGCCCCGTAAGAATATTGCTTGCCAATGATTATGCACCGAATATGAATCCGAACTATGAAGTAATAATTGGCTACAACGGTACTAGCAACGTAAGGATCTTCAGGGATGGACAATTGATGGCGCAAAAAGATCTTCTTATATTCGATCCGACCACTTTTAGGGCGTTCGGTATCTCCACGCACAATGGGGTTATTACACTGAGAACCAATATAGATATGGAGATTATTTCCCACAGAGATTCAATATATGTTCCAATGAGGATTGTAGGAATTGCCGCTGATTCATCCGTTTCTGCTGAACTTCTTTACGATTGTAAACAGTTTACTACGAAATGCTCATGAATTTATATATCGTAATGATTATTAAAATATTATTAAATAAATAATTAAACAACCTTTTACACAAAATTCTGACGAAAATAAAATAAAAACATAGATTAAAAGTTAAGACTTTCCTTAACCCGTAATAAAAGCGTACCCTGGAATTTACGTTCTAAAGTGTGAACACGTAAAACCTGAAACATCAACAATTTAGACAGACTAATTACAACGGCGACGACGTTTTTTACGACCCTCCGGTTACCTCATACATGCAGATGCCTTGTAGTTAATAGCCCTGTTAAAACCCTAAAACTTTGTGGGGTGGACGAACGCAACATTGTTCCAGATAACTTTCAAACTATTGTTGCTGTGTACTCTTATTCTTTTCGAACGGTGCAATTCAGTTGTGTGCGCACGAAAACCGTAAAACTTTTACTGGTGCATATATTTATAGGGAGTAATAAAGGTGGCTAGTTGAGCAATTGGGCCGTTGTAAAACAGAATGAAGTTGTATCTGATACGCTACAATAGGTTGTAATTTTATAAATGATGAATATTTGTTACTTCAATTTCTATTCGAATAGTTGTTCGTATAATTTAGGACCTTTTACGTCCCCATAAGGTAGGCAGGTGCCTCATTATACACGTTGATAAGGGTCCCTCAAATTCTTGTTCTCCCTGTTAGATAGTTACTAATATATTCAAACAATTTCAGCCCCAAGTTTAACGCAATTAAACTTTAATTATACAGCGTCGCCCAAGTGTATTAACAAATAATAAATATGTGTGTGCAGGGCGCCCGTTAACATGGGGATTCTCGTTGTCTGAGAGGGTTAATTTACACGAAACCATGTTTGATTAAAAATAGAGTGTAATAGATTTTAGTAATTTTGTTTTATAATTCTCTACGCGAGCTTGATCATAAATACGTAGCCATTAAATATAATCAAAATAAAAATATTTATTATACTTATTAATTATTATTCCCTTTTAATAACAGGACCGGTTTCAGTCTATTTGGATCTCATTAGCGTAACGCAGTTGGAGTCGGGGAAACATTTTTTTCTTTTTAGAAAGAGGAGTGGAAATCCATCATGGACACTCTTACAATAGAGAGAGAAACGAGTTTCACATTTGGAGTATTTAACTCTTCGGGTAAAAAGTAAATCAAGATATTACCATCTATAAGTTTTGGTTTGAGTAATGTGAAGTATTCTATATTGGTGAACTTAATAAAATTGCTTGCTGGTAAAGAAATTTTCATTAATAATAATAATGTTCATTAATAATGAGTTCATCATTTTACCATCTTTTGTCAATAGAGGGCAGCACTATAATAATATCTTAACTATTTATTACACTTAAATTTTTTTAAGCGAGCAGTTTCTATCAATCCTATTTATCTATATCTATAAAAACCTTCAAGTTCCTTAATTAAATTGCTGTATTGCTTTAAAGAACATTTTAAGGAGCTTAAAATCATTACAAGCTGTACACCATTTGAAGAATCTTTGAAGAAACAAAATACTAATTAGTGGAAAATTAAGTTCGCACGCACAACTAACTTCATTAAATTTAAACTAGAGCCAGAATTTTTATTGGCAATTGCAACTCTGCACGTTTAACGATATTAATTATAAGTTTTCAACTAGCTCCATTCAGTTTGCTGTCGAAATTAAGTTCAGTATATTCATTAGTTCGTAAAACGTCGAGCCAATTAATTAAAATAGATAATTTTCAAATAATTTTTATTATCTAAAAAAATTTCTTTAACCCTAATTTTTCAGCAACATTCAAAATAGATAAAAGCGAAATATTTATATATAACTTATATTCATAATATTTATTTTTTTATAAACCTGAACATAAAATATTATTTTCGGCGTATCTGAGAAAGTTTTTTCTGGTAATCTCTATCGAAGCCATTCATAAGAATTTAATAACACGGTGCGGCGAAAGGGATAAATTAGGCGGACGTCAATAGGAGCCAACCGAGAAAATAAGATTATTCCCGGACCATATCGTTAAAACCGGATATCCTAATAATCCACTTCAAAGCTTTTTCAACAACTTCCTTTATGACACTATCAATATTCAGCCAGCTGTAGGCAGTGTATCTAAGGGAAGATAAAAATTTCAGGAAGGCGCATTATTCTCCCATCGCCGTATCCCCCTGACGTATTATTTGAAACGTGATCTTAATGGGCTTAACCGTCTCGAGGATTGAGAGTCACGGAGACAGCCAAAAATATTGTAAGAGAAAATAAGCATTACTAATAGTTAGCCTTTAATAAGTCCCAATAAAATTGTAGTTACAATTTTATTGGAATTATTGAGCAATCAAACACAAAGTAAAAGCCTCTACAATCAAGTATCTACAATAAGACCTAAGGCTTTAATCCTATAAAATGCAAATAAAGCCCCAATATACCGAACAAAGTAATTAAGAACATTTCAATCTCTTGTTTTCGAATAAAGCTCATTTTTATCTTAATAGGCATATGAATAAGCAGAACTACAAAATGCAGGCATCAGTAACCCCACACATGCATCTAAATTAACCATATGGGCAGCGATGTCGAGGCAAGGAACTATAAGCCCTTTAAAATATGATTGATACTTTCTTTGCTACACTCTTGATGAAACATATAACTCACTGGATAGGAATTAGGAATAATACACTTGTTTTGTAAATCTGATTAATTTTTATACTCCTTTGAGAATGGCGAGCAATCGCCGAAACACGTGTCAGGAAACTGAAAGTAAATATATGAAACAAAACAAGTGTATTATTCCTAATTCCTATCAGCCCTTACTTTTTGAAAATGAAAGACGATTGCAGTTAGAATCGATTCTAAGCGTTATGTAGAGATGTTGAATAACTTCTAGGCGCCTGAATTGCAAAACTTCTTGACTATAATCAAATAACATGGTTCCAGCAGGATGGAGTAACGTCACACATATTCGACACGTCTTTGCCATGAGAATTTGAGCTACAATCTGCAAAAGAAGATTCATGAGCCAACAGATAAATACAAAAAGAAGCAATCTGGCATATTAGTAGATTTCCTATCTAAACTAATTATAGATAAAACGGGTCAATTGAATACGTACGAAATGCACATCAAAGGTTTATTTACTGACGACACACATAAAATAAATTATAAAGCAACTGTAGACTCAGAAAGGCCACCAATACTGAAGAGTGAATTAATAAAAGCCCTAAAGAATCTGTCAACGAAGAAAATCTCAACTTTATAACGATTCCATTCTGGTAGTATGGATGTTGTAGATGAGGACTGCTCTGGGCGATGGGCCAAAATGTCGATAAAATCGAGTTGGACCAGCATTTATTCCATTGCCTAGGCATTAAAAATTAGCTAGAAAAACTGCTTGGAACCATTTGCTTCACGAAGAAGCTTGATGTATTGGTTTCACGCGAATTGACGCAGAAGAACCGTATTAATTCCTGAATTTCTTTGCTGAAACAAAACAAAATCTATCATTTTTAAAGCGGATGGTGAAAAATGGGTAACATGCCCCCAAATAGATCGTGATTTAATCGGTATCAACCATTCCAAACGATTGCCAGACCCGGTTTAACAGATAGCTGTGTGTTTGTTGGGATTGAAAAGGAATCATCCACTATGAACTGCTCCTATAAATTATAACCTTTTCTGTTAACAACTAAGCACATTGAAGGAGGAAATCGATTAGAAACGGCCATATTTGGCCATCATTAACAACACGCTAGAGTAAAAGATTATATCGCACCCAACGTACCACTCGATGTGCTTGTTCTCAAGAAAAAAGAAAAGGACCTTTTGGACCGAATTAACGATTGCATTTCTTTGCTGAAACAAAACAAACTCTATCCCTTTTTGAAGCGGATGGTGACTGGTGATGTGAGAAGAGCATATGTAATATATCGTGGGTTAATCGGTATGAGCCATTCTAAACGATTGCCAAGCTCAATCTTACTGATTGTTGTGTGTTTGATGGAATTAGAAAGGAATCATCCACTATGAGCTGCTTTCATCGGGCGAAAGGAGGCGATTCACCAAAAGCGGCCAAATTTGGCAGAAATTATCGACACCCAGAAGCTATAAATGCTTAGGTGAGAGGTTATATCACACCAACCATATAATCCAGATGGTCGGGGATGAGTCCGTCAGGAAAAGCATTGCCGCTGCGTGCGTCGCCGTCCTAAGGATGAAGGAAACGTTTCTGGAGGGAACATGTGAGTCCCAGCGGGTAGCCGTACAATAATGTCTTGTCTATTTTGTTTTTCTACAGAAACGGTTACATAAATTTGCTCCCATGCAGTCCTGACTTAACCTATTTCTGTGGTGTTAGATACCTTTGCGTTTGCCTAAAGTGCGATGTAGGTGCAAGGAATTATAGGCTCTAACTTTTGAAGATGAAATACTACGTGCAGTTACACGCGATTAGGAGCGTTAAGTAAAGAGGTCAAACAATTTTTTGGTGCCTGAATTGCAAAACTCTTCTGGGTAGAACCAAAGAACGCAGTTCGAACAGGATGGAGTACATCACACAAGGCCATCAAGTCACTGCTACTAGTTAGTGAAAGTTTCCCTGACAAATTGATCTCCAGATGAGGTAACATAAATTGCCTCTATATAATCCTATGAACTTTTTTCTGTAGAGTTATCTGAAACTTAAAGTTTAAGCGAAAAGACCAATTTGTCGGGCGCATTTGAAAGATAATAATAACCACGAAATAACAGCCATCGCAGAGTCTACCTGCGGAGCCATCATAAGAAATTTATGTGCTCGAATTATATGGTATATACAATCGGTAATACCCTATTTCACCTGGGAGTACTTGGGTATTTCTCTATTTATTCTATGTACAAATTGTGCCCATTTCTTCTTGTTTCATGTCAGTCCTCTTTCTTGTAGTATCTCCATTATTACGTCATTACTTTTGTATTATCTATGTTTATTTTTAGGTTTCTCTTCTGTATTGCCTTTTCTCATATTTCTAGATTGTTTTGTAGTTCCTACTCGTGTGTTGCCATTGTTATTAAATCATCTGCGAAAGCGCATTCTGCAATTGACTTTACGTTCATATTGTTGTATCCAATTCTTATATTCTTCATTTTTTCTCTCGTTTCTTTAAGTGTATCATCTAAAACGATGTTGAAATCAAAAAAGGCTTGCCTTAAGCCATCTTTTCTCTCAATTTCTCAGATTGCATGTTACCCGTTCTAACTACATTTCATTGTTATTTTGTACATGCTTTTTATGTTTTCCCTTGGTTCTCCTTTTGCTCCTTTTCTTTCAAACTACCTTATACTATTTTCCTTGGTATGCTGTCGAAAGCCTTTTCTAAGTCCACAAAAGTTACTAATACACCATTATTTTTATTCTTCTCGATGATTTGTTTTATTGTGAATATGTGGTCTTGTATTCCTCTATCCTAAATCCACATTGAGGTTCTTCTAGTTGTTTTTCGGTGATCACTTTTAGTCTCTTTTCTAGTATCCTTTCATATACTTTTGCTATCATACTTATCAGAGTAATGCCTCTGTAGTTTTTACACTCTCTACTTTTCTTTCTTATGTAAGGGCATCATTATACCTAACTCCCAATCTTTCGGTGTCGTTTTTTTCTTTTCATACTTTGTTGTATAATTTTGTAAGTTACTTCATCATTACCTACTGCTTTACCACCTTTTAAGATTTTAACAGCCTCCTTTATATTGTTTTGTTCTCATTCATCTTCCTCTTATGTATTTTCCTTATCATTATCTTTTGTTACTTGCTCATTATGCAGTTGTTCCCTATTTAATGTGTCCTGGAAGTACTCTTTCCATCATGACATTATATCTTGTTCTTCTTCTAGTATCTTTTCCGTCTTACCTTTTATGTATTCATCATTGTACTGCTTCTTTCTCGTAAGTGTTATCAGTGCCTTGTAAAAATTTTTTTGGTTTCCGTGTCTATCCTGTTCGATTTTGTTTCCAAACTCTTCCCATGAATTTTGTTTTTCTTTTTCTACCAGTTTTTTGACTTTTATTCTTTGCGCCTTGTATATATTATAGTTTTAATTGTTTCTGTTTCCCAAGTATATTCTCCGATTTTTCTTTTTCAATTTTAATTTTAATAATAAAAATGTAACAAAGTCCTTTAGGTTGTAGAAAATTATTCAATGTCTGTCGAGGTATTAGCCAGAGAAATAGTTGTTTCAAAACTGATTTGTTTTTGTAGTCTTAATGAGACTCATTTTTTGTAGATTTACGAAATATTTTCGAGTTTTTTCTAATTTTAATTTTGCTTTTGTTTCTTTACTCCACAATCCTTATTTGTTTCCTTGATCTGTATCCTAATTGTTCCACAAATTTCATTTGATTCTTTAATGATTATTTCCTTTATACTATCCAGCATGTTTTCCATTGATAGATTATTTGCAGTTTCTTTAAGTTTTTCATTGTATATTTTATCATTACCTTCTTCATTTAGTTTCTACGTTTTTGTTTTTTTCTTTTGTTTTATTGTTTTTTTCTTCCTGCTCCTTTTCTGTCATTCTCGTATTTTTCTTCTTTGATTTCTACCTCTGTTAGCACCAGAATATGGTCTGAGAAAAGTTTCGTTCCTCTTCTTACTCTTGTGTTTTTTTACTTAGCACTCCTATTTATAATTACATAATCTATTATTGACTTCTCTCCTCTACTTTTCACTTCTCTTGTATACTTGTGTATGTCTTTGTGGGTGTAGGGCGTATTTGTTATTATCAAATTGTTTGTTATGTAGCCTCGTTCCATTGTTATTTCTAATACTTTCTCCTTATTTTCCAAATTGTTTCTTCTGATTCGCCATTCTTTTTCTCTACCCGACCGTTAATATCTCCTAGTACTATTAATCGTCCTCTGCTCGAATTAATTGATTAAATTCCCAAATTGCATAGTTTAATAAATAATGAACACATTTTTGATATTTTTTTTTTTTTGGAAAAACATTCGCAAATCCGCGAATGTATTCTTTTAGACATTGGATAACTTTCAAATTGGTTGTCTATAATCGTTTGTCTGTTATTTATAATTTTCCTGTCTGACATTTGTCAGTTTTAGCCTACTGTATATCTGTCTATAATTTGCCATATCTAAGTCATCTATGTATCGTCTTGCATGTATTATTCAATTTGCCAGTCGCCGTACGGTTGTATGTTTGTGTGGAATTGTTAGCGGAAGAATTCGATCGTCTAAAGCGGATCCTAACCTACAAGAAGTGAGAGAAAGGTATTTCGCCTGGCTTCATATTTCTTTCTTTTCGTCCTTCTTCTTTCCACCTTTTTACTTTCCCTATATAAAATATACAGGGAAAGTAAGGGTAAACATTCATAAACCGGAAGTGGATGTTTACTCGAGGCTTTTTCAAACAAAGGTTAAAGAGGATGAGAAACTGAAAAAGTTTTATTAAGACATGTTTATCGTAAAGCTCTTAATTTGTAAGAAAAAATATTAACGTTAGAATTTTTCAGAAAATGTTTAAGACTTTTCTTTAAATTTCAGTAATTTCTCCTCCATACTTTTATTTTTTATTGCAACCTCCTTTCCAAAGAATTTTCATCGAGAAGTCTAGAAATGTTTACAAGTTTAGCAAAGATTTTATTCAAGAGTTTCAAAAGAAAATGATTATTTCAACTTTTTCTATTAGAAAATGTTTTTCTAAATTTCTATAAATTTCTCAGATGATCTACACTTTTAGTTTTTTTTAGATTGAGGATTCTAGAATTTTTCACAAGATTTCATTTTAGATATATAAAACTTTTTTTGAGGATTCTAGAAGTGTACAGTAATTTCTTTTTCTTATTTAATAAATAAATAGATATTTCCAGAAATTTTAGATTTTATTCGAGTTCTTGATTATTCAAAAAGCTCTCCCAAGATTTTGTTTAATTTTACAATTTATTCGGATATTCTCTTCAAAATTTCTAGAACTTACTTAGAAGCTTCTAGAAGTTTCAGGAATTCCTCCTCCATATTTTCAGTTTTTTTCGTCTTCCTTTCCAAAGAATTTTGATCGAGGATTTTAGAATTTTTGACAAGTTTTCCTTGTAGATTTCTAGAGCTTTTTTGAAGGATTCCAGAGTTTTTATTCAACTAGAGGCTATAAAATTATTTAGATAGTTCAAAATTGTGGAATTTTTCCATTTAAATAATTTTATAACCTCTAGTTAAAACAAAATGTTGAATTCTAGAGAAGCAATTACTGAAATTTACTTGAATTCTCGAAAAGAAGACGAATTAAAAAACATTTAGAGTCTGAAAGAAAATCTTTGAAATTTATAAGAAATGTTGAAAAAAAAATTAATTTGGGGAATCAGTTATTGGCCGTTTTTTAAACTATAAACTTTTAGAAGAAAAATTCTAGAAAATCCTAATGCCCCAAAGAAAATCTTTGCAATTTAAAAGACGACTTCAAAAAAAATCTTTAACTCTGGAGAATAAATTTCTAGAAATTTCCTTAACCCTCTAGAAAATAATCTAGATTTCCAGAGGAAAATTCTAAAAATTCAAAGGCCTCAAAAAAACTCTTTACGGCTTAGAGGACAAGTTAAAAAAAAACTTGAAATGTGGAGAAGAAATTATTACAAGTTGCCTGAACCGTCGAAAAAAAATCTAGATTAAAAAAAAAATTCTAAAATAGCCTTCATTTAAACCTTCGCAATTTACTGGAAATTTCCCGAATTCTACAAAAAAATTTATATTTCTAGAAAAAAAATTCTAAAAACTTCCCAATATAAAAGACAGCTTAAAAAACAATCTTGATATCTGGAGGTGAAATAACTGAAAAGAGTCTAGTTTCTAGGAACAGATTTTCTAGAAAAATCTATAGCCTCCAAATGTGAATAAAAGTTACTGGAAATTTCTGAACTCTCGAAAAAAAGTCTAAAGTTCTGGAAAAGATTTTTTTAATTTTTGAGCACTGAAGATTTCCATCTTTGCAATTTATAAAACATTATTAAAATCTGGAAGAGAAATTACTGGAAACAGCCACAAAGAAAATTCAATAAATATTGACTTCCGAATATTGACTTTGGTAAAAACTCTGGAAATATGAAGAAAAAAATACTGTAAACTTCTAGAATCCTTCAAAAAAGCTCTAGAAATCTACAAGGAAATCTTGTGAAAAATTCTAGAATCCTCGATCAAAATTCTTTGAAAAGGAAGATGAAAAAAAACTGAAAATATGGAGGAGGAATTCCTGAAACTCCTAGAAGCCTCTAAGTAAGTTCTAGAAATTTTGAAGAGAATATCCTAATAAATTGTAAAATTAAACAAAATCTTGGGAGAGCTTTGTGAATAATCAAGACCTCTCGAATAAAATCTTTGCTAAAATTTCTGGAAATATCTATTTATTTATTAGATAAGAAAAAGAAATTACTGTACACTTCTAGAATCCACAAAAAAGTTGTATAAATCTAAAATGAAATCTTGTAAAAAATTCTTGAAACCTCAATCTAAAAAAAAAACAAAAGTGTAGATCATCTGAGAAAATTATAGAAATTTAGAAGAACATTTTTTAATAGAAAAAGTTGAAGAAAGACTTGTATAGAAACCACGAAGTAATTTCTATAAATAAATATAAATAATTTTCTGAAAAATTTTGAAACTCTTGAATAAAGTCTTTGCTAAACTTGCAAAGATTTTCTTTCAGACTCTAAATGTTTTTTAATTCGTCTTCTTTTCGAGAATTCTGGTAAATTTCAGTAATTGCTTCTCTAGAATTGAACATTTTGTTTCAACTAGAGGCTATAAAATTATTTAGATAGTTCAAAATTGTGGAATTTTTCTTGAAGGGTCTAGAATTTTTTTAGAAAATTTTCCTATAGGAATCTTTTCTTATTTTCGAGAAAGTTTAAGAAATTTTCAGTTATTTTTCTTCCCGATTTAAATTTATTTTTTCAGCTGGTCTTCTACATTTCTAGGAGGCTCTAGAAATTTTAGAAAATTTAGAACTTTTTTTTCTAAGGGCTCAGGAAATTTCCAGAAATTTCTCCTTCAGATTTTAAGGTTATCTTCTAAATTGCAAAGATTTTCTTGAAGGCTCTAGAACTTTTTAGAAAATTTGATTGTAGAAATCTTTTCTTGAGAGTTCAGAAATTTTTTAGTAATTTCTCTTTTTTGAGGCGCTAGATTCTCTAGGTTTCAAGATTTTTTTATTCAACCCGCTTTTGAAGATGAAGATTGGAAGCTCTAATATTTAAAAAAAAAGATTCGTTTAGAAATCTAGATTCCTTTTAAAACATATTTTTTTTTTTTTATAATTCCTTCTATGGTATGGATTACCACGTAGTAATGGTCGCAACCATTGTCTTTATCAAAAATTTTACTTTGTCAATTTTCTTTTAAGCAAATTTTGTAATTAAAGTTATTGAAAATTAAGTTATTTTAATTAAAAGTTGTAAAACATAAATAAATAATACATTATTGCAAAATTTAATAGATTTATTCAAACAAATTTTGAAATGTAAGAAAAATAGGACATAACTTGTCGAACAAAAGTTAAAGAGAATGAAAACTGAAAAAGTTTTATCGAAATATTTTTTTTGTAAAGTTCTTAATTTAAAAATGTTTTTGCTTATTGCTAATCAACCTCATAGTTTTCGAGTAATATATAGGGAAAGTACTATGATGGCCACATCACCATTTTTTCTATTTGTTGTAGTTAATCACTTTCAAGGTACACTTAAAAGCTGTACAGTTATACAAAACCCATACAGAGAGGAAATTTATCGACAAGTTAAAGAATTTTGGAAAAATCCCTCCAGGAAAGCTGAACTGCTTTGCAACCTAATATACCAAACACGCCGCCGTGATACATAGGTCTACCCAAATTACGTAAAATAACAATACATACCACACTCACCGACCGTCAATCCAAAGGATTCTGAAAAGATCAAGTATGTCGCTTTTACGATACATCATATACGCGCATTCCTCACAAAACAGACAACTTATGTTGGCAATCGCGTTCACAACTAAGCAACATAATCCATGCGCTACTATTTGACAAAATCGATACGGTCAACGAATTTAGAACAGAGATAAACACCAACCTCAAATCAAAAGTGCAAAGGCGAAAATACGAAAACCTCAACCGGTAAACTAACACCAGCGTAAAACAAAACAAGAGCCCTTCCAGGATGGTGTACACTATTTCAGACCACCAGCTAGATAAAGCAACAGACTCTGTCCCCTCCAAAGGCCACAATTTCGCCACAGCACCATCCAAACTGTTAATTGAGGAAATAATGTGTGGAGTCGAGACAGCCATAAAAAAATCCGCCCAGGCCATTTGCCAAGAAGTAGCATCAATAATAATAAATACGCAACCCCCGAAATGCAAAAAATGAAATCAACGTAGTAAATACGATCAAGAAAGAGAAAAAAATAATTATTCTACCAGCAAATAAGGGAAATACAATCATGGTAATGAATAAAGCAGACTACATCGACAAAATGAACTTACTACTGATAGATAAAGCCTATAAAGTAGACATTTCTGCTCCTACAAATTAACAAAACCAAAAACCAAGTAACTCCCACAAACGCACAAATAAAAAAAATATCTCAAAAAAAAAATCGTTCAGGTATCCGAAACTGTACGGACCAAAGACCAAGGATTCATAAAGATAAAGTTCATCTGTGGCCTATAGTACACTTAACTCTGCCCAGCTTCATCCATCCAAAATTTTTTTGTACGTTTTGTATAATATTTTTGTATATTCTTATTTATTTTTTTAAGAAGCTAAAGTGTAATAATCATACACATAGGTAAACCTATTGTATGAATCAGAAAATTTTTATTTGTTTCCTTTTTATGTATACAAACACATAAAGTTTTGTTTTACACAGTTTTAAAGATTAAATCAGATAGGTGACGTCCCCCACCCTCCATACACTGGGTAAACCGATTTCTGTCATTTGTTATGACTCTTGCCAATATAGAAGTTGTTATGTTGGCATTTTCTTCCTGGGTGTTGGTCTTCAAATCTTGTGGGGTCCTTGGACGGTTCATATAAATACGTTATTTCAAAAACATCATAGAAAAAAATCACAAGGGGCCAAATCTGGAGACCGGGCCAGCCACTCCAAATCGCCTCTAATTGAGATTTAGAAGTAATTGCTCATAACAGCCATTAAAGGGTGAGCCGTTGCACCGTTTTGTTGAAACCAATGTCCCCTAAGTCCAACTGATATAGCCGTGACATTCCGACTTAATTTTCTTCCAAAGATCAATAATTCCTACTGAGGAAATTGCATACCATCACAGTCCTTTAGATGAATGCAAAGGCCTTTGATGCTAAACTCGAGGATTGGTGTCAGCTCAGTAGCGCATGTTTTGTTTGTTGACGGATCTACACAACTGAAAATGGGCTTGATTACTAAAAAACCAATAGCGTAAGAAAGACTTCAAGAAAAACCTCACACATGTTCCTCTGAGAATTAAAGTCACGTTCAGAAAGGAACAATCCAAGGGCAGACACGTGTTTGCACGTAGAAAGCCGTGTTGATCGCAACATTGAAGCTCACACCACCTCAACGTTGTCAGGTGTTCTAACGGGCCGATTAACTATAGTTCTTCGTCTTCTTGCACTTGCAGTTTTTCTGAACGTAGTGAATCATTAATCAATTGATTTCCGATCCGTGACAGAAGCCAACGGGGCTAAATTAAAGCGATTCCAAATGGCGATCACAGAACATTTACTCGAAAAGTAGGCCTCAACGGCAAACGCACGCTCCTCACTGTTCTAAAGCATGATGACGACTGAACTTTGTCGAAACAAAACTTTATATCCGCTACGACATCAACTATCTGAATGGCGCATATTTTAAGAAAGGACATTATGTTGCCGCATCCTGTATCATCTATAGGATGTCCAACACAAATGCTAAATACCGAGCCAAACAATTTCCGCCAGTAATTGCCAACAATTATATGGAGCACTTTGAAACAAAGTCGCTAGAAACTGTTGAATTAAAGCCATTACTATGGCTCAGATATGTTGACAATACTTTTGTTATATGGCCCCACACATTTCTTGACCATCTAAATAGACATCATCAAATTCAATTCACAATGGAAACTGAATCCAATTACTCCTTGCAATTTTTGTAAATCATGATAACAAAAAACATAGGAAATAGGTATCTACATACGACATCATACCACCATCCAGCTCAATTAAACTCTGTAGCCAAAACATGGATTACATGCTCTATGCGTTTGGCAGATAAAGAACATATTAATGAAGACCTCGAAGAATTATGGGAAGCACTGATGCTGAATGGCTTTACACATTAAAAAATCAAACGTTTTATGAAGCACACAAATGCAACTTGCTTATAATATGAAAAAGAAAAAAACATGTGTTCGAGGTCTTCATTAATATGTTCTTTATGAATTGATTCCTGAAGTAAGAGAGTTGATGTAAATAACTTTTTCAAAAAGCTTAAGACTCTGCGGTTTTCTCTGTACTTATAAACTACTATGTGTATGTCTTTCATAGAATAACTTTTTCTAGAGGCCGTGAAATAAAAGCGCATTCTCTTCTCCACATTAATAAATATAAAAAATTATATTTACGAATATTTCTGCATTAATTAGTTTTTTATATGTCTAATATAGTGAAAGTTTTAATTTTATACTATTATTTTTACTAAAAACAGAACACGAACTTGACTGTTTTGTATTTTTAATCCAGCGCTCTTACCACCCGAACCATTCAGGCCACTTGGTCTACATATTCAAAGGTCAACATGTATTTTATAAGCGAGCAAATTTACTTTCAACGCGGCTCCATTTTTCCGTACATTTTTAAATTTTATTTTGCAAATTCAAACCCGAGACACGTCACTAACAAATCTCGGTTTGATATCAACCAAATTTAACATCGAGGACGGACGCACATGTGTGCAGCCCTTAATCCCGAGCGGTTCGTTTCGCATTACGGAAACATTGTGCCTTGCCCATTCCAGAATGTATCACCATATGAATGTACGCGTATATATGACAGTGCATATACACATACAGCAGATAGGCTTTCTCTCGTTACTGAACAGATTTCCTGAGGGAGCGGTCCGTTCGACTCCAATGGACGTATTTATCACGCCAATCCATCGAGCAGACACGAGCCAACGGCCGAATTAGGATCATTTAACACAATTTGCTTTATGTAGCATCGCACTATGTTTTAATACAATTACCGAAGACCGTAAAAAAAAGCGCCGGGAATTTACCGACCGAGTAATTAAATGTCTGAACTCGAAATATTACACTCGCACAATGTGCACCATTTAGTACCACTGTTGCGTTTATTGTGCTTACCTGAATAATAATATTAATATGAAAACACCGACCGCGAATAGGAAGGGCTAACTTTATTTTATAAACCCTCGGTGACAATATTATACAGACAAATGTTTTTAAAAGGTTGTTATAATTAGAGTAGCTTAATTTAATTTATCGCCAATCGGCACTAAATACATCTATTATTATCGCCATTTGCGGCACTAAACCGTCCCATTATTTTACTACTTTCAACAAGTAACATTATGGGACAATACTAACAAAATCTAAGGAGGTCGAATCCTGTCAGTTTAGTTGTCAAAAAAAAACATGAGTAGTGAAGAGTTTGAAATACCATGTACTCCACCAGAAATACGCGAAAGAGCGATAGAAACAACGCTCGAAATTCTTCCAAATAAGTCTAGACATATTTATAATCGTCAACACGATTTATTCACAAGTTGGTGTGACAGAAATAACATTAAAAAAATTAGCGAAAACGTTCTCTTGACATATTTTTCTGAAAAATCCAAGGAATATAAAGCAGCAACATTATGGTCATATTATTCTATGTTAAAAGCATCTCTTTCGGTAAAAAACGACGTTGATATAAGCCAATATAAGAAACTTACGGCGTTTTTAAAACAGAAATCAAAAAATTATACGCCAAAAAAATCGAAAGTTCTCACACAAGAAGAAATAATACAGTTTCTATTGAATGCACCAAATGAAATATATTTAATGATGAAGGTAAGATAGTAATCAATTATCGAAGCATATTTGTTATTAATGTAGATATTATTTTAGATTTGTGTTATTTTTGGCGTTGCTGGAGCCTGCCGTAATAATGAATTAGTAAATCTTAAAGTTGATGATATAGAAGACAAGGATACTGTATTGATTGTGCATATAAGACACACGAAAACTAATAAACCAAGAGTATTTGTCGTAACATCAGAGTTCGAAGGACACGTTAAACCGATTGAGTTATATAAAAAATATGCCAAACTTCGTCCCGCACAGACCAAACATGATAGATTTTTTATTACATATAGAAAAAGTAAATGCACAGTGCAGCCTGTGGGTATTCACACTTTTGGAAACATACCATGTAAAATTGCGAACTATTTAAATTTGCCAAATCCGTCAGAATATACTGGTCATTGTTTTCGGAGGTCGTCTGCTACTTTGTTTGCTAATGCAGGGGGCAGCAAAGAAAATTTGAAACGTCATGGAGGGTGGAAGAGTGGATCCGTTGCTGAGTCCTATGTTGAGGAATCAATATTGAACAAAACGAAGATTGCAAAAACGATTTTGGGTGGTGATCAAATTGCGCACCGTTTTGATATCAATGACAACACTGCCACAACTTTACATCAAAATGAAAATATTCATTTTCTTATTAATAACACCGAATTGCATAAAGATGAAAATACCCTTTTAAATAATATTCCACAAAATTTTTCCGTTGATGGGTCAACATCAGGAATAAATTTAAATATTGCCACAGGATGCACCATCAATTTCAACATATACAACAAATAGAGTGGTTTAATATCTTGATTAATTCGTAGTGTTTGTTTAAATAATAATACATATTTTCTGTTTTTTTTTTAATTTAAATAAAAAATCCTATACTTTTTCATTTATTTTTAAGATTGGCGATAAAATTTTGTATGCACCACGTCAGTAAAATATCTTTATCGAACTCGTCTTTATTCACCTCGCTCGCTCCGCTCGCTCGTCTCATAACCTCAGACTCGTTCGATAAAGTCTTATTTTACTGACTTGGTACATAAATAATTATTACATGGTGTAATCTGGTTGATTGTACTATAATAATCATCGTATACTTTTAGTGACGAATTAGGAGGAATATAGCATCTGCATACGATGATTTTGACGGATCCCACGATGATCTTGACATTGACTGCTTCTAAATTTCCGTTAGATGATACGACTGACCTTCTTAACTGCTATGAGTACGCCTCCACCTCTGGTTTTTATACTGGTCCATACAGAGCGACCTGTTCTATAAACCACAAATCGACTATAAATAAATTCATTATCATGAATTAAAGAATGATTTCCTTACACCGACTTTAAAAGAACAAGTATCTTCATTAGTAGCGAGAGTGAAGCATTTATTATCAATATATCGGGCATATATTTTAGAATGTCGATATCTTCAGTACCAGATTTAACTTTTCCGACATAAAGCCAGTGTTTTTTTTTTGCCGAACATAAGAAAGATGAGTTGTCAGTGACTGATTTCCCGATAATGACGGGTTTACGTGCTATTTTTGCTTCAACTACTTACCAGCAAAAGTAGCATTTAAACTACTTACTGCTTCAGAAGGTTAGTAGTTTGTGACTTATCAGATAGTTATTGTCTAGCTAAAATAGCTTTCCCTAGACACGGTGATTAAGATCAGTTAAATTTAATAATGATAGTGAAGTACTCGAACGCGTAATATCTTCTTTACCTTTATGTACTATAGATGGCTAGGCAATATTTATTTTAAGATGAAATTATAACATCGACTTATTAACATTAGGATTAGAAATCATTTCCGATACTATTCTCGTGAGAATTGTGTGTTCATTTAGATTAGTTTGGTGGAAACAGTCTTCACAAGACCATGAAATTGTATCATTTTCAGCAATTACTTTTACAATAGTTTTATTGAAATCAGCGCATTTGTTAAGATATAATATAAAAAAACAATTTTTAGACCAGTGGTCTAGGCAATAATCTACCTATTCCAATGTCTAAACAAATTGAGTATTATTTTCTTCCTTTTCGTAATGGTGAAAACATACTGATTTTGGTTGATATTTCAGTATTTCCTTAATATTTTAATATTCTCCAAGCTTCTTCCATGACTTGTCTTTCCTTCCTCTAAATATAAACACTATTAATTTTTCTTTACAGTTCTCTCTTCATAGATAGCACCTTAGTAGAACCTCACTTAGAAGAAAACCATATTGTTTTGTTGAGGTATATTTTAACCCTGATGCTTACTTTTATGGTATAAATAGTCTCACCTAGAAAAAAATTAGCTGGATTGTTGGAAAGAATTTAATATTTGTGTGTGTGCCGTGACTTATATCTTATCTTGATTTTTCTCTGAAAACCTTCGGTCTTCAGTATCTGTAAGAATCATTAAACGCGGATGTCTTGTGTTTTAACTTACACGTTTTCCGAATTTAAATCGTTTTTAGTTTTATATTAGAGTTCTCTGAAAATCTTTAAAAGAAAGCAATTTGACAACCAGTGAGCTGAAAAGGGAAGTACCGTGTCTATTAAGCATTATATTTTGAATTTAAATTTTCTTGATTTTTCCTTTTAGAGCTCTCTGAAAATCTTACGTCTCCAGTATCAACAAGAGTGGTTTGGTAAGCATTAAATTAAAATAGGTGGTCCCGTGTCTTAACTTACGTGTTCTACCTCTTGATTTTGTTTGAAATATTCTCTGAAAATCCTCAATCTCTAGTAGCTGTAAGTTGATAACCACTGGATTAAAAGAGGAAATCTTATGACTTCACTTATGTGTTGTTCTGATTTAGATCCTCTTGACTATAGCTTTAGGGTTTTTGGAAAATCATTAGCTTCCAGTGTCTATAAAAGTGAATTAAAAGAGGTGGTCTTAATTTTTGTTTTTAGAAATTTCAACCCTCTTGATTTTGCCTTTAAAGTTATCTGAAAATCTTTAGTCTTCATTATCTGTTAAAATGATTTGTCAGCCAGTACATTGAAGAAGGATGTTCCGTGCCTTTACTTATGTGTTTTCCGAAATTTACCTTTCTCCATTTTTCCATTAGAGTTTAACTGTTAGTGGATTAAAAAAGCATATTCCAGATTTTGACCTATGTATATTCGATACTTGTTCTGATACTCTCTTGATGAAACCAAATTTTCAAATTAGGAGAAGTAAAGCTCTTGTTATGTTCCATTACTTTATTTTTAGATAACTGACACGTGTCCTTGCGGATCATTATCAAAGTTAAAACTGTTTTAACTTGGATAATGATCCGTTATCTGAAAATAATATTAGTTATCTGAAATATCTTAAAATAAAGTAATGGAACATAATACGAGTTTTACTTCTCCTAATTTGACCTATGTATTTTCTAAATTTAATTCCTTTTGATTTTTCTTGTCCAAGTTCTCCGATAAACTTCTAAAAGCAATTTGGTATCAGTTGATGTATTTTAAAATTAAAAAATTAATGTTTAAGGAAACTTAAATCTTCTTTAAGTTTCCTTAAAAATCTCCAGTATCTACAAAATCAATCAGTTGAATATATAAAGAAGTCCGGTTCTTGACTTGTATGTATTTTTTTAATTTGATTAGATCTTTGCTCTCTTTTCTAATACATTATCACAAAAAGTATATACAAAATTTAAAAAAATACTTAAAATTTTAGACAAAGGAAGTACGGGCGGAGTTCACTTCTTCAAATGATCTTCCACTCAAACCCATGAATAGACTTCATCAACTGCTTCTATTAACGTTTGTTCGGTTACTTTGTCTCTTTTTTCAGAGAGAATATTTAGGCTGTTTATGTCAGCATGACAGATACATGAATTTAAACATTTTTTTATCCTTTAGAGCTTTCTGAAAATCATGTCTGATTTGGTAACCAGTTTATTATTAGAGGCTATGTCGTTTCTTAAGTTACGTATTCTCCGAAATTAAACCCTCTTGATTTTTCTTGGTAGATTCTCCGAAAATCTGTAGTCTCAAGTATGTGTATGATGAGTAATTTGGTAATAAGCGGATTAAAAAAGGAGATTCTATGGCTTGACCTATGTATTCTTCAAATTTAAATCTTTGATTTTACCTTTAGAATTCTCTGAAAACCTTTGGTCTCCAGTATCTGTAAGAGCGATTAGGCAACCAATGGATTAACCCAAGGTTTGACCTAAGCATTCTCCGAATTTAATTGCTTTCGATTTTACCTTCTAAGTTCTCGGATACTCTTTAGTCTTCAGTATTTCTTAAAAGCGATAAATCGATTAAATAATAAATCTGTGTCTTGGCTTATGTATTCTCTCAAACGTTTTTGATTTTTCCTTTAAAGCTCTCTGAAAATATCCATTAACCCAAGAGACATGTGGTAACCAGTGAATTAAAAGAGGTGATATCGCGTTTCTTATTACAAGTCGTGACAATATGAAAAGTTATAAATGAAATGTATATTGAAAGTCCTTCACAGCGTTCTTGTGTTTGTCGTCTGAGTTAAAACGCTGCTCTTTCAGATATTTCGTAACACAAGTAAATTGCAGGGCGAAATATCAGGGCTATAGGGTGTATAGTCAAGATGCTCCCACACAGTTCCTCATATGTGACTTTGAAAACATAATGGATCAAACTCACACCCTCCATAAGAGCCACCGGGCATTTATTCTTGATGGTAACCTTTGTAGTGCCTTATAGAATATATTGGAGTGAATACTTTGTCTGTGCTCGAGAAATTCAACAAGTAATGGACCTTGGACGTCAAAAAAGACGGCGTACAACACCTTGCGAGCGACGCCGCGGCTTTGAATTTTTTAAGAGGAGTTGACGATTTATGCTTTCACTTCATACTGTCATGCGTTATCTCTGGTTTCTATGGCTTGATTTATGAGTTCTTCTAATTTAAACCCTCTTGATTTTTCTTTAAGAGTTCTCTAAAAACCTTTGGTCTTCAGTACCTGTAAGAGTGATGTGTCAACCAATAAGTTAACACAGGGTTTGATCTATATATTCTCAGAATTTAATTGCTTTTAATTTTTCCTTGTGCTTTCTCTGATAATCTTAATTTCCAGTATTTAGTTCATTAGGCAAGGAACCTTACCTTTACTTATATATTATTCAAATTTGTACAATTCTCTTGATTTTTTAAGCATTCTTTGAAAATCTTTAATATTTAAAAGAGGAGAGCTCGTTTCTAACATACGTGTTTTTCGAATTTAATCCCTTTTGAATTTTATTGTTAGATTCCCTGAAAATTCTTAGTCTCTAGTATGTTTAAGATTTGGTTACCAGTTCAGAACGATGTAACAATTTTTGTGGTGTTATCATTTTTTAACCGCTCCTCGAAAAGTGTTATAGCTGCACTGATGAGCTGTGATACAGCGAAACACGTGTCTGCAGATAGTCATTGCATAACACTTTTCGAGGAGCGGTTAAAAAATGAACACCACAAAAATTGTTACATCGTGCTGAATATTATTTCAGACATGTAACGACAGCTAACATTCATTCAATGCCTGGCGGTGCTTTAGTACGGGGAGTAGTTGTTTTAACTGTTAGCTGGAGTTTTTACATTAAAATGTAAAACATAAGTGCAGAAATGCTCATAAAGAAAATTTATTTTTCTTGCTATTAATTATTATTAATGTATTTATTTTTTGAAAATAACTCCAGAAAGATGACATTCTTCCAAACGAGATCTGAAATTATTCCTAACGTTCCGAAGCATTGTTTGGGTAACTTTGTCCACTTCGGATCCCCTTTTCCTGGGCTTGAACTGTTTGTGATGGATTATCTTGAAACCCTTTACTCTTTAAGTAACCCCACGAGAAAAAGTCGCACGTTTTGAGGTCCGGTGAACAAGGAGGCCAGGTGATAGTATCGATATAGAGGCTGTATTTTAAAGCTCTGTTCTGGTTTAAGTTTAAGAGTAGATGCAGGTGGGTGGGTGATCTCTATCCCACCTTCCAATCATTAAAATATTCGCGAGGGTTCTATTAAATTGTTAATTTTTTGTAAGCCTTACTATTTTATTTATTAAATAATCTATCCCTTCTATGCAGTTTTTTTTTAATCATGGGGTATATTTTACCACAAACCACCCTGGTTTAGGTCATCTACCTAACCTACATATACAAACGTTTCTCCATAACTAGTAGATTTCTATTTCACCAGTTTATATGAAAATGTATAGGTATAGTGGGTGGGTGGCCACTACCTTTCAACTAGTATAAATATAATTCAATAAATAATGAAATTTTGCTACAAACAGCGTCTATAAATATTAAACAGTTTAATCTAGATGAGTTTCTTTTTGCTACTAAGTCACTAAAACAGAAACTAAACTAACAATGGGCCCTGACTATATTTACCAGCCATGGTTGTCAGAGATTGCAGATATGCATTGGCAACTCCTCTACTTCATATTTACAACATGATGCTCAAATAAAATACATTTCCAACTTGTTGGAAAACGTCAAAGGTAATACCAATCCACAAAGGTAATAATATTGATATTATTAATAATTATAGGCCGATATCGCTAATTAGCAATTTTGCTAAAATATTTGAGATCATGTTGTATAAGGTACTATATGCTTATGTTGCTCAATATCTGACACCAAACCAGCATGTTTTTTTCAGTGGAAAATCAACTACCACAAATCTATGTACTTTCACCAATAATGTATCTGAAACCTTAGATAGGCGTTGCCAACTAGATGTCATCTATACTGATCACATACATATATATCTAATAGTGGTGTTCCTCAAGGATCGAATCTGGGCCCTCTATTGTTTCTGTTATTTTTTGTTAATAGACTTAAAGATCTTTAGACCTATAAATATACCAAATGACTGTTCTGCATTACAAAATGATTTAACTAACTTCCTGGTAAATTGGTATCAACAAAATGGTTTACAACTAAACATAAGTAAATGCAAAATAATGACTTCTAGCAGAAAACATACTAACACAGAATTTCCATATCTTATTAATAATATTCCCATAGACCGTGTAGACCACATAGAAATGATTACTAGTCATTCCTACAAGCTTTTGGGTTTTATAATTAGAAATACCAAAATATTTAACAGTGTCGAACCAATTATTAATTTTTTTACGCATATATATGCAGTAGGCATTAATTTGGAGCCCTATGTACAAAGTTTGAAATTGATAAGGTTCAAAGAAAATTTCTTAAATATTTGTACTTCAGGAAACACCATGTTTATCCTATGCAGGGTTACCCATCAAACTTACTCCAAACTGAATTTGGAATTACCTCTCTTCAACATAGAAGAATTACATCACAAATAATATTTGTGTCTAAATTAATACATCATAAAATAAATGACCCCTACTTACTTTCTCTGTTGAACTTCTACATTCCAATTGATTAATGGTTGAGGCGTTAACTTCGTGATACATTTTGGAAAATTAAACAAAAACGTTTACTTTGTTAATATCACACTTCAAAGTGTGATATTAACAAAGTAAACGTTACATTCCACGTTAAAATAGTAGAAATAATCAAGTTTTTATGTTCCTTCTACGAATAGCTACCATCACTTTAACTCACCAATACTATCAATGTGTAATACTGTTAATAAGTATTATAATAATATAGATTTATTCCATATTAGCGAGACAGGGTTAAGACTACAATTAAAACAAAATAATGTGTTTGTACAAATTTAGTATCGTCATGAATTATTATTGTATACTTACTTGATTTATTTTTCTATTTTTAGATGTAATAAGTTTAGTTTTTTTTTTATATCTTCTCTGTATTATTTTGTATCGGCTGCCTATTATTGTTGTAAATTATCAATTTGTCAACTTAATTTAAAATATTTCACACTAATTTAAGTTATTGTATTACTATTACGTAATTTAAATTGATTTTAATGGCACAGCAGACGAAAAGACTTTAACCCTCCGTGCTTACCTGCAATAATTCCGTTCTTATGTTTTCTTTCATTAGTTTTATTTATTAACATTGCATAAATGCGATTTAGCTATCAATTGATTAAATAAAATGTTCTGTATCTTTCCTTGTGTATTCGCCAAATATAAAAGCTATGTATTTTTCCTTTATAATATTCTAATAATCTCGTTCTCGGAAAATAAGTACAATGAGTAAGTAAATACTAACTATCCAACTAAATTTTAAGTCCCCACTATCTATAATTTTACAACTGGTGGGTTAGAAGCAGATGTCAATTCTTAGAGACTATTCTATAAAATCTATCTGGTGTACCTCCACAATATTATCGGGATAAGAAAAATCTCCGAAGACTAATATAACTTGACTAATATCTGGAAAGTTATTTTGAAATATCTGAAATAATTGGTGCCGTTTTCAGTTAGAAGTTTTCAAGGACAGAAGTTATTCTAGAAGTGTACATCAACTGAACTTGACTAAATTAATTATCTATTATCTAATAAAAGATATTTCATGCCCAAATTAAACCTATAGAAAGTTCAAGACATTTTTTTCACATGCCAGAATCAAGCTTTTTCTAACCTTAACCCATGTCTTTCAAATTTAAATCACACTTTAGTGTCTGGTATCAGTAAAAACGATTTGGAAAACAAAAAACATTTTTAAGTTTTGAAACCTCGGATTCTCTACAGTTATGTTTTTAGCATACTAATAATAGTGTAGATATAACTGTAAGAGGATGTTCCATGTTTTGACTTATATGTTATTCAAATTTAAACTATCTTGATTTTTCCTTTAGGGTTCCATAAAAAAAATTTAGTCTATGAAATATCCATTAGTAATGAGGAATATCGTAAATGCCTCGACTTTTAGAAAGTCAATGATGCAAGTAGGTAATATTTTTAGATTGTTTTTGTGGATTTAAAAACCTCTTGAGTTTTCTGTTGGGTTCTTTAAAAATCTTTAATTTCCAGCATCTGTAAAAGCGGTTTGACAACTAGTGGATTTAAATTTGAGATCCCATGTCTAGAATTATACGTTCCCGGTTTGAAACCCTGTTGTACTCTCTAAGATTGGTTTTAAGTCCAGTGGATTAAAAAATCCTATGGCACGAATTATGAATTTATACACTCTTGATTTTTTCTTACGAGGTCCGGGTTGTTGGTTAGAATCACTGCGGATGGGAGAAAAAATAACACAAGGACTAATGGCTGTGTCATATATTAGTAATGCTGCATTACTATCATAAACAAATGAATATTGTTACATATCAATCGTAGCAGAATAGTCTAGTTAACTACGCTAATTCTAAAACCTGCACAATCATCATTTATTTTTTGTATTAAAGAGAAAAATTATTTCATCAAAATTTTAGTCTCATTTGCGTAAACGAGAAAGAGATATCAAGTAATTAAAATCGGTTAGTCATCGCCAGTGCATTAAAGCAAATAAAATAACAACTTAATATTTCATTAGCAAGAAACGAATCCTTCTAACCGGCGAGGGAGTGACGAGGGAAACGGGAATAACTCAGGAACAAATTTCTGAATTAGTACGTTCGTTAACAAACGACGGTAATTAAAATATCAAATTACGGCGATTCAGAAAACGCCCGGCGCGAAGGTCAGTCGGAAACAGGCCTGTGATCATTCGAACGTGTCCTAATTCACTCGCCCCTACCCCTCCAGCAATTAGTAACTATTTGCATTAAAAAAAAGTAAGATGTCCCGTTACATAATTTAATAACGTTCCCACCCTCGCCTTTCGCCGCGGCTGATATACGCCGTAAATGTTACGATGTGGTATTTATTCACAGTTTATGCCTTTAGATACCTTGAATGCCAGCCCTGCAAAGACATTATACCCTAATAAAAAGTACTTGGTTTTATTGCGCGTGTTATTTGGGAAGTATTGGAACGTTCCCCAGTTTACAATTTTTATGTTTATCCGTCCACATGAGTATGCGATATATATATATATATATATATATATATATATATATATATATATATATATATATATATATATATATATATATATATATTGTAATTCCAATAAATAGGGACAACTATATAGTATGTTTCAAAAATTAAATCTGTATCGTCACTACGGTGAGAGCTAGTGCCATGAATACGAGTCAGAGACTACGCAGGACAACATGCATTGAAAGCATGAGTCGTCAACTCCTACTAAAAAATTCAAAGCCGTCTAATAGAAAAAACCACCAATTTAACAACGACTTTAAAATACTGCACATAACAGAAAAAGGAAGAAAACTGGGCACACTTACTTTTATATGTATCATTTCTTCGCTTGAAGAAGACACAGTGTGTCGAAACTATTATCGCGAACAAAAAAATAAATATTTGAAAGTGTTGAAAGGTCATCGGAGAATGATAGAGTCATAACAGGAAAGCCTCTCTTCATTGCTTTTCTTCGATGATCTTTTCTTCTACTAATGTCCTTTGAACGTAGAAAATACGTAGAAAGAAATTTCTTAAATAGGAAGATGGTTAAAAAATCAAGAGTTTATTACGTATGTGTGTGTGTTTTTTGTTTGTAGAAATTATATTCCAATTACTTCTAAGTTGTTTCGAATAGGCGACACTTACGCTTCCCTTCTGAGTATATAAATTATCCATCCCTTCAATTTTCTCAAATTGTAATTCGTCGAATCTTTCCTCTCGCGACGTGAATACGTTTATTTTTCGTAAAAGACAATTTTAACTTCCAGTGAATACGTTATTTGACTCACGTCCATAGAAACTTCGTTCCTCCACTTGATCGCACTAACCTGCTCTGTAATTTCAATAATCAAATAGTTATGTCGCTTGAAATTATTATTTGCCTTTACTATTATTTGCAACATCATTAATTTTAGAATGTAATAAAATTTTCACATTATTAAACATGGCCACTTGAATCCGTAATATAATTATTTACATCATGTAAATAAAAGAAATGAATTTACAGCAGATAGTGTTTAATAAAAAGCTATTCTTTTGATGGTGGCGACCGTTAATATGTAATTTATTTTAGAGAATTATATTTGACTATTTTTTTTATCTTACAGGCAAAGTTGGAGACGAAAGCTTTAAAGGCGAAACGACCAGGATTTACAGATGACCGCTACAACGAAACCTCGTATTACATTGAAAACGGTAAGTATTACATAATTCACTTTATTCCCCTGCGTTTGCATCCAAACATCTAGATCTAAAGCATTTCAAATATCCCGAAGAAAACGTTTCCTTCAATTAAAATACCTTCCCGTATAAATTTTCGAGGGTGCAGTTTCACCGCACCGCGTCATATTAAGGCGACAAATTTCAGCCCTTATTCCCTACCCACATATCTCGGATCTCCGGCATATATTTTCCGTTATATTTAATACCCGTGTGAATTTTAATATGTGAGTGTTATATATTTGAAAATTCCCTCGCCTTTCGCGTTGAAGTTGCAGTCCTCCTTCTCGCATATGGAATTCTAATGCTCAAGTTTCAATAAAACTCTCCGAGCCGCTTTGCTCTTAACACATGCGCAAGTTTCGGTTTCTCAATTAAAGGAACAATATGAGGATTTTAAAGTTGCCCGGTTCTTTTTCAAGTGAGCGCCTGACAGGAATTGGAACACGGTTAGCCGACGATCTTCTTAATTAATTAGAGACTAGCTGACAGTTGAAGGGGATTTGCATTGTTCTGGACAATTGCCCTCGTGTTCATTTTGGGCACTGCACTGCATAATAATTCTCTTAATTGATTTCCAACTGGTGACATCCTCTTGAGGGCATAACAGGTACTTAAAGTTACAATCTGTGATAGTTACGTAGTTTATCATTAAATTGTTTACCTTTAATGGTTACATAATATATTTAATACAGTAACATGTTAAAATATAGGTTCTGATATTTATAAGGTAAAAAAAGTTGTATAAAGTGGAATTTCAAGTTGGGGGGTTGTCGTTGGGCATCGTCGCGTTTGTTGAGATTATCGATGGTTTTCTATCTTGATTGCCTCGCGGATATTCCTCTAAATGAAATGGTCTAATATTGCAATGGAAGTCGTATTATCGAAATTTATCTGGTGCCTAGTGGTTACTGAATGTTCGACTAGAGATGAGAAAGGTACATCTTTTTCGATAGCTCTGATGTTTCCGTCTCACCAATAATTCATGCATCTGTTCATTTGACCGATATAAACTTTATGCAGTCGCCTCATTGGATTTTGTATACTCCTTGATTTTCAAGGGAAATAATGCCTTTTGGGGAATTAAGGAATTGTCTGATTTTAACAAGAAGTCTTGTTAGACAACCAAAAACCTCTTATAATGAGAGTAATGAGAAATGTGCAGATGTTAAACAGTGCTCTGATCTATCTCATTTATTCTACAGACATCTAAATTCCAAATTTGGAACAATACGTCGATAAAACTATTATTCTTTACAGAGGAAACACCATTGTTTAACAAGACTATTACCATTAATTTATTGAGTCCATATCCTCCAACCAGATACATTTATATTTCTGTTATTGAATCACTCTTCTATTACCGCTTTGGGAAAACTTGTTCTTGATTGTTATTATTGATTCTACGTGTCCTTTATTGAAGATCATAAAATCATCCCAAAATTTAATATCGGTTTCTGTACTGGCCTTTTCACTCAATATCGGATTTTTAGAGTAAATGAGGTAACTCGGATAAATAAATAATGCAATTCTATGTAATAATTATAATGTGTGCTATTTCATATTCATATCTGAAATATATTTTTTTAATGAATTAAAAGCTGTTTTCAGCAGGCATACTAATGCATTTGCATTAAAGTTATACATTTCTTTAAATCACAAGTGCTTTAAATGAGCCCACGGCTCACTCACGAACGGGGGAAGTTCGTTAGCCTCGCCACAGAATACTACTGCAGTTTTCCTCGATAGTTCAAAAACGTTTGGCATGATGGTCTCTGTTGTTATGTTGTATCCTATGTTAACCAACATCTGTAATATTTTTTTTTTGGTGTCATGAAGGCTGATTAGTTGGCTCGCTAATAAACCTAACATGTTTACATGTTGGCTGGTTGAATATTTTGTCAACCAGTTGTGTTATGAGGTGCTGTTTGTTATTAAAGCGACATTGTAGCATATCCAAAGCCGTTATGTAATTAAAATTGACGTTTGGAGATGGTTTATGAGTTTGGCGGGTTCACCACGTGCATATCATCTTAGGTAGTGAAATTTGGAAATAGTTCTTGAAAGTTTTAGCAGCTTTTATATCCTGCCTTGTACTTCTTCTTCATGTGCCATTTCCATTCCGGAGTTTGGCTATCATCGTTACTATTCTGATTTTGATAGGTCAGATGACATAAAACCATTTTCGCAGATTTCTACCCAGGATGTTCTTCTCGCTCTGACAAATCTTTTCCTCACGATTCTTCCTTGGATTGCGAGTCGCAGAATTTCATATTTCGGACCTATCATGATGTGACCGAGATATTTATTTCTCTATTCTTTTCACAACCTCCACGTTGGTCGCATGATCTGTCCATGATACTCTCAACATCCTACGGTAGGCCCACATCTCAAAGGCTTCTAATTTCCTCTCGCAATACACGTTGAGGGTCCAAGCTTCTATACCATACAAAAGGACTAGGAATATGTAACATTTGAGCATTCGAGTTCTGAGGTCCAGGCTCAGGTAGCGGCTACAGAGTAACTTTTTAATCTTTACAAAGGATAGACGGGCTAATCCTTATTTCTGCGCCGTAGTCCACGGCTCATATTCTCGACTAGTAACGACGTTATTCAAAACTTGTAATCCACCGGCTACTCTTTCGAGGGCTTTGGTGAAGATTTATTCTGAATAGATGTTAAAGAGGAGTGGAGAGAGAACACACCCTTATCTGACGCCTCGCTTGTCGCTTAACTGCTTTTGTTAGTTTGGATTAGACGCGAACAGATGCACTTTGGTTTAAGTACAGTTTTACTATTATTTGTCTATCTCTTATGTCGAGATTTTTGCGTTCCACTGCTTCTATTAGTTGTTTGTGTCTCACTTTATCAAATGCCTTATTATATTCTAAAAAACAGGCGTATAAGGTATATGGTTGCATCAAGTCGTTGTAGGCAAACAAGGCTTCTCTTCCAACTCCCTTTCTAAAGTCAAACTGGGTCGTATGGTGTTCTTTGCATTTGGTGTTATATTTTTTAGGAATTGTGACATACTTTGAGTGAAGCCATTCTTGTTTTATTATTCCCGGTCTTATTAAATAGGGAAGTTATAGCATCTAAATGTTGCTCGTCAATCAACTTAAGAACATCTGCAGGTAGGTCGTCGGGGCCAGAAGCTTTTCCATCTTTGGTTGATTTTATTGCTGTTTCCACTTCTTCTTTTAAAATAAATGGTCCAGTTTCATTGTTACCGTTGGTAGTTACTTCTTCTCTTTCATTGAAAAGGGATCTAATATATTTTTCCCATAGGATCAGTTAATCTTTAATATCTAACAGAATGTTCCTTTCTCATTTGTAAGGATGTATGCTCTTTGTTTCTGACCAATTCCAGTGAACTTTTTTATTTTCATATGCATATTATTTGAGCCGTGCAGTTTCTGCAGATTTTCAATCTCAGTACATTTCTCTTTCAGCCACTCTTCTTTAGCTTGTCAACATTTATATTTGATCTTCTTCTGTACTTCTTTATAGTTCTGTTTGTCTGATGTTTCTCCTCTCTTCCATAAGCCGAGGAAATATTTTCGGTTTGTTCTTTTCTCAGGTTTCAGATGTTTTTTATAAGGTCCTATGATGGCTGATTTTAAATTTTGTCACTAGTCTTCAGATTGATTCTGAATTGCCCCACGGGTGTATTCATTTATTTTGGTTTTCATTTATCTTCTGGTGCACCTTCGCTTTCACATTATTATTTCTTAGTAGGCTAATATCAATAGTTCTTTGGTTTGACGAGACTTTCAACTTCTTGTGCTTCACCATAATCTCCGCCATAAGAAGATTATGATCTGAGCGTACAACTGATCTTGGGTATGTTTGGCACTTTTTACTGCATTTCTGTAACTCTGATTTACGGGAATATATAATGTTATCGTTTTTACTGGCAGATGTCCATTCTGTCGTGACTGTTTCCTGAATTGTTTAACTTTTCTTTAACTTTTCAAGGAGTGCTTTGACTTCATTTTTCTTGATATACATTGCTTTAAATTCAATAGTTCTTGAAATTTATTTAATTAATTGCTCACATAACGCGTAGTGAAACATTTTTGAACTATCTTAATTAATCAAGATAGTTCAAAGTTTTAGCAGCTTTCATATGCTGCGTTGAACTGTAGACTCGTTTTTACTGGCAGAGGACCAATCACTCATGACTGTTCCCTGATCTTGTCGGACACCTACAACTTTTCAAAGAGTGCTTTGGCTTCGTTTTTCTTGAAAAACATTGCTTTAAATTCACCACGATTGAAAGGTTATCCTGTTTTCATGAGTAGAGAGAAATTGCTGATTACCATACACTCTTCATCAATGCGGAAGTCATCTTTTCGCATTGCTAGCCCAGTATGTTAGAGGTTGTTATTTGGCAGTGGAACTGTCGGTGTTGTAAAAAAATTAAGAGGCCTCGGTTTTGAAGAAGGATAATACTAATAATAATAATAATATTTATTCGTGCTTTAGTTCTACACTTTACACAAGGCAAAATCAAAAATAAGGTTACAAATATAAATAACATATAATACACATATAGATTAATCCTAATAACAAAACGGCCTAAGTATAACGTTTTACAATGTAGGTACAAACAAATCTATTAATTAGGTAACATACGCTTGAAAATTTGAAATAAATGTGTGAATTTTACAATAACAAGGTTAATGACCGGCTGGAGTGCTGACAAATACATAAAACAATAACACATTAGCAATGATTAAAGGTTCACGGAATTTGATATAAACTCCTCTAAATCGTATGGCGCAAGATCAATAAGGAATCCCTTAACAGCACTCTTAAAATTTGCAAATGGTAATGCACGTATGTCTTTAGATAATTTGTTGAATAACAATGGACCATAGTAAGTTGCTCCAGTTTGGGATTTGGTTAACCTAATTTGTGGTATATTAATATCACTTCGGTATCTAGTTGAATACCCATGGCGTTCATGGGTAGAATATGTGTCCAAATTTTGTTTAACAAAACACACACACTCCAGGATGAACAGTGCTTGTAGTGTAAGTATACGAAGCTCTTTAAATTTATCCTTGCAGTCTTCCAAGGCCGCTTATAACACGCACAGCTTTGCGCTGTAAGGCAAACAGCCTGTGACGAGATGCTGAATGACCCCATACTAGTATTCCATATTGTAAATGGCAATGGCAGTACTCAAAATAAACAGTTCTGAGTATCCAACTAGATACCGAGTTTTTCAGGCTTTTTAATCGATAAATACCCCACGATATTCTTTTTGCTATTTCATCTCCGTGATGATCCCACTTTAAGGTACTATCCAATTGAAGTCCCAAGAATTTGGTATTCACTGGTTCAGTGGTTTCAGTTCTTTTCAGCGTAAAAACAACGTTTACTGTTTTGGACTGATTTAATGTAAGTTTGTTCTGATTGAACCATTGTTCCGCTTTGGCAAGTGATAGTTCGTTTTTGTGACGTACTTCAGTAAGTGAGGAGGCTCTTGTTAAAATTGTGGTATCATCCGCAAACTGAAATACATCACAATTGTCTAGGCTTAGTGGAAAATCGTTGACATATATTAGAAATAACAGAGGTCCTAGAACTGACCCTTGAGGTACACCATGCCTTATTGAAAGGTAATTGGATGAATTTTTATTACTATAAACTTTCTGTTTTCGATTTGATAGATACGACTCAATAAGGTTGCAACTAGTACTATTAAAGTTATATTTACGCAGCTTTTCAATCAGTAGTGCATGCTGGACGCAGTCAAAGGCTTTGCTCAGGTCCAAGAAAGATGCCAGAGAATATAAGCCTTCTTCAAAACATTCTAACGTCTTACTTACAAAAGCTTGAATAGCCAGAGTCGTAGAACGATTAGCACGAAAACCGAACTGTTGCTCATTTAGTAAATGTTCTTCTTCGAGGAAATCTGTTATCTGGTGCTTCATTATTTTTTCAATAATTTTTGAAATTACTGGAATTAAGGATATCGGTCTATAATTATCAATTGATGACATGTCTCCTTTTTTAAAAATTGGGATTACTTTTGCAATTTTTAGTTTATCTGGATATACGCCCGTTTCCAGAATTTCATTAATTAATTTAGTTAGAGGTACTACTATTATGTCCTTGATTAGTTTTATTAATTCGGCCGAAATGCCGTAAACATCCAAGCTTTTACTCATTCTTAAGTTATCTATAGCATCTCTAACGCAAACTTCCGACACTGATTTAAATGAGAACTCATTTACAACATTTATTGTGAAATTTGTGGGATTACAAGCACTATTAGGTAATTTTGCCAATAATTGGTCCGCTATGCTCGTAAAATACGCGTTAAAATCATCACAGGTAATATTACATTTATATTCCTTGTTGGGTGTATTTCTGGCAATATTAATTATATTATGTAAGGCTTTTTGTTTATTACCAGATGTAACTATATAATTGTCATTAGCCATTTTTTTAGCTTGTTGTATTGCTAATTTGTAATTTACTTTAAAGTCATTGCGTATGGATTTGTTTTCATTTGTGGGGTATTGATCGTATATTTCATTGAGAAATTGTAACTGTTGTCTCATATTTCGCAATTTATCATTAAACCAGTGCACTTTGACAAATTTACTTTTTTGTGTGTAATGCTTCAAAGGAAACGCTCTATTATATGTATCCACTAGATGACTGATTAGTAAATTTACTTTATTATTAACATTCTCTTTGGAATATATAAAACTCCAATTTATATTATGTACAAGTTGAAAAAACTCAAATTTACCTCGTTGGGTGATTGGTCGACAATTAAAGCATTCAATCTGGTCTATTCTACTACTGGGTAAGTTAATATTAATAAGTATGCCAATATGATCGGACATACCCATGTTATAGGGCTGTACTGTATATTCGCTTTTAAAATTGATAAAAATATTATCTAATTTATTACTGCCTCTTGAATTAAAGTCAACAATTGGTATTAATCCATAACATAACAATGTATCACATAATGATGTTACTTTGCTGCTGTACGAGTTGAAATTTATATTGAAATCACCTCCCAGTATAATGCGAAAATTTTTATTGTCTATACTTTCAAGAAAGCATGCAAGTGTATTAATAAATTCCGTCCAAATACCAGATGGTGATCTGTAAACGCATACAACACATACGTTGCCGTTTGTGATATAGCTGCAGGAAAGCTCACAGTCTTTCTCTCTTGATATTTTCTGGGTTTTTTCATTAAAATTTATGTTTGGTATTGTATTATTTACATAAATGATTGTACCCCCGTAATTGTTTCCGGGTCGTGAATAATATGCACTACAAGAAAGTGAATTTAAATGTGATATTTCACATTCGATATTACTTAACCAATGTTCCGTGAAACATATTATATCAACTTTGGGAGAGTGATCTATCAATAGACATTCCAACTCATTAAACTTGTTACGTACCGATTGAATATTCTGAAATAAGATATTCACGTGATTTTCAGTTTCATTTTGCTGTAGGGAAAATAATTGTTAATACACACATTCTCCGGCCAAATCTCGGGTTTTTTTAATTTCATCTATGGTGGATGCCGGTGCACTAATCTTAAAGGATGAATACTCATTTGGGTGCTTGGATTGAAGTTGTTCACAGTCGACCTTGGTGAAATTCTTCTTATTCAAGTAGTCAATTAGCTGATCCTTTGTGAGTAGTGGGTCAAGTCTAAATACATGGAGGTGTTTGTATCTCGCTGCCCCCTTAATAGTTTCATCCTTTGATGAACCCACGATGGCATTGAACTTCTTCCGGCGCTTTGTGACCGTAGTCCATTTCTGTGGATTTGGATCCGCAATACTATCAATCCCGGTGGCAATTGGTGCATCTCCTGTGCGACCGCTTTGAGATTTCGGTGTAGTCCTTGCAGTGGCTCCCTTTGCTTTTCCAGCAATTAGTTTTATCTCTTTATTATTTGGCAAATTTTTCGTTGATTCTGCAGCCATATTAACGTTCGTTTTATCCGCTGCATTGTCGACGTTAGGTGGCGGGTGCAACGTGTAAGTTTGGTAGTCTAGATCAATTTGTTTACTTTTGATTTGATTTGTACCATTCATTTTAATTTTTAATGATACGTTTTCAGTTTCTAATATTTGAATTTTATCTAGCAGTAACTCGTTATTTAATTTAAGTTGTTTTACCAGGTCCTTGAGGTGTTGGTAGGCTTCCATGGTAAAGTTTACTTCTAGTACAGGCTCTATCGGGTCCGTTGAAGTTGGTGTAGTCGGCATTAGAGGAATTGAGGTTAGATCGATACCGCAACATATTTTGGCCCTTTCTACACAGCTGTTGTGGAATAGTGTTTTACAAGAAGGACACTTCACACCCGAGCGAGCAATAGCAGTACATACACACTTCTTAATACTACTATTCTCAGTGATTTTCGGTAAATTAACAGATGGCTTAATAACTGACTTATTAACAGGCGCCATGACCTAAACTTGTAATTATAGCGTGTTGAAGTATCTGTATGTATATTTGTTTCATTTTCTGAGGAAACCCTTGCTCATGACTTAATCTCCTTGCATTTTTCGTATTGTGCAATGATTTTATTCCAGAGCTTTTGTCATCTACAATGAGTTTGCTGCAGATCCGTGATGTGAACGACTTCTTCGCTTCCTCGTAGTATAATCTCACTAACTACAAACTGAAGGTTTCTTGATTAATGTGTTTAGTCTGTCCATATTATTCGAAGCTGACACTATTGTCATGTTATATATGTTACAGTCTTCTATTTCGTTATACGTTTTTGTAATTTCATAATATTCTGTACAATTGTACATAGTAAAGAAATGGACAAAATTTCTCTTCGATTCAACAAACTTTATAAAAAAAAGCATTAAGAGATTCGAACTTGCTAATAGTTCGTTCTGTTTGTTTGCCATGTAGAGGATTTTTATACATTTTTATTAGAAAACAGGAAATGATACGCAAGAAGATTCTACTTGGGAGAATACTAGAAGATTATACATATGGAATTGACCAAACGTCTGGACAATATAACATTGGAATGTCTTGCTGAAGCCAACGAAATCATTATAAAATACACGAGCATTACACCAACCAGCTCAAAAAATTAAATAACCTAAAACAAAGGCAAACACCAAGGAGCAAGAGCAGAAAAGGCATCATATTCGGCACATAGTTTCTATCCACGACTTAAGAACTTACCTAAGACCGACTTCAACAACAGTAAAATGAAACTCCTAAATAAAGGACTCAAACATTCTCTAACCCCGCTAAATCCAAAAGAAAACGTGGGGACTTTAGCTCTTGAAAGAGAACTAACACTCAACCCGATAAATCTAAAATCAGATCTGGATAAAATCCCATTCACAAACATGTTCAGGAAAGGAGTTAAAAAATCTGCTAAACATTCCAGCAATACTTATCGAGAAGCAAACGTTATAAGAATAATAAAAACGAAATGCAAGAATAACAACTTAATTATTTGCAAAGCAAACAAGGGTAATATCATTACGATTCTGGATAAGGAAACATATATTAAAAAAGTGAACACCTTTCAACCCAGATAATGAAATCTAAAATCCTCATATAAAGTGTGTTCCCTGATCAATAAAATACTTCCAGAAATAATTTCTGGCACATCCAAATACGGAATAATAAACTCCATGGATTTCGAGTAGAAAACCAAGAACTTAGCTGTCAACAACAACGTAATTTTGGTCTCCTTTGATGTCAAGAGCCTTTCACATCAATTCCAATTCCTGAGCTCAAGGAAATTTTACATAAAAAGTGCCAAAAACAATCATCGACTTACCACATGCCAGAAATCACCAGTTTAATAAATGCTTGTCTTGGCCAAAATTACTTCCGTTTTAACGACACCTTTTTCCATGGGATCGCCATTTCACCACCGATTATTTAGGAACAACACGTCAACAAGAAACATACAATACTGGTGCAGATATGTTGGTGATGATATTTTCTGCATATGAAATGGCCCAGATATACAGTTTAAAACATTTTCAATTAATAGAAAAAATTAATTCACCATAAAAAAACAAATCAATGGCATACTCAACTTTTTAGACCTGAGTATTTCAATATTTCAATAAAAAGCAATAAGCTAAATATGCCATATATAGAAAACCCACTGTGACAGACACAATCATCCCATCAACATTACTACAGTTTGAACAAACCAAATCCTCCGCATTAAATTCATATATTCAGCGACTGACCAACATCCCACTCAGCGAAGAAGATTTTAACCGAAAACTGCATACAATTTGCGAAAAACAAAAAACGAATACAAGAAAAATAAGGTAGATATGATCCTGAAACGGAAAAGTTCTTCTTTTGTTGGAAAACTCTTGTTCAAAGGAGCAAGACGCTTCTAATTAGGTGATTGATGTCCTCCTGAGGTATCCAATTCTAAGCAATTACTAACTTATTTCGAAGAGCTTCAGCGTGCTCAAAGATGTTTATTGTTGCTCTTGCAATATGATAATAACAAAGAACAGATAAACAACATAGAACCGCACTCAGTAAATTTAATATCGTTACTACGGCAAAAATGTTAAAATTCACTTTGTGCACCAATAAATAAACAAGTTGAATAAAAAACGAAAACTTTATCTGATACAGCTGAATTTTTAATCGTTTTTCTAGTTTCACCAAGATAAGCCTAAATATAACATTTTATCAAAATAAAATGATTAATACTGAGTGTACGGATTTTTATGTCAATTAGTATATTTTAGTTATAAATAATTTCCTTCGTGACGGGAAATGTTATTGCAAAATCAATCATTAAGCCAATCAGTGTAAGATCTGTCGAGGTCTCCACAGTGCTCGTCTCTATCTCCGATAATCTACAAACAGCAGCATTACAAATGTGGTACAATACGTCGATAAAAATATTTTTCTGTATGAAGGAGAAGGGATTACTATTATTAAAGACCATTTCTATCAGCTTAGGAGATGATCTGGTAATCAGTATTCTAATGGTAGGTAAATATCTAGTTCCGCTGTGAAATTACCATCCAAACAGCGTTTCTGACCAAATTGTTTCATCGTATTTCGGTCTTTTCTGAAGACCATAAAACTATTCCAAATAACCTGGTCAATATGAGTGTCGGTCTCTTCACTACTTACCAGCTTAGAATGAGTTCATCTCATATTGAAACAGATATTACTGCAGATTTCCTTGGTAATTTAAAAGCATTCGATAGAATTTATCATTATGGCTTCATATACAAAATGAGTTTTCCCAGAAGAAAGGAGCATCAGATCTATTTATTATAACACAGCAATGTTTGAGGGAAATATCTGCTAAATAATAATCGATCCACCTTTCAGAATTTGGATTACAGTTTTGAAGAAATATCTGCATAAGATCTATTATGCTTGATGAGATCTTATGCAGGTATTTCTCAAGGCTTCGTCCTATTTGTAGAATGTAGCTTTCGTTATCTCCACTGAAACTGTCGAATGCGATTTTGGCAAAGAGTTGGAGACGCAATAAAACAACAATGAATTAAACCAAGTTAAGTTTTTGTAGTTCAATGGTTAAATGTTTAATTATAGGTTAATTAAACCTTGATGTTGTTTTACAATGTTTATATTTCTCTGAAATGGTTAAATGCTTGCCTAAAAAGTATAATGTACCTAGTACCCTTTTGACCAAACAAGTGCCGCACTCCCTAGGGAACCTTGGCGACTGTTATAAATGTGATTGTTCTAAAGCTCTCTCAATCCTGTGCCATGTGAAGGAGATCATCAGTATTAATTCCAGTCCATTACCACATATTTCGTTGCCACGACAGATTTTTGAGTACTATCGACATTTAGAATCAGGCGTAGGAATTCATATCTATGTCCTGTATGAGTGCTCGAGGTATTCCAATGTTTGACTGACTGTAATATTAGTCTGTAATATTAGTCTACCAAGGCCGATTCTGTAGGGAACTTCTTCGTTGCGGGTTCTGCTCGTCTACGGTATATTAAACAGACTTCGATAACTCCATATTTCAAAGGTTTAATGTTTTTTGTGTTAAGCGTCCATGATTCATAACCGTAGAGAAGCCTAGCCAGGTGTAGGTACAGTGAATTATATGTTAATAAAGGATTTAGGTTTTGAAATGCTGATCAGTTTTGTCCAATTAGGTACCTTATCTCGTCCTAGGGATTGAGCGATTCCGTTATCC
The DNA here is from genome assembly GCA_963969525.1 of Ontholestes murinus. NCBI lineage: Eukaryota > Metazoa > Arthropoda > Insecta > Coleoptera > Staphylinidae > Ontholestes > Ontholestes murinus. The sequence goes on from OZ018397.1 coordinate 12,282,160, forward strand.
AACATACCATATATTTAAATTTCTCTTCTTATAGGACTCCTATTTAATCTAAATATATTTAAGCCTCAGTCTGCTTTGTTAATTACCATATATTTACTTACATTACATTAATATTTTAGACATTTTTTTAGATTTTTCTTTAAAGATTCTTGAAATTTCAGTAATTTGTCCTCCATACTTTTAGTTTTTATTGCAACTTACTTTCCAAAGAATTTTCATCGTGAATTCTAGAAATTTTTACAGGTTTAGCAAAGATTTTTTTCAAGAGTTTTAAAAAGTCATTATTTATATTTATTTATAAAAATATTTTCGTGGTTTCTATACAACCTTTTCTATTCTATCTTCTATTCTATTAATCTAAATTTCTATAATTTTCTCAGATGATCCATATTTTAAGTTTTTCTTTTACATTGAGGTTTCTAGAATTTTTCACAAGATTTCATTTTAGGTTTATAAAACTTTTTTTGAAGATTCTAAAAGTGTACAGTAATTTCTTTTTCTTATCTAATAAATAAATAGAATTTTTAGTAAAGATTTTATTCGAGAGTTTTACAGTTTATTAGAAAATTTTCTTCTAATTTTCTAGAACTTACTTAGAGGCTTCTAAAAGTTTCAGGATTTTTTTTTGCATCTTCCTTTCCAAAGAATTTTGATCAAGGATTCTAGAATTTTTCACAAATTTTCCTTGTAGATTTCAAGAATTTATTTGGAGGATTCTGGAAGTTAACAGTAATTTTTTATTCATATTTCCAGAATTTTTAGCAAAGGTCTTATTCGGGAGTTCTAGATGTTTTATAAAGTTCGTTTTAAAATTTTTAGAATTTTCTTTGATACTATTTTCAGTAATTTCTCTTCTAGATTTTAATATTGTCTTATAAATTGCAAAGATTTTCTTCGGGGGTCAAAAAGTAAAAAAAAAAATATTTTCCAGAATTCGACACTTTTTTTTTCGAGAGTTCAGAAATTTTCAATAACTTATATTCAGATTTGGAGACTATAGATTTTTCTAGAAAATCGGTTCCTAGAAATTCCCAACAATTTCTTTTGTAGAGTTCTAGAAATTTCTCCAAGGAGTCTACTATTTCTTTTTTCTTAAATGATATTATTATGGTTGTAGCATTTCATTAATGATTTTAGAATTTGCTATAAATATCTTTTCAAAAATTTTAGTAGCTTCCGTTAATTATTTATATTTATTTCCTTATTTTGTTGTTTTTTTTTTCTCAAATAGGTCTGTAAATTCCAGTACTTTTGAGCAATTTGTTTTGGATATAACAAAGCAATTTTTCGAGAGTTGTTTTTTAGAATGTGTTTGCAATATTTCTGGAAATTTACAAAATTTCTTGTATCGTTACATCGAAATTTTAAGAATTTCTTATCTAAATTGCGCAAAAAGAAAACATTTTTAGTCCATCAATTTGTATTTGATGTTAGAAATCATTTCGTAAAAGAATTTTTTTAAACCGTCCTTGCTATGAAAAGTTATTTTAAAAATACTGAAAAACAATTGAAAATCGAATGTCTAATTTTTCAGCATTTTTACTTCTCTTCGTTGCTGGTAATTTATTAGTGAAAGAATTTTCGTAATTTCATTTTAAATTAAAGAATTATAGCTAAAATAGCAAAAAAAATTAATAACGAATTTTTTATTTTTATTGTATCAATTTGAAATTGTAAAATTTAGGAAATTTCCAGTGAAGATTTAAATGAAGACTTTTTTAGAAAATTTGTTTTTAAAAATCTAGACTCAGGAATTTTCTAGTAATTTCTTCTCCACATTTCAAGATTTTTTTCAACTTGTCTTTTAAATCGCAAAGATTTTCTTTGAGGCTTTAGAATTTTTAGAATTTACTTCTAGAAATCTAGATGATTTTCTCGAGGGTTCAGGAAATTTCTAGCAATTTATTCTCCAGAGTTCAAGATTTTTTTTGATGTCGACTTTTCAATTGCAAAGATTTTCCTTGAGGCATTCTAGATTTTTTTTTTCTAAAAGTTTAGAGTTTAGAAAATGGCCAATCACTTCTTCCCCAGATTAAATTTTTTTCAACTTTTCTTATAAATTGCGAAGATTTTTTTTCCTCTTTTTTTTTCGTGAATTCAGGTGAATTTCAGTAATTATTTCTCTAGAATTCACATTTTGTTTCAACTATAAAATTATTTAGAAAGTTCTAAATTGCGGAATTTTTATTGGAGGGTCTAGAATTTTTTAGAAAGTTTTTCCCCACAAATATTTTCTTATTTTCGAGAAAGTTTAAGGAATTTTCCGTAATTTCTCTTCCCGATTTCAATTTATTTTTTAACTGGACTTCTAAATTTCTAGGAGGCTAGAGAATTTTTTAGAAAATGTTCATTTAGAAGTCTAGACTTTTTTCCAAGGTTTCGGGAAATTTCCAGAAATTGCTCCTCCAGATTTCAAGGTTATCTTCTTATCTTATAAATTGGAAAGATTTTCTTGGAGGCTCTAGAAATTTGTTTGTAGATTTTTTTTGAGGCTCTAGATTTTTTAGAATTTTTTTCTAAAATCTAGACTTACGTTTTCAAGAAGTCAAGAAATTTCCACTAATTTCTTCTCTAGGTTTCAAGATTTTTTATTCAACCCGCTTTCTAAATTGTGAAGATTTTATTGGAAGCTCTAAAATTTTAATAATTTGTATGGATTACCACGTAGTAACGTTCGCAATCAAAAATTTATCAAAAATTTTACTTCTGACAATTTTCTTTTATTCAAATTTGTAATTAAAGTTATTGAAAACCGCGAGGCGATCAGTAATTAAAGTTAATATGTATATGTAGGGTGGGTGGGTGGCCTCTAACCCACCCTCCAATCAGCAAAACATAAGCGAGGGTTTTAATTAAAAGTAAAACGTAAATAAACTTAACATTTTTGCAAAGTTTAATAGATTTATTCAAACAAATTTTGAAATTTAAGAAAGTTAAAGAAAATGAAAAACTGAAAAAGTTACACTGAAATATTTTTTTGTAAAGTTCTTAATTTAAACTTTTTTACAATTTTTTGCTTATTGCTAATAAACTATAGTAACTAAATGAAATTTATATAATAAGTAATTGTGAAGAATTCAAAATTGAGCAAATTATTAAGAATAAAATCATGGTTTTCGAGAAAAATGTAGGGAAAGTATTATGATGGCCACATCACCATTATTGTATTTGATTTGTTCAAGCCGTACTTTAAGATTTTCGTAGCCTTCTGTCATTTGCACAGAATGGGCAACCGTTACCGATGAAAAAAACATTTCCATTGTGCAAGAGAACAGCTTTAAGGCTTCTTTTGGAAGAATCAATCAAATCTTTCCAATCATTGGGATTGTATATGCCTTGAAATTTGTTTATCAGACTGGAAATGTCAGTGCAATAAACTAGACAACCACTTTCTTCAAAATAGCGTTTTCTAAAATACGAGATTTTAACATCTTCTTCTAGTAAATTTTTACTTTAAAGTCTTGATACCAAAATTTCGGAAAGATCCTTTGGATCAGTCTTTAAGTCGTTAGGGTTGGAAAATAACTGCAGTTGCTTAGAAACGCTCGATATTTCACTGGCATCGCTAAAGTTGTCTTCATCCACTTCAGGTTCAGTGAAAGTTGTGAAAAAGCTAGTAAGAAACGATCAAAAGTATCTTGAATGAAATTGCTAAAAATAATAATTGAGGTAAGCCAAAAATTCGCTAGCTTTAAACAAAATTTATTAAGCTAAATTAAGAATGTATTACCAATTAATACAGAATGCAAAAGGTTTCAAAAAATCTAGTAAAAGTTGTCAAAAATTACTTATAAACATGTAATTTTATAATTGCTTATCAAGATTTCTATAAGATTTTATCAGAGGCTAAATTACAATTGGGCAATTATATCTTTATTTCAACTTTCTTCTTTGATTTTTAATAGTTTGACTAAGTCTAAAAAACAAAAGCACCATTATAGAAGATTTTGGAGATAAAATTGTCAAGAAATTGTAGTTAATTAACGAGTACGTTCACTTTACTAAATATAATTTTTCTCAAAACTTCGTATATTATATGTATAAGCATTTTAATTAAATCATTGCAATTTATACTCCACGCCTCCATTCTCCTCCAACTTTACCCTCGTACATTTAATATTCATTTATGCCCCGAACTTCGTAATTACCACCCCGTAAATGTTTGATATTACCTGATAATATAAATAGCGAAATGAATTTCGGCACAACAAATTATAACTTTTCCACCGGGCGTAATGCGTCCATTGTAAACTTGACCCGTGCTCTTTTCTTTGCAGGCCTCCGGAAGGTGTACCCCTATTACTTCACATTCACCACCTTCACGAAGGGTAGATGGGTCGGCGAGAGGATACTGGACGTGTTCGCGAGGGAGTTCAGGGCGCACCCTGCCGAGGAATACGAAAGATGTATACAGGCGGGCACCCTGACGGTTAATTACGAAAAAGTCCCGACGGATTACAAGCTAAAACACAACGACCTTCTAGCTAACATTGTGCACAGGTATTTTCATAAACGGACAATATTTTACGTAGGAGGATTCTTGATATTTTGAATTTTTTATTAAACATGAATACTTTATAATTTAAAAAAAAATCTGTCATTCTTAATATAAAATAATAGTTATAATATTTCATTTATTTTAAATATATGCAGAATATTAATTCGTTGTTTATCTTGTATATAAAGTACTTTTTATAATTTAAAAAAATTGTTTAGTTAGTATTAAAATCGTGATAGATGATAATTAATTAAAAATGAATTAGAGAATAAAATGTATTAAAATCCTTCAGTTCGTTTTTTTTTTAATTATTAGTTATTAGAGAGTTAATTATACATTTGGTTTTGTTTAACTATTTCTATATTTATGTTATATAAATTTCAATTAGACTATTAATAATTGTTCCCTATGATTTGTGTAATTATAGATTGATTTCAAGCTTTGACTCTAATCAACGTAAACCTGTTGATAGAGGGGTTTAAGCAAACAGAGACCAGATGCTGGTTAAACGTTTGATTAACCGATTTCAAAACAAACATTACAATTATATTACCCAATAAATCTAAACGGTTTTATTTGATAAAATCTATATTTTACAAAACGAATTATATTCTGCGTGTATATAATTGTTTCTAGTATGTTTTATATATACCAATTTTTGTGTTCAAAGTATAAAACTTAAAAATTATCATCACTGATCGAAACAACTGTAAATTTATGTGTCAATACATAACTAGTTTAATAAGGAAAATATTGTATAAAGTATTCTCGTTTTCTGAAAGGTCATACACCTGCAATTTCTAGATTTTGCAGAACTGCTACTTTTAAACTATAATCAAATTCAGCTTGACGTTGTAATATCTATGTAGAGAAATTGTATGAAAAGCTTCACGTGCGCTCTCTTTCTCACTAATTCCGTATTTGTCGCTTATAAAGAAGTGCAGTTGCTTAATACGAAGTTTGAATACGCTAGAAATTGCAGGGGGGCACAAAATAGTTACATACATTCCAATTTAGCGCTTAACGCAAATAAAATCCAGCTGCAACACGAACAATTAATTATTTACATTATCCGTGGAAGTACGAGCACATGTGATGTTATTATAAGCAGTGTTTAAATATATCTTTGTCGAAATGAAAATCGATAAAGGAAAGTATATCTTATTATTTAAATTTTAGTTATATTATAATATATAATTGTATAATCTGTCAACTAAGTGATTAAAATAATAATGGTTACTGTTATGCAATTAATCTTGCATAAAAACATAATTTTACCTTAAAGATTACTAAAAAGAATGTTACAATTACGTAACTTTAATATCAGTATTCTTTAAATGTATTTTTTCAAAATAAAAATTACACAATCATTTGATATGCTTCAGCTGCACGTTTCTTCCAATTAACGCAAAAAAACTACAAGTTCTCTCAAATGCCACTTAGATAACACAAAATTTGACACATTTAAAGTAAAAATGTTTTTTGTATGAAGCACAAAACAATTTAAATTGGATTTTATTGAAAGATATATAATCTCTTTCAAACTACAGCATCTGCTGTAATTTTGAAACAATCATAACACTTAGATCTATCTTAAAATCTCAAGCATCTCAATCATGTATATATCTTTAATAAAACATTTTTTCTCTTACGAGAATATACAGAGATATAACCTTAATATCAAGTATTATTTACCCTCCTGTCATGCGAAAAATTAATGAGCCTCTCTTCATAAACACACTTATTTCTAATCGCATTTCTAATTATCAATTTGAATTTCTTCCCGAACATTTAGGTACCATTTTGCTCATTATTCTAGCTTGATCTTAGAGGTGAAGCTCCTGCAGACTTATTTCTATCGTCCAAATAGCCTTAGACTCAGATTGGTATTAAGGATTTGGTGTTCAAATATCACCTCTTAAAAATGCTTTATATAATTTAATTCTTAATTTATTCCCCTTCAATAGATCCTCAAAGTTAAAATGAAGAGCTCCGTATTTTCTTATTGTCTAACATTTACCTACCTTTCCTCTCAACATCTAGCTTCACCTTAAATCCAAAGCTGCTGCATCCATATTCTCATAAGTCCAATAAGCTTTTGACATGGTGTGATATAAAGAGTTGGTGCATAAGTGCCACCTTTTAAACAATCATTATTATCATACTTTCTCTTTAATAGATCCCTTAAAGATAAAATCAAGAATTGAGTCTTATATTATACTTTTTAGAGTAGCTCTAGCAAGGAATTCCTCAAGATTTTGCTCTTCCACCTCTAGCATACAACATTATTTATAAAAAAACAGAACGCTACTCCTTCCAAATTACATTTCTAATTATCAATTTCTTCCTTACTTGTTAATATCTTTTTCTCTTGCATCCCTAATGCTATAGGTCAAAAAGCTTTAGACTTGCTGTAGTATAAATAATTTGGGTATAATTTCCTCCTTCAATTTATTCCTTTTCATATCATATAATTTTCATCCTTAAACAATCTCTTCAATAGAGAAATTCAGTAATTCAATTTTTCTCTCATCATCTCTTCTTAAAACCTCGTATCACCAACTTCTAATATACTTTATTCTGTTTCCATAAAAAACATTTACCTTATTTCAAATCACATTTATAATTATAAATTGCTTTCTTTAGCGTTTTACACCCTTTACGTAACTTTAAAGGCAAACTTCTATATTCTTATTCCTATATATCCAAAAAGCTTTCGACACGATCTGGTATAAAGAGTTAAAAATGCTACCTCTGAAAAATTCTTCTTATCATCCATAAGAAAATCATCTTCAATAGATCCCTGAAAGTTAAAATCAAGAATTCAATCTTTTCTTCATTCACTTCAGAGAAAGGCGCATCTCTCTTATTTTTACCATATAATCTTCTGTTAAGAAACAGAATGATTTGGCATATTTTAATCACATTTCTTATTATAAATATCTTCCCCTAACCATATTAGTCTCACCTAAAAGACAGCCTAATTTTTATAAGGCCAAAAACTTTTGACTTGATCTGGTATAAATAACTGTATGTATAAGTGCCACCTCTTAAGCATTCCTTCTTGTGTAATATTCATCCTAAGCAATTGCTCTTCAATAGATCCTTAAAAATTAAAATTAAAAATTCAATCTTTTCTATTTTTGACTCCAGAGCATGAACTTCCCCAAGGCTTATATTTATCCCTCTACCATATTATATTCTGCTTCTATATGTATAATTATGATTCTTTCTTCTTCAATCATTTCAATTACTACCAAAAGTCTAAAAGTGTTAAAAATGTCACCTAAAAGACAAAACTTCTACAGCCTTATTTTTAAGTCCAAAAACTCTCGATTCGGTCTGGTATACAAAAATTAATGTACAAGTGTCATAATTTTCAGCCGTAACCAATTGCTCTTCAATATATCCCTAAAAGGTAAAATCAAGAATTAATTCTTTTCTTATTTTACTTCAGAGTAAGAACACTGAACATCTTCTTTCTAACCTCTACCGTATGACATTCTTCTTCAACATGTATATTTCTGATCCTTTCTACTTCAACCATTTCAATTACTACCAAAAGTCTTGCAACTACTAAAAGAGCTTAATAAATTGAGATCAAAGTGTTAAAAACTGTTCTTCTTGGCTAAATTAGGAAATGTATTTATCACTTTGTTATAAAAGTTTTGTAACTCACACAGTAGAACACAGATAGACATTGTTTATATCAATTTTTTTAGTGGTTTTTTGTGACTATAATTTTACCTTTCAACTTTGCTGATATAACTTTTTGTTTGAATTAAAAGTTAATATTATGTCGAAACTATAATCAATGTTTTATGCCTAATTAATTACAGTCAATTATTCGTGACTATATCTACAACAACATTTTGCTGTTTTTACACTTAGTTTGGAAAAGATCAAAAACTTCAGTCAATTTGTCGTAAACAAGAAAATTTTACTTGTTTGGAGTTTGGAAAAGGCCGCATCTTTGCGTGACCTTAGTTTTCATTTTTGTTTGAGTGAAAGTCTAAAGACATTTTTCATGACATAGTTTAGCTGTGTTTACCGTTAGTTTAGAGATGACTGTAAAATTGTGTCAAAACTACAGTTTTTGGCTATTAGTTTGAAGAAGACCACGAAATTACTATATTTTCATCCAGCAAAACTTTCTCAAAATTCAAGTCATTGAATTTTGGTACAACTTTGCTATTTTTATTTTGGTTTGAATACGCCTATCGAAATTGCTTGAAACTATAGTCATAGTTTATATAGTACATAGTTTTGACTTCAGGTTTAGTTCAGCAAACTTGTAGTCAATTTTCTCTGACCTTAGTTTCTAACAATTTTGTTATTTTGACATTCAGTTTAAAGATGATCAGCAAAATTGTGTCAACGCTGCAGTCAGTTTTGCATGACTACAGTGTCTACATAACTCTATAGTTATTTTTTCGTTACTATAATTTAAGAATTGTGATGTTTTAATTCTAATTTTTAGTTTTAAGATGATCAGTAAAATTGTGTCAACGCTACAGTCAGTTTTGCATGACTACAGTGTCTACATAATTTCTTTATTTTGATATTTAGTTTAAGATCACTAGAAAAACTTTTTCTAATTAAATTATAGTTTCGATACAATTTTATTCTGTTGGCTTTTATTTTCGTGATGACCAGCAGGATTATTCCGAAACTATAGTCATTATATTAGAGTTTTGACATACTTTCGCTATTTTGACTTTTAGTTTAGAGATTTCTAGTAAAATTAATGCAAAACTAGTCATTTATCAAAACTAACTAAGATGACCTTTTTGACAATTAATTTGGAAACAATTACGCTGTTTTCACTTTCAGTTTGAGTATGACCAGTAAAATTTTGTTAAAACTGTAGTCATTTTTCGTGACTAGTTTAATCGTCGTTTTGACATTTAGTTTGTAGGTGTCCAGCATCTTTGTTACAAAACAATAGAAATTAATTACAGTTTTAATACAATTACGATATTTTGATTTAAAACTATAACCAACTTTCCATGACTATAGTTTCGATATAATTTCTTTGATTTGACTTTTAGTTTGGAAAAGACCGCATAGAAGTGGTCTATAATCTCGGCACAATTTTTCTGATTATCATAGCAGTCATTTAGAAACTATAGTCACAAAAAAATGACACAATTTTTTTGTGACTGTAGTTTCTAAATAACTGTGCTGCTATGATAACAAGAAAAATTGTGCTGAGATTATAGACCACTTTTCGAACCTATAATTTTACTAAACTTTGCTTTTATGGTTTGGTTTGCAGATGATTATTCAAATTTGTTAAAACTATATTGTCATAACTAGATACAATTTCACTATTTTAACTTTTAGTTTAGAAATGATCTGTGAAATTGAATTAAAACTATAGTCAATTTTTTATGGCAATAAATTTATCAAAATTTACTGGTTTGACTTTATCTTTGGAATGACCTACAGAATTGTTTGTGACTATAATTTATTCACAATTTCATTATTTAACATTTAGTTTAAAAATGAATACCGAAATAATTATAGTTAATTTTTTATTACTGCAATTGCGAAAATTCGGAGTTTTTACTTTTAGATTAGAAATAATCAGTAAAATTGTGTCGAAACTAAAGTTTATTTTGCGTGACTATATTTTCTACTTTGATAGTTTAAAAATAACCAATAAACTTTTCTGAAACTATTTACAAATTGTTTTCACTATAGTTTCGATACAATTTTATACTTTTTTACTTTTAGTGTAGTAATGATTAGCGAGATTGTTCCAAAACTATAGTAATATAGAAGAAACGCATCTTTTGCTGTTTTGACTTTTTGTTTAAAGATTACCAGTAAAATGGTCAAAAGTAGTCATTTGTCAGGTCTACAGTTATGATAAAATTTCTTTGGGTTGACTATTATTAATTTGAAGATGACCAGCGAAATTGAGTCTGCACTATAGTCAATTTTCTAGATAATACTTTACTGATTTTCTTTTAGTTTAAACATTAGCAAAATTGTGTCAATTTTTCATTACTTCAATTTCGACATATTTTTACTATTTTGACTTAATTACAAATATAATCGAATAAAAGAAACAAATTTCAAATGGAAATTTAAAAATTGTACTTGATGAAGAAAATATTGTCCGAATTACTAAATATTAAAATGACTCTTCGATAAAATTATATTTTATATCACAAATATGAACGATTTTTATGACCATAGCTTCGTCACACATTTCGATGTTTTGACGTTTAGTCTGAATTGCATTAAATCAGCAATATTGCGTCAAAACTGGAGTCAATTTTTTCGATATAACTTTGCTGTTTTTACTTTAATTTAGACACGATCAACAATTATTTTTCATGTCTATTATTTGGTCACAATTTAAGAATTGCGTTAAAACTATAGTCATTTCGCTATTATTTAAATTTCAATATGACCAGCGAAATTGCTTTCAAGAATTTTTTTGTTTTGTCCTTTGTTTAAAGATAACTAGCAAAATTGTGTCAAAACTATAGTTATTTCTCCATCAATACAGTTTTTGCTGTTTTGACATTTAATTTGAAGATGGTCAGTAGATTGTGGGTAGATAGATGGGTGGCCTCTATCCCCCTCCTCTTTTAAACCAAACAAACTTACATGCATGCTTCTTTTATTGGATGCAAAATAGTAGTAGTATAGACTTTTAACTAAATCACCAATGTTAAGGTCATCGAATCACCTTGCATACACATATGAAGTCTATATATATAATAAATTATAATCACTTTAATTGAATATATTTTATTGTATTTTTCTCAAGGGAATTTATCCCTTTCGATGTTTCTAAATACCATTTAGACTTATTTGAAATTAATACTGCACTTATACTATAATAATAATTTTTATTTTTGGATCACATTCATTCTTGACCTTGCTTCGGGGTTAATCATGTTAATCCGGAACTGCCTTAAAACGCTATTTTCAAATCAAAAAGAAACAGCAGAAACAACTTATTATTTATTTTTTCAAACGAATTGTATTTATTCACATTCTAAATATAAAGATAATAAAAATGTATTAAAAATAATTTTCTTATTAAAAGATAGACTTTTCTTTATCGTTATATTACTGCGAGGATAGAAATGTATTTAAATGTTCGTGTAAACATAAACATCAGTGCTCATATACTTTCCACGGAATGCTAATTAAAGCGCACAACTATTTTACAAAATACGTTATATACACAGATAAAATTAAAATAACCGCTGGTACTAATTTTTTGACCGCTTTGTGAATTACAAAATGTCCGAGTATGTTATTATTTTCATTTCTTTTGTGTTTGTTTTTTTTAGTTAACAATCCACAAAAAATTTAACCCCTGAATAATAGAATAATGTGAAATTCTCATTGCACATATATGATTTTTTTTACTTCTACCATGAAATCTCTGCTAGGTCTGTGTACCTAGCAAATATTTCATTTAGGGTTCTCCAGGGTAAGGTACGAAGATACCGGAAGTGGTAAGGTAATAATACAGAGTTACATATCAATTTTCAGAAAAAGATGTTTTTCTTATTTACATAGACTCATTCTTCAAAATAACGAAGATTCTTTAGTACCAAAATTAAATTAATCTATCTATCAAATTAATTTGTTTGTTAATATAAATATTCAAAACAATTAAGAAATTAAGAATTCATTTTTTAATAAAAATATACTTCTATCATCAGATTTTATACTACATCATTCGGTCAAAATGTTAATAATTGTCCTAGTTTATACTAGATGATGAATAATTAAAAAATAAATTTACACTAACTATATGATGTTACTGTTTTGCATGGTCACCTTACCCTGGACGACCGCCCAATTTTTTTGTGTGCATACCCGCCAAAATGTTTTTGAATGGGTTCAAGAGTATTTTGGAATGTTCGTATTCTTGAGTACTTTATGACGTACTGATATTTACAGACACGAAGTACCCGTGACGTGTCACCCAATCACCATTGTGCACATGGATGAAGACGTAGTGGTGGTGAACAAGCCCGCCTCTATTCCAGTAAGTGGCGCCGAGACTGCCAACTAGTACTGAGTCTTACAAAAAAATAGACAACCCCCCCCCCCTCTTGTAAAAAAATTGCTTCACTCCTATCGTTGTTAACACCCAAATTCTAACGCGTTTGATTTTACAACTAATATTTAAAAAAAACTTACAACACGTTCACATGACATGTAAAGGCCTTAGTTTCTACAAGTTTTAAAAAATGTGTAAAAATATTTGGATTTATATGTTGTAAATATTTTTGGTAAATGTAATGATTTCGTCTTTAAAAAAAAATTGAATATTTGTTTACTCTGGGTTAATCTTATTATCTATTTTAGGTCGATCTTACAACTTCAAATTGAATTAAAAAACTAAGAATATAAAAAATTTTCTCGTCATAATTTTAAAAGTTCTCCTCTTAATAGAGATATTACTTAAATAGCTGAGAGGAGATTCTACTTTATAAAGGAAGCACACTTTTAGAAAAATTTAGAATTTGATACTATATCATGTTTGGATAACAAAATTTGTTAAAAAAACAAATTTAGATGGGAATTTAGAAAATTCCTCAGCAAAAACATCTTGATTAATAAGGAATATTTATATTTCTTAAAGAAGTTATTGGTTGGATTATGGAATGTTAGATTTTTGTAAAAGTTCACATTGAGTGAAGAGGAATAAGCACTAAGGGTGGCACACTGATTCAAAATATTCGCTGTCGTTAATGAAATATTACTCATATTTTTTGCTTTTCCTCTAATTTTTCCTTTGAAGAATTGGGAATGTAGTTTGAAAAAGAGTTCAGAGTTAAATAATACGCATAGGAATTTACAAATTTCGTAAAATAAATTTTAATTTATTTGGAATTGATTCTGTAGTATCTAAGAGGGATGTATCTGAAGCCTTTGCTAAATGACTGCCATTTTTATAATAATAGTATGGTGGCTTGAGCATGAGCTATGAATACCGTATCATCAGTAAATTGTAGTGGATATAATGCGGGGTTAAAGTAAGATGGAAAACAGTAAAATATTCGAGAATATTGTACAAAATTGTACAAAATGGGGATCATGAAAAATTATTGATGTAAAGTAGTTGGATTTTTATAAAAGTTTATAGCGCAGATCTTTCAAAAACAAGAAAACGGTAGAAGGGCTAAGAACGATAATTAGTGAAAAGGAAAAGGTCACAATCAAGAAAGCTTTTATATATCACGATCGTCTTTACAATGATACCCAAATTTTTAAAGGGTAATGCACAAAAATGCCGCGCCTTTGCTTTAATTTTTCTTTGAATGGTTAATTAATTAATTTTAGGGGATGGTAATTAATACTATGGGAAGGTTATTATTTTTGAAGGATTGACTAAGGCTGCCGTTTGTTTAACCATTTCTATTATAATAGTATGAAAAACGCATGCATTATTCTTACAATATGCACATATAATTTTAGTGAAATTTTTCCGTATATTTTAAAAATTCTAGGATGAGTTAGCGACTAACCATCTAATCAAAATAAATGGTAGCTTATGCATGAGGAATACTACATCATCGGTATTCTTTTTTGTAAAGTCAATCAACAAATTAAAGTTGCTATAATTTAGAATTAAATTATAATCTTCTTATAATCTATCATTGGTTAAATATTTGTAATATTCGTGGCAGTAAATATTTTATAGGATGGGTATAGTGTGGAACCTTGAGGAACCTCGTTTAGTAGTACGAATGGATTAAAGAGTGATTGACGTTTGAATTAATATATTTGCGAATTCTTGAAGATTACTAAAACCCATGAAATGTAAACAATGGTAGGAAACTGACAAGAATATTCTGTTTACTTCAAAAAATATGTAAAATTATCTGAAATAATAGGTAAAGAATTAATCAACACTTTTCTTCTTTACCTATTATTTCATAATGTTTCACCAAGGGATAAGTGAGAAAGTTACTCAAGAAAACTTTCCTGAAATATTTAGAGAAAAAAAGATTCCACAAAAAAAGCTTGGAAATTAGTAAAATAGTTACTTCAGGAACTTTATCAAATGATAAATAAAACTTACTTTGTTAATATCACACACGGAATTTATTTCGTAACTATAGTTTCAACCTTACAAGGCCATTATCAAACGTACAGTAGTAAGTAAGTAAGTTTTATTTATCATTTGATAAAGTTCCTAATTCAATATGTATCACAAAGTTATGGCTTCAAGCATCCAACATATAAATAGTTACTTTTTTTTATTTTTTTATTCTAAACTCACCCAAAAATCAAGATGTTTAGATTCTGAAAAAATATTTCTCTTACAAGATTTTTAAATTAATCTTAAAACATTAATTTTAATGAATAACTGAAAGCATGTAACTATTGCTCCAAACACCCACCCTGAATTACTAACTATCTTCTCATAACACTTCTTCCAATCAACTCTTTCAATCCCTCAAAAAACAAAAACTATATGTGTCCTATAAATGTATTCTGTAGTACCAATTGAACTCCTTTCATGAAGATTATCTACACTTCCTCTCACCATTATTTCATCAAATATCAAAACGTATCATCAACTTGAAAGACTGGAGGTAAAAGACAAAGCGAAGGCTATTTCTCTATAAATCATTATAAAACTAAAAATATTTTTAAACATTCTATAATTTTGTTATCCAGTACCAATTTGTAATCCCTTCTTAAATTATGACACATCATTCTATTGATTTTTAACAGAGGCGTCCAAATTAAAATCCATCAATAACTTTTCAATCCTATCTCCAGTAAACATTGCAAACTCTTCATATATTAACACCCAGCAGCATTACTTGTTATACTCTAGCAACCCAGTTTTAAAAATCCTATTTAACTATTCTGAGAACGTCAAAAAATCAATGCAAACAAAAATGTGCTTCTTCGAGAATACAAGTAAATCATTTCATTCTCTTTTATAACATTAATTCTACCTATCCTATTGTGATTATTACAACTTCTTTAATCCATTATGTGTATACTTGTAAATACCTGAGTTTAATTTTGGCAAACATTTTTCAGGTTTGTTGGTTAAAGGTTTAAAATTCTTAGAAGAAACCTGGAAATAGCTAAATTAATCTGATTTTTCATTATTAATTCTTCAATATAAATTCTCTAAACATTCTTTACATTAAATCTGAAGTGACAGCAAAACGGTCTTTTGATGGCACAACAATTAAAAATATCAGGGTATCTGAACAACAGGAATTAAAATATACTCCGTAGCCCCTAATTAATTTACTTTAGAATTATAGAAAATATATTACAATGGATTCCTTTCATCAAGACGACTTCAAATATGTATAGCCATTCATGATTTAGTACAAAATAAAATTTATTATTTTCAAATTTACAGAAAAATTTAATTAAAAAAATTCTAAATATTAAAAATGGATTTTCAACAATCAATCAATTAAAAAAAATATTTTTAAAACAATTTTTCTTAAGTTAATTCTGACATAAATTGAATGGTGTTGTTTACACAATCTCTTCATTATGACATTTTTTTAAGATTAATCACTTTATTATTTTAAGTTGTTGATTTTTAGATTTTTAGCATAAACGTTTTAACCAATGGGGTTTTTCACATTTGTTTTTAACATTTGGACAACATTTGGATTGAATTTTTTTTAAATTATGTTTTTGAACTTTGAAGTTAAATTAGTAATTCGTCGCCTAAAACATTTTAGTTCATGGAATTCTTTAAATATTCAGATAGTTTTTTACCGTTACATCCTTTGGGTGCAGATTATTTAAACAACATTTTTGTAACAATTTATATCTCAAGATTATTACGACGTAAATGAATTGATATACTTCCAGATATCCAAAAAAACCTTACAACACTTAATTTCTTCATGTTTATAAATATATACCTAAATTGTTTTCCCAGATAAAATTTAGATGTAGACTATCCAAAAAACTTAAACAATTTTGATAAATTACTTTTTGACGAAAATTTATTGAATGTACGTCTCTTCTTTGTTCAATTTTCAGACTGAATTACTTAAACATACCTTTACTGATTTTATTTGCATATATAAAATTTAGTTTGCCCAAAAATTTAAGCTTACTTTTAAAGTAAATTTGACTGTTGAACCTTCAGCTACAAACTTCATAAAAAAATAAGTGCCTTCATTGTCAATTAAAAATGACGTCAGCCTATACATCTCCTAATCCACTCCATAATTTTTCAAGCCAACTGTTCTAAGGGATATAGAAAAATCAATGTAACGAGATTTATATGACACAACGTGTCCATTATCAATTGTTGAGTTTTCGAAGTATACATCTGGTTACAAATAAAATAGTGAAAAACGATTGAATTCTCTTATCCCAAAAACTAACTTCATAATTTTGATTGCAAATCAATCTACTGATTTCAAAGCTGACAGATATTCTGCTTCCTCTCACATGGTTTTATATAAACTATTCAAATGTTTCAATGATTATCTTGAAAATAGGTAAACGGCTGTTCATTTTCTTAATTTGAAAAAAAAAACTTTCGATTCGATCTGACATCTAAGTCTTCTCTATAAATTGCTACAAAACAACGCAGTTGAGAGGGTTACATATTTATTGTTAAACACTGCAACATGTTTCACCACACAGTGCCTTCATCAGGCAGATGAATACTTATAAAGATACTCTTTGGTAAAACATGTTGCAATGTTTAACAATAAATGAGAAACCTTCTCCACTGAGTTGTTTTATTTCATTGTGTTATGGAGTTTAAGTATGTATCCGCCTCGTTAACTCAATATTTCTCCATAAATGTTCTTAAATTCCTCACAATCTCATTTACATGATCTAAAATTGTTTATTTTTTTAAAGAGAACTACCTAAAATAAATTTCATTCATTCAATTTTCTCTGATATCTACAGCCCAAATTCTTCATATTTCAATCGAATGCAATACTACCTTTTTCTTATCCAACATAAATCAACCCTAAGAATATTTTCTTATTAAATTTCCTCACCATCACAATCTTCAATACTTCTTTCAATATTACTCTTTTAATACCACAAAAATAAAAATCATTAAAATATCGTAAAATATTATTTGTCTGAACCTTCTTTTATAATCCTTTTTGGAAATTACCTAAACTCCCTTTTACTTATCTTTCAATATATTTTATTAAATCTAAACCTATTAATCTCACATCATTCATGAAACTCTCGTAATTTAGAAGAGAAACGAATGATAATTCTTATAAAATAAAACAGTATATGGTTTTTATAATTATGAAAAATATTGAACCTACGAAAAAATATCAATTTGTTGCTGGAAAATTCAAAGACGGTCGAAAAACGTTCTCGCTTTCCATTTCTTTTCATCCTCGACTATCTTCTTCACAATAGTCGCCTCGGGTACGTTACCGATTATGTTCGTCCAGTTCTGCTTGGCTCTCTATCTCTCCTGCCATTTGGCCAAGGCTCTGACATGTGCCTCTGCCTTTGTTTTCTTCTGTGCCCAGTAGGCTTCGGCCTTCTCGATGATGTGTAGATCTCCAGAGACCTTTCCAACTAGCACTTCCACTACCGCCTCCCTGTCGGCAGTTTCCTTCTGTGCCCAGTAGTCTTCGGCCTTCTCGATGATGTGTAAATCTCTACACTTCCACTGCATCCATCGACACTATCGGGTAGGCTCTTGTTATGCGCTGGCATGCTTTGGTCGCCGACATTAGCAGCCGTCTTAGCCCGTCGCCTGTTCTTCCTGCGTTAGGCAACAAGCACCCTATCATGGCATCCATCTTCCTCGCTTCGTCGACCCGCAGCCACCTGTGAGCAATGATAATTCCAATTTCTGTCCCTCCGACGATTACTGCATTGTCTGGCTGCTTTCCAGCTCTCTTTGTGGGCCAACCCCTTAAGGGGTAATTTCTTAACTGTACTACTCTTGACTTGCTTGATTGCTTAGACATGTCCTAGGTAAGCTAATTTTCATTTGATTGTGATTAGCACTTGCCTTTTAGTTGTTGCACTTCAAAGTAGTAAAGTACTGTAGTGTTTGTTACGTGGTCTACCAATAGTACACGTAGCATCCTTCTATGCAGCCACATCTCGAATGTTTCTATGCGGTTCATGCTACATGTTGACCAAATATAGCACTTATTTAGATTTAAATTATTATTACAAAGAGATGACCTCATTTTGTTAAATGTGGCTCTTGGCTCTCTATGTCAGAATCTAAGTTTTGTGTAATTATACTCCCAAGGTATTTAAAGTTGGCCTCCCTTTCAATCAGTATTTAGTTTAGGTAAAGATTAACATTAGGTTCTATGCAGCTGAATACCATGAAATTGATTTTAGTGGTTTTATCTTTAGACCATACCTGCGTTTATTCTATTGAACAGTTGCTGAAGTTCTTCTAGACTGTCGACTGTGTCTATGATTGTATCATCTGCATATCTTATAGTTGCATACTCATTACGAAACCAAAAAGTTAGGAAAAAGATTTGTCGACGCCGTATTTTCTTATAATTGCTTTCGAAACAAGAAAATAAATTCGAATTAAATGAAACATCATAACGCAATAATGGCGTATCCTTTATTGCTACTGACCCATATAACTTCATGTTTTAATAAAGTGTTGAAATCCTTCATTTAACAAAACAATCCATAAATCATCTTACAATTCTATTTTCCATAATCAATTTCAATCCCTTTCAAGAGATCAACTACACTCGCACTTGCCAATCTTATACCTAATATCTAATGTATTGTCTTGAAAGTAAAAAATAGCCATGCTTTTTTATATCAAGATTTGGTCTGACATCTATAAACGTTCTTTTCTCAAATTGCCTCATCATCTCAATCTTCTCACATCTAATTTGCTAAAAACAAAACTGCTAAAATTTATATATATATATGAATCGCTGTTCTTTTCCTTATTAAACAAGGCACCTCACTACGCCTACTTCTTCTTATTCTTCTTCTATGTGCCCTGTCCATTCCCTTAACGTTGACAGTCACTTTCGCGAATCTATTTCTATCTTCCGCTAGTCGGAATAGTTGTTCTAAACTACGAATACCCATACACTCAACAAGGATGCTTGTTTCCTACCAATGGTTGGTCTACCTTTGATTTCTCCTTTTATAGTTAGTTGTAGTATGTGGAAACGGCTGCCACGTAAGATGTGTCCAAGATATGAGACATTTCTAGATTTAATGTTTGTTATGCGCTCCAGATCGACATTTGCTCTACGTAAGACTTCGGCATTAGTTACATAATCAACCGATAATGTGCGTGAAATTTGCAGATGAATCCACATTTCAAGGGCTTTTAAACGGTTCAATGTCGATATTTTGAGGGTCAATTTTTTTCTGTGTTATATAATAAAATTGACCAGATGTAACATTCGATCATTATTGGTCTGAGTTCTAGGTTTAAAGAGTCGTTACAGAAAAATGTTTTCATCCTTGTGAATGTAGTTCGTGCCAGTTCTATACGTCGTTTAATTTCTTTATCCGGATCTAGTTGGTCTATAATATAGATGCCTAAATACTTGAAACAATTAAACCCTTCAATGTGTTGTTCCTTTAGCTGTAACTCATGAATTTTGTTTTGCTTATGTTTATGTTTAATCCCGTTTCTTGACCAACAATTCAGTAGTTATTGAAGTTCATGCTGTCTGCTATGATTGCGGTGTCATGGGCATATCTGGTGTTATTTATTTATTCGCCGTTCACTTTTACACCCCATTGTTTATTTATTGTGGCCTTTATAAATATTTCAGTACTCGCTGGGTATTCACTTCGCCAGTTTTGCTGTCTTCTATCTTGACCCAGGCTGTTTGATGCCAATATAAGTTTCTAATGATTCGAATGTCTTTTATGTACCAGTTTCCTCTAGTATTTCTATGAGCTTCGCATGCCGAACACTGTCAAATGCTTTCTCATAGTCTATAAAACAGACAGCTACCTCTTTAGGTTGATCGCAATACCCACTTTAACCAATCTTCAGGAATTGAATCAGTGCAATATAAACTGTTGAAACGTTTTACAAGCATTTGAATCAGTTTGAATACTTCTACCGGTATATCGTCAGATCCGGGGCATTTCTTATTTTTAGCTATTCTTACAGCATGTATTATTTTGTATTTGGGTATTTCAGCTCCTTCTTCGTAGTTTTGATACCGGTCCGTTTTCACTCCCCTATCATTAGTGAGAATATGCTCGTCTATTATCGATGCATCCGAGTCATCAGTCATTAAGGTGCACTTTCTTCCTGTATAGGCTCGTAACTTCTTTTAGTTTTTTGTGCATTTTGAACATATTTTTATTAATTCCCACGCATTTTTCTCTCACCCAATGGTTCTTTGCAGTACGTATGCTTCCTCCGATCTTTCTCTGTAATTCCTTATGCAGACCCAAAACATTTTTACAAAGCCTTCTTTGCTCCATGAGGTTCAGAATGTTATCTGTCATCCAGCTCCTTTTTTAAATCTTATTTTTTTAATCCTGTTTTTTTGCCTTTGAGCTTCCTCCATAGATTGGTTGCTTGAGTTACGTGAAGATCAAATTAGTTTGACGAATGAAGCACTAATAACCTTTCTTCGCAATTTTATTTGATTTACTAAATGTACATTTCGGACAGTGACCATTGTCAATGGATTAGCACTCAGTGAAGAAAGGTTATTAGTGATTTATTCGTCAAATTCCTCCATAGAGATACTGCATTTTGATCTGGTTGTTGGTAGTGCTTATTTAATTAACTTTACCTTGGTATTTGGATCTTGTAGTGGCTCAACTTTACTTGAGGTCGTGTTTTCCCTAAATGTCTGCCCTTAGTTGTTTTTAATTGTACTTTTGCGGTGGCTACAAGAGGAACATGGTCAGACGAGCTATCCACGAATGAGTATGTAGTGACCTTTTTGGTTGAATTTCTGAAGCTCTTGTTTGTATTTGTATTTATATATTTATTCAAAATGCTTACACTATTCTTCCTAAATAAAACATAATTCTATAAGTATTCACAAGAATATTGAACGCACATGGAAAGGCTTGAGTTCACACGTAGATGATCTTCCACTCTTGCCCAATTTAATTCTGTTGAGGATATTACCACTGAAGCTCTGCTTAATGATTTTCATCATTTAATTTGCCAAATATGGCTTTTATATCTCCAAAAGGAGAACTTTATTATACTCATTCAGTTATGTCAAATATGACATATGAAATCAATTTAGTTTCTAATGTTTGGCCTTGTACGATTTAATAATATATGCGGGGCTTTGGTAGTTTGTACCAGGTATTAGTATCAACCATGTAGTAATCTTGGCAGAATTGATATAACCTTTCTCGTTGCTCAATCACAGACCATATTCATCTATTAGATCTCTCTATTTCCCCGGGTTAATTTTACCCATTATGAATATAATCTTGTTTGCCTTTAATTTTTCCACTAAGTTGGCCAGTTCCTCGTAAAACACATGCATTTCCTGCTCTTTTTTCAATCGTAGGCGCAAAAATTTGAATGATATTTATTTTGAGGTGATGACTATTTACATACATGTTTATGTTTAAGGTCTTTCCAAAAAATACATATGAATATACACAAATATTATACAAAACGTACAAAAATTTTGGATAGATTAAGCTGGGAGGATTTCATACAGCTGCGATGTTCTTCCACTCTAACCCTTGTTTTTGTCCATGATGCCGAGGAAGCAAATATCCTCTGGGACGTCCGGATTCTTCTACATATTTAGTGTATTTTTTTGTTTTGTTACAAAGTGAGCAACACTATTTCTGTGGTGCCTACCATCTTCGTTGCTGCCTGCTGAGTATTATAGTGTGACTTCATCAGGTCTGCTAAGTCCATACCCTGGCCATCATTTCGCTGCTTATTTTTAGCCTTGGTGCTTCTAATGCTAAGTTTTCGAATGTGCCAGCTGCAAAAAGTGTCTTCACGTTCCACTTTCCTAGTTTTATTTTTGATTTCACTACGTTGAGCCGGAAGATTCTTTGCACCCCTTGCCAATTGAAGGGTCATTTAGATTCCTCTTCATAGTGATATCCTGGGGTAAAAAATTACCAGCATGGTTACCCGCTGCCTTTACTGGTTGTTACTCAGCCACTCCTAACATGGAGAACAGACGCTGTCGAATAGCCGCCGCCCTGAGAACAGACGCTCTCGAATAGCGACCCCTCTGTGAACAGACGCTCTTCTCCCTTCGACATAGGCAAATTGAGAGCCCAATTCGATTTTCAATTCTTATGGCCCACTCAGATTTTTCCGAGGATTTTTGGTTTTTTATTTGTTACGATTGAAATCAGAGACTAACACTTTTGCTTTTAACTCAAAAACGGCCACTGTTTTCAATTTCAAAGAGTGATTTATCACTCTTTGAAATTTCTAAAATAAATTTTCTATTAAAATATGGAATAATAAATGTAGATTTATGAGCCGCCCCTCTGGGAATACGCTCTTTTTCCTTCACCATAATTGGCTACCCTTATTTAAGTTCACCCGCAGGTCAATACAGTTACCGGGGTGTGGCGCTGGGAGCCATAAACAAGAGTTGGGCATCCTACGAGGACCAGTTCCGCCGACCTTCTCGCTCCTAAGGCACTCGATGAGACCGTCATTAGGAAAAGGTGCTTGCTAAGCAACCTAACTCCATACACCTACTAGCCAATTTATTTTGCTTGGATATTTATAACCCAAATTATTCGCATTTTAATTCCATGAGGAATTCTTTCACATTCGCTTTACATTTCCTAACGATACAACCTAAATAACTCATTTATTTATACAATTTTGGCATCTTAGTCTTCTTTATTAAAAAGTCCCCCAACTATTTTTCATATAGATACTATTTTTTCTAAGAACTGTCCAAATTAAAATACATCAATCACTTTCCTTCCTCTTTCTCATTAAATAGGATACCCCACAAGGCTAACCCCTATCATCTTCAATACATAATCTGTTTCGTTTCAACATCAACAATTTAAACCCCTTATATTTTAATCCCATGTAATATGCATCTATAATCGCCAGGGATACATTTCTTTGTTCAAAGCCTTTTTTATATACTATAAAAATATCAAAAAGTTTGTGCAAGAAAAATTCACTATTCCAAATGGCAATTATTTGCATTGCTTATTTAGAGAAGTGAATTTTTCCATAAAAAACAACCCTTTACTCTTTACCACAAAATCATACTTAAATATCCTACTATCATTATGAAATCCTTCGCAATCCACCCAGAATACACTTGTAAATACATCAGGGTCATTTTTGAATCCAAGCTTTTCATCAAACCCCACTTTCTCTCTACACATCTTGAGTGAAATCTAAAGTTTAGATAATATAAAAATCAATGTATCTTGAAAACATCGCAGTTAAAATATACAGTTGGATTTATTGCTCCTTGATGGATTATAACTGTATACCTTTAATCCAAAAACTTCCCTAAAGTCTCTATCATACAACCGAAGGATCGTTAAGCATCCAAATAATCCAGTCTATAATCTTTCTATAAAATCATCCCAATTTCTTAACGTATATTAGTTCCAACAAGAAAATCCTTTTAAACAATTTTTGTACCCCCAGAAACCCTAAGAAAAAATTTCTTAAACAAGTAGCAAGTGCGTCTCATCAGAAAAATTGCATTTCTTTTTCCTTTTTTTATATACAGGGTGAGTTTTTTTCGATGTTCTCTATGGGGATCTCGGAAACTATAAGAGATAGAGAAACGGTTAAATGGGGAAAGAAGTGTAGATTTATGAGACGAATAAAATTCCACTTTCAAAGTTTTCAAAAAAGTCAAGGGTAACTAGATATTTTGAAAAAAGTAAAAAGTGTCAATTTTTTCTAATCAATATATCTCGGTTATTATAACAGATAGAAAAAAAACTGTAAAGGACAAAGTTTTAGATAATTTTATGCAGATTAATAAAAAATAATCAGAAACATTTTATCGCCATTATTTTCCGAGATATGATGCAAACTTACATTTTTTTAAATGGAAACCATAGTTGGCTATGGCCTCATTCAAAAGGTAATAGAGAACATCGAAAAAAACTCACCCTGTATAGTAAATTTAGAAAAACCTCAGGTCGATAATCTAGATATAACAACCCCATATATTCTTTTGCTTGTAAAATTAGTTACAAAAATGTAATTTCTAAATTGAAGATAATAAAAAAGACAAATGTGTACAAATATATCTTCATTTTTTATTATGAATAAATTCAAATTCAATTTCAAGTGTAATAAAAATCGCTAATTTAATTTTAAACAAATTCAGAGTAAACAAATATTTACAATCTAAGACAATCTACATTTATACTAAGCTAATATTTAATGTATTTGATTATATTTAAAACATATATATATATAACAATATTGCGGTAATCTCCTATTTATAATTTTTAAATTTTAAATTTAATCATAAAAATATTGGACTGATACCTTCACCTTAACCATTTCAATATTTAAACATTGCTTTTTTATTTTTATTAATCATTAAAAACATATTTTTATTTTTTTCATTTAACTACTCATAATTTTTTCTGTTGTATACTGGGAACAAAATTAAAAGGAGAATTTATGAGAACCCAAAAAATGTTGAAACTAAGGATCTTATCTAAAATCTCACCCAAGTGTAAAGGAATACAAGTTCGTTGCCGCCAGGTGCATAAGCAGAGTTGAGATGTGCTTTGTTGGTTGATTGCAGACATGAAACTCCTGTGCTAGCAAACCCAATCAAGTTAATACATGTTGACGAGGACTTAATTGTTTTGGATAAACCGTGTTCACTTCCGGTGAGTAGTACCGCGTGGTTCCGGTCCCAAAACAGCTCTACTTTCTACATCTCTTTGTGCATCGTCAAACCAAGTGGGCCTGGTTAACGATCACCTAGTTTACTTTTCTAAAACCGTAACTCCACAATCATTGAATTAACTTTTTTGTTTTCGAAACGTGACAGATTATCTCGAATTGATTTAATCTCTGCGAACTGTAATTTTGATTCTGATTAGTTTTCCGCCAGACCACATACCTATAGAGATTATGTGGTTTATTATTTTGTCATTAAATTTTAAATCATTTCAGTTTAAAAATATATACAATGTTGGTATATTTATAGCTCAATTAATTGTTGAATAATAAGAAAATAATAAATCAGAATATTTTATTTGTTGAAACTATAAGGATAATTTATTTATTAAAAAATATTAGTTGCAATTACTTTATTTCCGAATGGTAGCTGTACAAAAATTTTAATAGAAACCATCATTAACTAGTTTTAGTCGATATGTGCACCAACTGCAAAAGTAATAAATTAAATTCTAAGAGATTCGAACAAATTACGTCGGCAGGTGGCCAGACGGTAAGAATTAAGTCAAATGAGAGTCGTAAAAATGTACGGACGATTTCTCACCATAATCTGCATTTTAATAGTCCCGAAATTTAATTTATTCGAGACAAAAATGCGCTCGACCGGCGCCCCGAAATTAATGACGTTAATTTCGTGCGAGGATTCCATTAATTTTTTTTCTTTATTATTAGAAAATAAAATTCCGTACCGCAAACGCACGTATTTACGCCGAAATTGAATTTCATTATCCGGAAACATTAACGGTTTAAAAGCTTTGTGGATTTTTAAGAGGAGGAATTTTCTTAAAAGTTGAATAATTTCGCTTTTTGGTTGCATAATAATGTTTCAATCGTTAAAATTCAAATTATACATTAATATTATATTATACATATTATTAATAAGATAAGGTTAATCAATAACATTTTATTATTACTTCTAATACAGTACAAATTTGTGTAACTGAAACTGCTCATAAAATATTGCTTAGAAGTCAATTAATTTATAATATATTATTTAAAGCTTGAATAAATAATTAATATAGATTTTGAAATATATAAATATTTAAAATTTTAGGCATGAAAAATAAATCAATTAATAATTTATAAACAACAAATATACATTTTTATGAAGGAAAAAATATATTCATATATTGAGCCAAATTATTTACATAATTTGTTATTCACATGTATTAATTATATTTTCTTAAATGCACTGAAGTAGGATTTGCAACCTCTGGAAGGCAAATTCAGTGCAAGCTGTGAAGCAGTTAGCAGCACTCTAGACCAGCTTTCGCAGTTCGCAGTTTCAAATCCTGTTTTTAAATATATACATAAATTTCTTAAATGCCAACGAATTGATTTATTTCGATGATAGGACAACTGAAATGTAAGCCGAGCTTGCATGAAGTCAATAGGTGAAAAACTTTAGGAGTTTATGGCTCTACAGGCGCAGCCATTAACACCATCGCAGCCTTAAGTTATAAAAGGCTACTCCAAGGTAATTAAGTATGAAGGAAACAGATGAAGCGATCGTCCATCGTCTCGGTGTTGTGTTGACCAGGCCAAATTATATCGATTTCAGTCACTCGAGAGATTAAAAAATTCAAATCGTATCTACGGACACTAATACTGCAACTGGTGCAGGGCAGTCGAGTCCAGGTCAATGACTTGGTACTCTAACTAAGAAAAGGTTAGATATGGATAACTATAAATAAAAGGGGAACGTAGGGCAAAAGTTACAATGGGTGATAAAGATATGGCTAAGATCTAGGAGCTAGAAGACAACGTTAACAAAGAAGATATAACTCAAGTCATTTAGAGAGAGAGGCAAAGATCCAAATTATTTAGATACGGACCTATGGATTTTTCCCAGTTAGAGGAACGTCATTAGCTCGATCAATAGCCTGATGTTTGTTAGAATTAGCTGGATTTTCTGCAGGATTATAGTCACCGAGTTGAAATATAGCACTAGTTCAAGTTATAGGATAGGACAGTCCAGCCAAGGCCATTGACTGGAAAAGAGAAGGATCTCTCGAATGGCTTAAAACTTGAATTAAGAAAATATTACATATTGGGAACTATAAATAAAATCCTAGATATACAGAGGAAGATAGTGGGTAGCATAGAGGTGGTCGAGATCCCTAGCTAGAAGAAGACGATATCGAGGAAGATATAACTTAAGTCATTCAGAGGACCCTAAGAGCACAAGCCAAGATCTAAATTGAAATTGTATATATTAGCCAGCTCAAGGCGCTTAAAATTAACTGGACTTGCAGAAGTGCAATTATCCAGTTAAAATATGCGGATTTATTTATATACAGCCATACTCTTAAAAAAATCAAGCTACAGATTAGGCCATTAACCAGGCTCATACTACAACTAAGAGAAAGAGTGATTTCTTGCTTTCTAGTAAGACATCAGAATCAACAAAATTTTAGACGTAACAGAAGATATTATTACAAGAGTTACATAGGTTATCAAAAACGTGACCGAAACCAAGGGCCTATAAGATGACGATATTAAGGATAATATAACCCAACCATTAGAGCCCAAGCCGAAATCCAAATAAAATGGGTCCGTATCTATGGAAATTGCTTTGGTGGATCAGGTTCAAAATATGTGGATCCTTATAAAGACTCTAAGGAAGCTGAAACTGGACGATAGGAGCACATCCCCAGGATGAGGACCTATGAGCATTGCTCTATTGCTCTTGTGAAAGGCTACAATAATGTAATTAGCAGGGTGAAGTGGCTGAAGTCACTTAAAATTAGCTAAACTTATTCCAGTTATTCCAGGACATCAGCCACCCTGTTAAAATAGACGGATTATTGTACAATGATACTATAAGAAAGTTCAAGCTGGAGCTGAGGCAGGCCATCACGTCCAACCCATTAACTAGACTGGTAACTTGGTGCTATAGTTTGAAACAAAATGATTTCCTGATTTCGAGTGAAATATTAGGAGTTATAAAACAAAGCATTAATTTATTTAGGACAACTGAGACATACGATGAGCTTGCATGAAGTGAATAGGTAAAATACTCTAGAAGGTTATGGCTACACAAGTGCACCCAGTCTCACCATTGCTGCCTCAAGTCATAAAAGACTACTCCAAGGATGCAGGAATCAGATGAAGCGAAGTAGTGAGCAAAAGTAGAGACCCGGTTATTAACTGTGCCGAAAGGAAGAACTCTTGGATGACTTAGTACACGAACTCAGAAAGGGTTATATGAATATATATGAATAAGTATGAATAAAATCGGAAGGTAGGGCAAACGTTACAATGGATAGCAAAGAGGTGGTCGAGATTAAAAGACTAGAAAAAAACGATACCGCTGAAGATATAACTGAAGTCATTTTGAGATCGCGAGCAGATATCCAAATTATTCAAGTATTAAGTTATCCAATAGATCCTATCCATGGATCTATTGGATAACTTAATACTTGAACAATGAAAGTAAGACATTGAAAACTATAAATAAAATCTTAGTTACAGGATGGGGCAGAATAACAAGCGATTTTAAAAACTCCACTAATCACGCCATATTTCTTTTAAAAGGTACGAACGCTATCGGAAACGTTTTCTACGTATTAGCATTTCATAATAATGGAGCAGTGGACCCATTAACACCGAGCGTAAGCTGGGAAAGTGTTTCATCAATATGGTAATTGTTACGCACGAACGCAAATATTTCAACATCAATCACAAACGATCGGTACAGTCTGTGCGATTAAAAATTGGGTTAGGAACTTTAAGGAAACTTTGTCAACAATAAGAAAGAAGCCTGGAACCGCGTAATAATTGCTATTAAATGAAGCCCGCATCAGCACTGCACTTATGCTTTCAAACTTAACTGTCAGACGGATTTTTCACTATGACCTACATCTTCATTCATACAAAATCCAATTCGTACAGTCTCTGTGCAGAATGTTTACATTTAATTCATCAGGATGAAGACATTGTAAACCATTTATGGATTTGTCCGGTTATGTAAACAAGCAGAACTTTAGATATTGGAGTGCCGTGAATTTTAAACAAATTCATCAGAAACCTCTTTATCCCACAAAAGTTGCAATGTCTTCATAAGGGATTACAGAGTGCTACTGTTTTGAAGATGCCCGTGGCAATGCTGTGACAGTAACCTCAAATACGCCCCCTTGTTTGAAAACCTTTTTGTACACAGCTTGCATGGTACGGAATTAACGAGGAAACAAGTTCTCAATAGGATGGATTAACTTCCCTTACATCGAAAGTAAGCATGAATATTGTCAACCCATTTCCAAATCATATGATTTCTGGCCTCCTCTTTTACCGAACATCACAATGTGCGACTTTTTCTTGCAAGATTACTTAATAAATAAATATAACCTAATACAACAGTTCAAGCCTTCAAAGAACGGATACAATAAAAAATGGACCAAATTACACAAGCAATTCTGCGGAAACGGACGTCATATTTACGGAGTTATTTAAAAAAAATAAAAATATCAAAAAAATGTATGATCTTTAATTAAATAAGAAAATTTTTTAAAAGAAAATCTTTTTAATAAAGTGTATTACAGTCTTTAGGTCGTTGTAGAAAATCTTCTTTTCTACAAACTTTATAAAATCGCCCCACCCTGTACAGAAGAAGATAGTGGGTAGCAAAGAGATAGACGAAAACAAGGGGCTAGAAGGCGACGATACCGAGGAAGATATAACTCATGTCATTCATCCAAGATCTAAATTGTATGGATACGAACCTATGGATATTATCCTGATAGAGGGTTACAAAGACGTCATTGGGCGGCAAGAAGTCTCTTAGAATTAACTGGATTTGTTGAAGAACCGCAGTAATCTATAAAATTCTAGACGTAATAGAAGTAGATATGACAAGAGTTACATAGGATATCAAAAAGGTGACCAAGACCAAGGCTCTAGAAGATGACAATATGGAGGAAAATATAACACTTATTTATTTACATCTTTAGGCTTTTTTCTTAGAAAAATATATTTTAAAACAAATTAACTACAAAAATATACATAAAATTTTGGCCGAAAGAAGCACAGACGAAGTTCACAATGAAAAATTATGTTCTTCCACTCAAACCCTTCTTACCTTAGAGGACGGGACGATATCCAAATAATATGAATCTGGGCATTGATCTGGTGAATAATTACAAAGACATTATTAGCAACCTCAAAATATGTGGATTGCTATAGAGCAACACTTTAACTAAGCTGACACTGCGCCCTAAGAGCGCAAGCCGAAATCCAAATTAAATGGATCTAGACCTGCAGGCATTATTCTAGTGAAAAGTTACGTCATTAGCATCTGAAGTGAAAATTAGCTAAATTTGCTACAGTTAAAATATATGGATCATTGTACAGCGATACTTTAGATAACCAGAATATTATGATGAAAAATAAGACAAGAATTAAAGCGGGTGACAAAGAAATGGCCAAAACCAAGATGCTAAAAGATGATGATTTGGCCAAACTCTAGAAGCGGATGCTGTAATCCAAATTCTATACAACTAAACCTGTGAGGGTTACAAAGACATTATTCGCGGATAATGTATCTTATCTCATAGACTTGCTGCAGGACATCACTCAGTTATAATATACAATCATTATGCAGCGATACTCTAAGAAAGCTCAAGCTAAAATTTGGGCAGAATTACCATCTGTACTTTCTGGTAACTTGATACTATAGCTAAGAAAAAGAACAATTTCGTGATTACTGGTGAAATATTAATAGCTATCAAACAAATTATAGATGTAACAGAGGAAGCGTTACCGCAGATATCAAGGAATGAGCCAAGATCAAGGAGCTAGAAGATGAAGATTTAACGTAAACCGTAGAAGCACAGGCCGCAATCCAAATCATATGGTAAGATGATATTAGCAAACTCAATGGGATGAAATCTTTTAAAATAACCGGACTTACTGCAAGATTGTAGATATTTAGTTATAGATATTAGGAACTATCAAAAAATCTAGGCGTTACAAGACAAAAAATACGCTGGGTAGCAAAAAAAGTGTCCAAACACAAGGATCTAAAAGATAACTATATCGAAGAAAATATAGCCCAAATTCTTGCATCAAATATTATAGATCTAAACCTATGGAAATTATTTTGCGGAAGGATTGAGGTCTATTGAAATTAGTCGGGCTTGCTGAAGGAACGCAGCTACCTAGTTAAATGTGCTTGAACTGGAGCTGAATATGAGCTTTCATACCCAGGCCATTGATTGGGTCAAGAGAGGGTCGCCTCGAACTAAGTAGAGGAGTGGTTTCTGTTAAGATATTGGAAACTATCAACAAAATTCTAATATGTAAAATTTAATAAGAGCTGCAGGGCATCGCAAAATATGGACGTAATCAAGGAGCTAAAAGACATCATTACCGAGAAGGGGATAACCCAAGCCATTCAGGAAGCTCTATTAGCGTATGCAGAGATTTAATCTACCGTGCTTTTCGGATTATAAGACAGAAAAACAAACTCAAATTTTGGTCCGAAGGTAACATTAAAATATTTTTTTTAATAAATCGTCTCTAAATTTGTGTCAACAATAGTTCAGACGAAAGTAATATGAACGGCTACATTAACGAGACCAGTGATAGTATCAAGAGTGAAGATGAACTGAATATTGCTAGTACAAGTTATGTTAACAATAAATAAAATCTGGATCTGGATTGAGTTTTGAGGGTGATCAAATCATTGACCAGAGCACCTAGTCCTCACTAGGTGACGAGCAAAGGACAGCAAAACGCTTGGAGGGGTTTTTCTAATGTTGGCCATGTTCGGCCAGAGCTCCCCTAACATGGACCCTCTAAGGTAGGCGAGTGCCGGGCAGGTGGTTAACACATGCTCCACTGTCTCGTCCTCTTCTTCGCATACTCTACATATGGGGGTTTCCACCAGACCCATAGTAAATAGGTGTTTCCTGAGCTGACAGTGACCCGTAAGGATGCCTGTGAAAAGACGCAGATTCCCCCGGGACAGTCGCAGATAGTATTCAGCTGTTTTACGGTATATGGATCCAGACCTATAGGTTAGACCCTCGCATTGCTCTGATGGAGACTTGCAAATATGTCATTAGCAGACTCGAGGGCCTAAAATCCCTTAGAATGATCTGGACACTGTTCTGAATTCTGGAAAGGCCCATATAGCCCCATCTTTGTAAAATATGCTGGTGTTAAGGCTACAATAAACCAGAAAATTTGGAGGGAACGGGAAATTCGAAGTAGATTACAAAAGAGTATTCACACTGTACTATACACGCCGAAATTGCAAAAAAATAAAGAATAACCATTCTCTAAAAATGGCTAGAAAGAAAGTGCAAGAGACTCTTAAGCTCTTAACGAAGATCCATCATTCTGTCTAATGAAATGAGGACTCTGAAAGAAGGGATGTATCCTAAGGAGGTTTTCAATTATTAGTGATCCAAACGAATCCTTAATTCAAAAATACCTATAAGAAGGGATTGTTTTAAAGTGTCCTATGAAAGTCACGGGTTCGATTAAATTGGCAGAGGTAAAGATATACGCCAGCTACGTCTTTTCAAATGCAAACATAAACTGTAACATTTTAATATAATATCTACAGGAGTCCGACTTCAACTTTTTCCTGATAAATGAGCCGAACGATTCCTGTATTGATGGCTCCTCCTTATACATTTAGGCAACGACGTTAGGAACCTACCAGCAGTTTTAAAGTGTCCTGTTAAAGGGATGAAGTGAATTCAATTTGAAGAATTAAGAATATACTCCTGGTACGTTTTTTCAAATGCATCAATAAGTAAGTGACAAGCGTGGTTAGTCATACTCGTGAGCAGAAGCTTTACCACAGTGGCTCTAATATAATTGGTGGTCACCTAAACGTCAAAGCACATCAATGGTGTAAGATCAGGATAGTCTGTAGGAATGACTTACTCCTGGACCCCATAGCAGTGATTTTCGAAGTGTTTAACTTGTCCTCAATTATAGACATCACTATCGTACCTCCAGAACTCTTTGAACGGCTGGAGAAATAACGAGATGGAGAGTAAGAGTGCTCACCGTCATAACTTAAAGTTTAAACTTCAGCACATGAAGAAATCATAAGTACGACCAGTGATAGCATGGGTGGTCCGCGGACTAACAGCAACGTTTTTATTGATGACATGAATAATAACGCCAACACGGTGACTTTTGACGTAAAGGATTGTCTACTGTATGTAGCTGTGCCAAAAAAAAACAACAAGGGAGTGAGTAATCTTCTGATAAAATACTTTAACTTCATAAAATACTGACACAGTATACTTACAATATACATCCTTTCATATGGAGTCTGGAGCTTAAACCGTTCGAGAAAGTAGCACGTACAAAAAAAAAAAAACGTCAAGATACAAGCCCTGGCCACAATAGTTGCTACACATCAGTTGAAAGTAAAAACCTTAAAAGGTATAGTTTGTTGTAATGTATGCTTGAGACCATTACTTTGTGTTATAATTTGAATCAGAAAAATTAATAAAATACACCTTTTTGTTATCACACAAATAAAAATCGTGTGTGATAAAAAACAAAGTTTGTAAAATATTAGTTTACAATTTTTTAAAAACTTCTTTTTAAAGGCTTCTACGTAAACCTTAATGCTGTTATATAGTTTCTAAAGATTAAGTTTCTTGTAGACTTGTTTAATCGATCAAACATTGAAAAATAATCGAATGCCAATAAAATTAACTGTGTCATATTTTTCTTACCTGGCTAGTTTTGGAAAGATTCTGCGTACTTCTGGTGATGGTAATGTAAGCATCATATAAAAATGAAGTTCTTAAAAAGTTCTGGTTTGTAATTTTTGTTAATATAACCAGTACTTGCAAACTTCTAGCACAAATCCTAAGTAGCGATGATGTAGTTTCTAAATATCAAATTTTTGCACAGTTATGCAATGAATCAAACATTCAAGGGCCATCAAACGTCAATAAAAATAATTTTCGATTGAATAATCTTGATGATACAGTATGATGTCATATTTTTTCTACCTTTTGACCAGTTTTTGAAGGATTCTACTCAAAATCTGGGTATGATAATGTAGACATCAGTTGAAAGTGAATATTTTAAGAAATTTTATTAATATACTATTTCTTTTCTACATTTCATCCAATTTTTGAAGGGTTTTGCGCAAATATAATTTCTAAACATTCAATTAGTTGTTGAATTATGTAATCAATCAAACATTTTAAGATCATGAAATGTCAATATTGAATAAGAAAATTTGATGGCACAGTATGAAGCCATATTTTTGTACCTTTTGGCTAGTTTTGAAGGGCTTCTGGCAATGATAATGTAGTCATTAGCTGAAAGTGAAGATCATAAGAAATTTTGGTTTTCTAAATCTTATCCAGCTTTATTTAAAGCTTCTGCACAAACCCTAATGACTATGTAGTTTCTAAACCTTAAATTTGTTGTAGACAGTTTTGGAAGGCTTCTACAAAAAATGTAGTTATGGAAATGTAATGTAAATAAATGTAAATAATAATATTTGTTCTCTACCTTTTATGCAATTTTGGAAGGCCTCGACACAAGTTCTAGTGGTGTTGATATAATTTCTAAACATTTTGTTAATCTGCGTAATTGATCAAACATTTTAAGGTCCATCAAATAAATATGTAGCTATAAAAAATAAGTAAATTTAGCCTGCAATATCATTTATACAACGAGATATCATCAATTTTTGGTTATTACTAGATAGGAAGATGGTGTATGGCACACATTTATGATTGAGATAAGATGATTAGTGCTAATATAAAGAATGCACACTTTTATCTTAATGAACTTCTCTATATATTGAGTCGATTGTTTATCGACATACGTTAAGAGGCCTCAATAACATAATTTAAGTTTCGAGACAAAAACACCTAATAAATTTACTAGCAACTAAAAAACTATTCACTAAATATTTATAATAAATTCTTTACGCTTCTATTATTTCTTGGATGTTTTCAAACGTTTAACTGTAAAATTGATCATTCTATTTAATAATAATTTAAAAACAAATCCTAAACAAATTACCACACATCTTCACTAATTATGAAATGTAATATTTAACGTAAGCATATTTACCTACTTTAACATTGATATTTCAAATATTAGGCGCACACATTCGCACATAAAAGATGCAACAGTAAATAAATTTTATTGGGCGATTGCTTTATTTCACAACATTTACCGATTAAACGAATATGTAATTAATTGGTTTTTAAGAGAATTCCATGCATTTTACATCGGCTGATTAAATTTAATTAAAAGTCCGATTAAATAAATCAAACGTATGTAATAATTAACTAAAAATGTTTAGTGCATAGTTGAACGTTTAAATTAATTAATTAATTATTACCTTTAATTATAACAAAATTAATCACGTGATCGATAATTAATTATTTGACATATACATCATTATATTAATGTTTAATGTTTATTAGTTTTATTCAATGCGCTAATTGTTTGAATATTTATATAAATGATTATTACATATAAATATTATTAAGTATACCTTTCATAATTATATATGAATATATTGTAAATACGATGATAACATATTGATATTGATCATGAAAATCGGTATTTTCAATATTGTTATTTCATAAGTACATTAAATAGAAATAAGCATAAAACTGTGAAACATAAAAAAGGAAAAAACAATTTGTTTTCATCAAACAATTCTAATCATGAATAATTTTAGATATACTAAACTAACTTTAGCAAGTTCCAATATCCAACATTGTATATATCAGAATGAAATTAATTAATTTTCTTTCACTTAACAACTTTAACTTTAACGTGCGAGAATTGTCGGAAACCGAATCGGCCGACCGAAAAACAAAAATCTAAAATGAAAAAGAAAAAACCACCACGAGCTCTATCGGTTTGGTTTTACTGCGCGCACAGACCGTATTTCAGTCGGCGGAATTTAATTAGATTTCATGTCCCCAATTCCCAGTTGTGGTCACGTCTAGTTTGCATATACAATTTATATAAATTATTGTAATGCCCCCCGCCGTATAGGTTATATTAGCTGATTGGGTTTTAATTCGCATTAAACGCCATTACGTAGATTATTACATTATTAGTTTGTAACGCTGTAACTAAATTTACCACCGAGGTATGTATGAAGAAACATTTGGGTGTTAATAACTAACGGACGCATGCTCCCCGATTTTTTCAAATTCTATTTTCTATTTACTTATTATTTTCCACTTTATAAGTATATGGATTGTAGTTTTTTTTCTATCATCACTTTACGCAATATGGAAAAATTAATGTTAGTTTTAAGGTGTCTATGTTTATCATTTATTTCAGAAGCTACTACAAACTGGACTACTTTGTATGGTTTTACAGATTTTACTAAAGTTATTAAATAGGGAATATAATATTGTGTGTGTATATTTGCATAAATTGAAGTATAAAATATTAATAATAATATTAATTTAACGAAAATTTGGTACTTGATTTAAAAACAGGTAAGGACATACTAGATTATATTAGGAAGCTGATTTTTATAATTTACACAAATTTTAAGTGATTATCAACAATTTTGTAATAGTAAGAATAGTACCTGAAAAATTTAGTTATATCTATCACCGGCTACTACTTCTTCCAATTTTCGTATTCCGCTTCGAAAAAATATCTTTTGACGCGATCCAAGTTAAGAACCAATTTCAAAACTGTGAAAATCATGCTACACCTGTCAAAAAAACCTATAATCAGGAAGAACATTGGCCAGATTTTTTTTTAGATATACGAGGGTAAATCAAATATAACCCGGAATTACTGTATATATACAACACCTTTATTACAGTAACACATATTTACAAAAATAACATATATACTGTATGTTTAGTGTTAGTCTGTCACTGTCTGGGCTATCGACCATAGGTATTTCTGCATTATTGTAAGAAAAGTTACATTTTTATTTTTCTACATAGTCTCCGCTTTTATGTACACATTTTTCCCAGCAAAGCGAAAGTTTCTTGATGCCATTATTAAAGAATGTAGTCGGTCATGTCTTCAGCCGATTACTCACAAGCAATTCCACATCTTGATCACTGTAAAAATGGCGCCCTCCCAATTCGCCTTTGAGTGGACCAAACATATGAATGTCACACGAGGACAAGTCGGGGCTATAAGGTGGGTGAGCCAATATTTCCCAATGAATTTTCTCTAATTTTGCTCGGGTCAAAGCAGCTGTGTGTGGCCGAGCGTTGTCATGAAGCAGAATTACACTTCGGATGGGCATGTCTCGTCTTTTCTGTCGATAAGCCAGTTTCTCTTCAGCAAGGAGCATTCAATAACATTCAGCATTGACTATACGTCTCTCACGAAGGAAATCAACAAGCCTTTTCTATCCCAAAAAACAATTGCAAGAACTTTCCCCGCAGACAGACGGGATGGCTTTTCGAGGTGAAGCTTCTCCAGGTTGTCTCCACTCCATGCTTGCTTGCTTAGATTCTGGGGTGTAATGATGCAACCACGTCTCATGACAAGTGAAAATGTGACTTTAGAAATCATCACCCCCTGCTTGACATCGCACCAAAAGCCGTCCACAGACAGCAAGACGGTCCGCTTTGTGATCTTCCGTCAGTAGGCGAGGAACCCACCTTGCCCACAATTTTCGGTAACCCAACTCAGTAATGCGAACGTAAGTACCTCGTGCTCAGAGATGGTGCTACGGGTGGAAATTGGTGAATTAAATCGGCGTCCTCTCCTCCCTTTGACAATCACCTCCAACACATTCAGCAGTACTAATACTAATAATTTCTGTGGGTTTCAATCATACAGAAAATGCATACTCATTAACTTCCAATGATTCTATAAGCTCCTCCTCTTACGTTTGACTTCGATCTCCATCTTCAATTTATTGTCTTCGAATTATTTTAGTTGGCCAAAGTCTGTCTTGAAACATTAAAACAAGCAATAAGCATTAACGAATCGCGACCAGTTCTCTACTTGCTTTGCTGTGTTAGCATTTACGAGGGTCTTGTCTAGGAGGAATTCGCGACTTCTATTCACTATCTCTAGGGTCGTTGTTGAGAGGTACTCCTTTGTGGTTGGTGCCACTAATGCCCCACACTATGTGGTGGACATTGACATCTCACCTTATTATCAGGTCTAGCTTACCGTTCTCACAGTGTTTTTTTTCTTCCGTCATACGGAAGGTAGGCAGATGCCAGGATCA
Organism: Ontholestes murinus; assembly: GCA_963969525.1. Lineage (NCBI taxonomy): Eukaryota > Metazoa > Arthropoda > Insecta > Coleoptera > Staphylinidae > Ontholestes > Ontholestes murinus. The sequence goes on from OZ018397.1 coordinate 12,320,710, forward strand.
GAGTCCTGCCCTCAGTACCTTCAACACTTGACTTGGTGGAGGTGAAGTAATTTACCTTTCCTATACTGACATGGGTGGTTCCATATATTCGTTCGCTTTTTGAAGGCTGACATGAAAAAAAAAATTTTTTTCATACAAAGGTTGAATTTTAATCAATGATACATTCTCCGTTTTTGTTGATGACCTCTTGCCATATTTCCAACAATTTCATTAATCCGCTCTCATAGAAGATCTGGGGTTTAGAGGCGAAAAACCTATCCAGGTATGTTTTCACAGCTATCCGATTAGCGAACGATTTCCCGTTGAGGGAGTTTTGCAGGGACCGGCGGAACAAGGGGTAGTCGGATGGTGTAAGGTCCAGAGAATACGGTGAGTGGGGTAAAATGTCCTAAGCAAGTTGCACTAATTTTAGCTGAGTGATTATTGCGGTCTGGTGTCTGGTATGTCTGATGGAATATGACACCTTTACGATTGATCAATTTTTGACGTTTCTGTCGCAATACTTGGTTCAATTTCATTAGTTACGTTCAGTAGACCTCCGAATAAACTGTTTTTTTTTCCTGAGGAAGCAGCTCGTAAAACAGCACACCACGATGATCTCACCATATAGAAAGCAAAATCTTGCAGGCTGGCCTTCGAGGTGGCATTCGGCGTCTCGCCAGTGTTTTATCACGATATATTGCGCACTACCTAGTCGTAGATGATCCACTTTTCGTCGTCAGTAACTATTAGTTTTAAAAACTGTTCGCTTTCTGCCGTTTCAGAAGCGAATTGTAGATGAACATGAAGTTCTCCTCGGTCAATTTGTGTAAGATGTTGCAAATGCCTTTGAATGGTTCCTTGCCCTATTTTAAGTGTCTCCGCAATCTCTAGCACCTTTAGGGTCCGGTTTTGCTCAACCAGTGCCTTGATATCAGTCGAATCAACCTCGGTGTGCCGACCGCTGCGGGGTCCATCTTCAAGATTCGTATCTCCGGAGAGAAATTTGGCAAACCATTTCTCAGTGGTAGGTTCTGTTAAGGAACCGTCCCCGTATAGGTCGCATATCTTTCGGTGAAAAATTCACTGCTCACTTGCCTTTCTTAAAATAATAATGGAAATATGCCGAAAATGCACCTTATTCTCCGGCATGTTCACAGCCCTCTAACACAAACAAATCTAATGTCAATGAAAAGAAAAGAAAATAGATGAAAAGAGCGAACTATCCTCTTGTCAACACATATTTTAATTCCCCTATTGGGCAACCAAAACTGCAGATAGTCGGAAGACATTTCCATTATTAACTAAAACCGAACGAATATATGGAACCACCCAATATTTCCCAATCTGTCTTGGTCTGGCCTCGGACTTGGGGTTCTGATTGTTGGGAGCCATTGTGACCGATTGCTGTGGTTTCCATAGGAGAATCCTCAACAGCTTTCGGGGTGATCTCCTTCTCTTCTGTCTGCTTCAAATGAAGAGTTACTTTCCCCAAGCCATACCATAGCTGGCATTTACCTTGGTTTGCTTACCCTTCACCAGCTCTATATCTCTTAGCAGTATCCCAAAAACGACTAGGATGCCGTCTTTCTTTGTTTCGTGGTGGTATAACACAAGTCACTTGGCTACTTCGGACTCTCTATTCTGAACGCCCAGACAGGTCAAGGTTTCGTCCTTGTCCTGTGCATTGGGCAGCCAGGCTGAAGCCTTCACTAGCGTGGGTAGGGTATCAACTTTCACCACTGCCAGTTCGGCTCCCTTCCGGTGAGGTCCCAGTTAGTCCCAAGTAGTTTTGAAATTGAAGCTCTAAGCTTTGAGGTTCTTAAGGGCACCCTGGCCTTCTGATTTCAGACAGATTTGTACCTCTTTGTCTTGGCAACTACCAAAACGTGATACAAATCAAATTTGGTCGGCATTACGCCCAACGGTGTTTGTAGGAACTCTGGTTTAATGAATTTCAGAATTTCTGAGTGCACGAATCTATGTCCTGTACGATGCCAGTCCAGTCTCATCGCACTCACTAAACCTTCTTTTGATTTGTTCGTAGAGAGCGTAGAGAGGAAGTAGAATTAGTAAAACTTCCATTGCTACAGACGGGGTGGTGTGCATAGCCGTGAAGCCAAAACAGGCCATTTTCTGAAGGGTTTAAAGCATACATCACCAAGCTATTTTAGTGCAAGGGCCAAAAATCGATTTCACATCGTTCGAAGGGCCACAATGCTCCACATCACTTTAAAACCACATCAATAAACACTTTACGCAGTGTCTTTCGCGTGTGCGGCGCGATAAAATATTTTCTTTAGCCTCTGAGAGCCCCAATAAATTAGCCGGCGGGCCGCGGGTTGAAGACCTTTGGTTTAAAGCTTCCTTTATGTATTCACTTGTTTAGTCTTGGCGCATCATACTAGTCAGCCATAATTTACAGACAATGTATCATTTTGGAACCCCATGAACTGTCAAAGAGCCTACGGCAAATCCATAGTGCCGTTGTAGCTTTGCAGATTGTTATTTCTAGGTACGCATTCCAATTAAGTTTTCTATCTACTATTAAACCTAGATATATCACCTGATCGGACAGCGTAATTTCATGTCCTTTTACTTTGGGAGCTTTGATATTTAGCCTCTTAGGATTAGTGAAAGGTACCACAACAGTTTTATCAGAATTGACGTTTAAGCCTTCCCACAAACACCATTTTGGTGAGGGCGTCTTGTGCTGGGGATAAAATGATGTTGACGTATTTACTACTTATGACAATTGCTATGTCGTCGACGTAACCTTGCGTACAATAATCCTTGTCATCAGGAGGTCATCCACCACGATACACCATAACAGGGACAATATGATTTACTAGCTATACCTACGGTGATCTTAGGATTTTCGAATACGACCTTGATTCATCTATCGATACCTTACTTGAAAGCCCTTTTTGCACCGTTTTGAAGTTTGTGTTGTCAAACGCACCTTTAATATCTAAAGAATTGCCCAACTAACTTGATTAGAACTAAAAAAACACTTGGATTGTTTCACAAAAAGTTTTTTATCTCTTCTCCGATTAGTGACAATGTGACATTATCAAGGAGTAATGAATGCTCATCGGCATGCTTTTGGGAATAAATATCACCTTAGCCGTTATCCATTCCATTTAAATATAGCCTAGCATAAAATTAACTTTGTAAACTATCTGCTAATAGGGGGGCTATAATATCCAACATCTGCTACATCAGGAATGCAAAAAAAATGCCGTCTGGGCCTGGTTCTTTGAATGGTTTAAAGCTATTGAGTTTACCAGTCTGGCTTTTACTTTCTCTGGTAGGTATGAATATGCTTCCTTCTGTAGATTGAGCAGTGTTTTCTTGAGAGTCTACAGATATTCGGCTTACTTAGACTTTCCTTGAGCCCCTCTGTATAACTCCCATTAGGTTAAAAAAATATTTTGCTTACGAATAATCTTTTTCTTTCGATCAATTTCTACACTCTATTTTTAGTTTTTAAATATGTACCTTCTTTTTAATACATGTGACAACATTGTAGCTTTTAATTTTCAGAAATTTTCTGTTGTCTGCGCTTTTCCAAGACAAACTACAAGGTAACAAATAACACAAAAATAAATACATGAATATAATTAATACCTTTGAAATTTGGAGGATAAATCTTGAAGACGGAGTTCACAGCTTCTCGACTCATTACACTTGTTAGGAGCTGATGATGCTTATAAAGCGATTGTAGCCACCGAGGAAATATTTTGGCCACTTCTGAAACATTTTGGTCTAAATTTCGAAGACCTCTATTATTTGACGGGCGTGTGTCAGTGTAACATATAAACTATTTGATCGACTAGTGGTTTTTTATACCTACTTAGTGTTAAAAGAGAATTGAGTGATAGCTATTAAGCCTCTTTTCCTATATGATCGTTATTAAATTTTGGAACTTTTGTCATCCAAGAAATTTGATAGTTTTCATAATCGTTGATCACCTAGAAAACGTTCCATACCTACTTAGTTCTGAAGGGTAAATTTTCTTCGTATATTTACTATTAAGCCTCTGTCCCTTTTTTGTTCTCTTCAGCAGACTTTTCCAAAAAAATTGTCTGTAAGAGTTGATCAATTAGGAACTGGTTCATTCCTACTACATGCTAAAGTCAACATTCTTTTTGAATCCTCTCTTCATTTTTTGTTGTTCTTCCTTCACAGAAGTTTTCTGCAAACCACACTATTATAAGAAATGTGTTTTTTGTAGTAATTGTTCAATTGGGGACTAGTCGATAACTACTAAGAGCTAAAGGCGGCATATTCTTTGAGTACACTGCATTGAAAAATTCGCTACGTTTTAACCATAAATAGTTAAAAAATATTATTGTGGTTAAAACATTTTTTTTCAATTCAGTGTAAGTGTAGATTACCACGTTGTAACGGTCGCAACCAATCTCTTCATTTTCTCTGAGTAGTTACTATTAAGCATCTGTTCCTTTTTTGTTGTTTTCTACTTTCAATGCGATCAATATTTTTGATAATAGTTATTAACTATTTATTAGATTTGTCTTTGAAAAAATCAAGAGTTCTATTTTAAATTTGATTTTAATCTCTTTGAATAGTTATTACTTATTTTCCGTTAATTTTTTGTTGTTCTTGTTCCATCGAAATTTTTTGATGTCCACGACAAAATTCTCTTTGAGCAGTTGCAACCTCTGTTTCATTTTTATTATGCTTTTCTGCTGCCTAGGCTATTTCCTGTTTATTTGTCTCTAGTTGTTCTAGACTAGAAACCACACTTAGTGTTAAATGCGTAATTATCTTTGTGTAGTTACTATTAAGCGTCTGTTTATGTTTTGCTTTTATTTTTATATCCGTTCTATTATTCATTAGTTGAATTAATTTCTTATTACTCAGAAGCTCAAAATTACATTTTTGGAAGACGATAATGATGTTTTTTTTTACTTTACTTACCCTTCAAGTTTTTTCTTTCTGTGTTTATCAAAATTTTGACTTATGTTCGCTCCTTATTTCAGTTTATCTTGACAGTTTTTTTCATTCTCCATAAAAGATTACCATCTAAATTGTCAAAAATTGTGGTCTTATAAAAATTTCATGAGTTGATAATGGCGTGTTTCATATTTAAGTAAAAAACCGCTCTAAATAAATTATATCCTTATGACGGATGATATTGGTCATCCATCCTACTTTTCGCAATCGTCAATTAGTTTAATGTAATCATAAATAATTTCTCTTTGCATGTCCCATTTTTGCATGACAAAACATTAGTAGTAGTAGTGTTTGTTTAGCATCCATGTGGTCCTTCTACCTTGTTTTTTGTGTGTATATGTTTGTGTAAATCAGCTTGTTACACTAAATGATCGCCCCGTCACTCTTAATCGCCATGACAAAATATTATTTCTTGTAGATAGATTACAGTACAACTAATTTAGAAAAAATTCTATTGAAAACCCTGAAATCGAGCTATTGCTCCATCTTGTTGAAAATAACCATATCTAAAATCTTCTGTACTGGGAAAAATATTTGTTAATGTTAATTTTAATCAAATCTTGTTTGTTATTTTGTCATTATGAAAATTGCATATAAATCAAGATATTTTGGTTATAATTTTCTTCATTTGTAATCTTTAAATAAATTATCGCAAGTTATTAAAATAAACAAAACTTAATTTATCGCAATATAAAATTAAAATTCGCCTTGCAAATATTATTATTGATTACTTTAACCTTAAATCAATTTTAATCCATTTGCCAAATAGTTATTTTTAATATTATTATATTATATCCGTCTTGAAATTTGATATACTTAAATAAGTAATTACAATTGTTATTAATAAATTATCATACTTATATTTATTAACTTTTCTATTGCGTTACAACGACAATATTTCGACGTATAAAAATATTGCACCATCAAAAATTTATAAGCAATCAAAGGAAACTCCACATACAAGGAATTACTATGAAATATATTTATAAGAAATGATCCCGCTGGGAACATCGGAAGACCTAATGGAAGCGAATTAAACGACGGACAAGCGGAAGGAAGAAAACAAGAATCAATTGGGAATATCATCAATTTGGGATATGGATTATACATTAATTAACTTAACGACACCAATATTATTTCTTTCTTTTATTATAAGTGATAACGTAATAATTACAAAACATTTCGTACATTAAAATACGAAAATAATTACTTTCAACTAGGATTTTTCATACAATTTAATGTAGACTGTAATTAATAAAATAATGCTATTACGAACAAATAAAACAGTTTATTAATAATTATCTCTATAAGGGTAAGCGAAGACATACTTTAATTTAAAAACACATTAATTTTCCATGTTGTATAAAGTGATCTTTTTTTTAATGATAAACAATCAAATTTTATAACATTTTAAATGTTTATAGGTGCATCCGTGCGGAAGATACAGACACAACACCGTTGTGTTCATCCTTGCCAAAGAATACAATTTGAAGAACTTGCGCACGATCCACAGGCTCGACAGGCTGACAAGTGGCCTGCTCCTCTTCGGAAGGTCCCCCAAGAAGGCCAGACAGATGGAGCATCAAATTAGGAACCGTCTCGTACAAAAGGAGTACGTTTGCAGGGTGGAGGGCGAATTCCCCAAGTAAGTATCCTCGATTAAACATTCAGACGGGCAATTTAAGTTTCAAGATGCGGTGTAATTAATAAATGCATTTTTTATGTGCCAACGCCCCCCGCCCCCCTTCTCTTCTAAAACTTCGCGCACTAATGTCCGATCTTTCGTTTCCGTTTCCCGCAGCGAGATAATAGAGTGCAAGGAGCCCATCGAGGTTGTCAGCTACAAGATCGGCGTCTGCAAGGTCTCGCCCAAAGGAAAAGACTGCACGACCATTTTCCAAAAATTAGGTTACAATGGAAAGACTAGCATAGTTCTCTGCAAACCAAAAACTGGCCGCATGCACCAAATTAGGGTACACTTACAATATTTAGGTAAGTAATCATTTATATATTATTTAATTATTATTTCCCTATCAGCAACTGTGCCCGTTTCGATACGTTTAATACAATTAAAAACAAAAAATTGTCCAAAAAAATTTTAATACGCTCAATAGGCATCTTATGAAAAGCATTTATATAGGGTACCAAATTAGAGATGCATACTCTAATTTACTCCTTACAAATGTACAATAAAGTCTCTTAAGTAATGAATATTATATTTACTGGCGCGAAAACAAATTTCAGTGACTTATATCGTCAACCTAAGCCAGTTGACAGCTTAAATTTTCTAACAAACCTTAATGTAAATATTAAAAAATAAGGGCTCCAGATGACAACCCTGACGATCTGCAAAAAGTGCTACAAATTCAAAAGAAGTGAAACCATTATAAGATACGTAACACTTTCTATTGTTAAGATATGATCTGAGTAGGTTAATAATAGCCGGCGAAAATCCAAAATTACCTACTTTGACTAATAAGAGGGAGTGATTTACAGTGTCTAATGCACGAGAAAAATCAGTATAGATAACATCAACTCTACCTCTTTTATCCAATACTTCTGATATATATTGGGTGAAGCATGTTAAGTTTTTAATTGTGGAGCATAAAACCATGTTGATAGGGTGAAATTTTAGACTTGAATTCGTGGAAAGTCTGCGACTAATAATTAATTATAAAGAAACCATAATTAATGATAAAAATGAAATAATAAAATTGTTAAAAGAACAATTTTAAAAAATCGAAGATATAGAAAATAGCAATTTCGAAAAGCCTACATACTCCAGTATATTTAAAGCCGCTCCAATAATAAACACGCGTATTAAACAAAACATCTCTGCCATTATCATTAAGCTAAAATCAACACAAGATCCTCAAACAACAAGAACTGCCATTAGTGAGAAAACACACTTAAAAATTGGAATAACCAACATCACAGAAACAAAAACAGAAACTGTAATTATTAAATGTCCAAGTAAACCTGAAGCCGAGATACTTGCGATAAATAATTTAGAAAATTTCAACATTTAAACATAAAAAATGCTGAATCCTAGAGTTAAGATCATCACCCTTAAATGGGAGATGCCTATAGACATGATAGAAACAACCATCCTAAAGCAGAATCATACTTTGAAAGACTTTAAAGTTACCTATACTAAGAAAAATAAAAATGGTCTACACACAATTTTTGCTGAATGCTCAGTCGATCCCGTCTATGATGATCTAACAGTTCCTCGCTGCTTCAAATGCCAAGACTTTTATCATAAAAATAAAAACTGCACAGTGGGCAGACTTGTTTAACTGAAGAACATAAACTAAAGGATTGCATTAACGGTACTCGCGCAAATTCTAAATACAAACTAAAACTTAACGTAACGTAATTCTTGATGAGGCAGTCATCTTAAACACTCTAAATCAACTAGAATAAGGTCATCGTGGGAAGCTCATCGATCCATCGATCTACAAAGAAGTTATTTTCCTGAACAATAAGTTTAATATAATGCATTTCAATATAAGGAGCGCCCATAAAAACTTTGATGAATTCTTATTATAGTTTACAAATCTCTTCTTGAATCATTAATCCGTTGTTGTATACTCGTAAGAGGAGCAACATCAAATCAAAATCAAATCCCCTACAAAAACTGTCATTCAAAAATATATCCTCAAGATTATTTTTAAACAAAAAAGACGTTACCCAACCCATCTATTATTTTTTGTGAATAAACCCAATATTAGATTGAATCATTAATCCGTTGTTGTATACTCGTAAGGGGAGGAACATCAAATCAAAATTAAATCCCCTACAAAAAGTGTCATTCAAAAATATATCTCCAAGATTATTTTTAAACAAACCCATCTATTTTTTTTTTAATCTACCCAATATTAGATCCCTAAACTTCCACAATCTGTGTATACATACCTTCATACACTGCAATTCTTTAAACTACATATCATCAAGCCACGACACTCATAGTAAATTTAGACTCCATATTTCCAAATGCAATAAAGCTCTTAGTCTCAGATCTCACTCCTACACAATCCCCAAAACCTTTAATCGTCTTCCCAAACATATCAAACAACTGTATAATAAAAAAAGTTCTTATTACTCTCTAAATCCTATATTTTTGTAAACTATCATCAATTCTCAAATATATTAGAATAAACTCATGTATCTACTTTTTCAATAATGTCTACATAAACTAAATCACTTAAACATATTCAGCCATAGAGCACAAAATGCTACTGAGACTCTTTCTTATAGCATGCCACAAGTGTTCACTCAGTGCTTTAAACTATTATTGTTACAAATATTGTTAGATATTTTTGCCTAGTATTCTATCCTGTTAAATACCTTCTTGTATTGTATATATGAAAATAATAGTTTGCTCAAAGAAATAAAAATAAATAAATAAAATTGTTAATAGATTTATCGCAGTTTGATTTTTGTGAGTACGTGAAGATAAACTTGATTAATGAAAAAAGCACTAAAAACCTTTCTTCACAATTTTATTTAAATTCACAGATATGTATGTAAGGTGTATTGGAAGATCAGGGTGTACCTTGATACACATCTGAATTACATCTTTTTGTCTGTAACAGAATGTGTCTTACTTTTATGTTTGTTTGCATTAATCTATATTTGGAAATTTGTATTCTGTTATAAAGAAAATAAAAATTATTATTATTATATATATTTCGGACACAAAGTGACCATTATAAATGTTTTAATTTAGTTTAGGTTTTTTAGTGCTTTTTTTAATTAATCAAGAGATTTATCATCTTTATTCAAAATAGCATTGATTTTGGTATGTTTAAATTTAACTGGAAAAATATCAATACTAATTGATGAATTAAGATTTAGAGTAATTCGAAGCAGAGGCATTGACAATTTCTTGGGGATTATTATATTCTGAATTATCATTGTGCATTTTACCTGAAATTCTTGTAGTTCTCTTTAATCGATTCATATAAGTTCAGAGTTAAGAAGGATTTGAAATAAAATCTTGCTGAATATTATTTAAGTAATTATTAAATTAATTAAAGATTTAACTAGTCTTCTGACAAACCTATACTCATCGAGGCAGAAGAGGTTTTTCATTTAAATCCATCTACGTCACTAATGCTCTTTTAGTTGTAAATTTATTCTTATTCTACATGTGAACCATTCCGGATATGTTGATAAAACAGGTGTAACATACAAATCAATAATATCATACAAAATATTGTAGAAGTAATCTACTGCATGATTTACATCATTTATCTGAGATAATATTGACCGATAAATGTTGAAAAGGGCTTTATACAGATATATAAAGTCAGCCTTTTTAAAACTGTAAGACACATTTTGGGACAAAGAAAACGGCTGAACAATTTTGGTTGAAATTTCATCGAAAGTAATGCAAAGGGAAGGGTGGTTTTTTACTAATGATATAACAGATACTTCGACTGATACCTTTAAATTATCATTACTAATAACCACAACGAGCATTTTGCCGTATTTGTTTCTAATCGAGTTGTATTGAATGCTACATCTTGATGTTGGAAAATTATTGAAAGCATAAACCTTACCTTTAGAAGGAGTATTAGATTCCGAAATGTTAGAAATTTTAAACTCACCTACAACTATATAATTTTGGTGAAGCAATACTATTTCCAGTACCGAGAGAAAAAGTTCAAATTCATCACAAGAAATATCGGGTGGAATATAAACTACACTAATTAAACAAGTTCTATGATTACAATAACATTTATTTAATACTATGTCAATTACAGGTAGTAAAGGCCTCCACAATTACCTATTTAAAGGTACAAGATCTATAATATGGGAAGTATCAATTAATTCATGTTTGATTCAAATAAATATAGCATACAGAACACCATCACCTTTGGACTGATTCACAAGAGAGAATTTATGATCACATCATTCAACATTATAATATCGTGGAAGCAATTCCCCATTCTATACAAAGTCGTTTAACTATATTTCGGTTCCCAATAAAATATCAAATGACAAATCAGACGAATTAATACAGGGTGACTGACGAAAAACCTTTGGTGCTGTATCTCGCTTATTTTTTATCCGATTTTAGTAAATAAAACATCAAATTAAACCATTTTTAAAAGACTTTAATAGGATCTGAACTGTTATTTTTTCTCGCACCCAGTTTTTGACAAAATACGATCAACATTTTTTTTAAATTGCACTGTATATATATTTTTATTGATTCGCAAGGAGATTTTTTTTCTGAATATAAAATTGTAGACAAATTTATCCATACATCAAACTTAAGTCGAGAAATTGAGGATTAAAAAAATAAATAAAAAGTCAAGTATCCATTGTAAACAATATACAGACCCTATTTTAAATGTCAAAAGTGACAGTGGAAGCCATTGATACAATACTGCAACGATTTTTAATTATTTCATAATTAAAATGTTGCAATATTTCAAACACTGTACTAGAATTTTGTGCTTCTACAGAAATCGTTTTTCAGTTTTTGAAATCTTGCAACATTTTTATTATGAAATTATTAAAAATCGTTGCAGTATTGTATCAATGGCTGTCACTGTCACTTTTGACATTTAAAATAGGGTCTGTATATTGTTTACTATGGGTATTTAATTTTTAATTTTTTTTTTAATCCTCAATTTCTCGACTTTGGTTTGATGAATGGATAAAATCGTTTACAAATTTAGATTCAAAAAAAAATCTCCTTGCGGATCAGTACAAAATATATATACAGTGCAATTTGAAAAAAAAAAGTTGATCGTCTTTTGTCAAAAACTGGATGCAAGAAAAAATATCAGTACAGTTCATATTAAAGTCTTTTAAAAATCATTTAATTTGATGTTTTATTTATTCAAATCGGATCAAAAATAAGCGAGATACAGCACCAAAGGTTTTTTGTCAGTCACCCTGTATATTTATACAGGGTGTTAAAACTCAGTCATTACTCCCGAAAATGGCAATTAGAACTCGTTAATATAAACAACTTTACTTAGTCCCAATTTTTAATTTGGTGCTCCAGTTCGGAGTTTTTGGAGTTATCAAAATATTTGGTTTTGAAAATTTTGATCGGTCGCCATTTTGTTATTTAAAACCATAAAAAATAATTGTAAATAAAAATGTTTTAGAGAGCCGAAAGCTACTTTTGAAACATTTTGGTTTTTTAAAATAGTCCTTCAAATAAGGGAGTTATAGCGATTATTAGAAAAACAAAAGAACTCCAATAACTCCGAACCGGAGCACCAAATCACAAATTGGAACTAAGAAAAGTTGTTTGTTTTAAAGGGTTCTAACTGCAACTTTCGGGTATAACGACTTAGTATTACAACCCTGTATACATCTTAAAGTTTAAAATTCATACCTCTGATATTTGGATATAAAATTTTAGTATTAGTGACATAATTTATTGGAAATAAAAAAAAAGACCTTTAGATCTAACTAATTATATATACCGGGTGTTCGATAAGAAACGCCCTACATCATAATTTTGTTATTTATTAACCGATTTGAATTGATTAAAAAACAAATTGAATGTCCGTTTAAATACTATGAAATGGCATTAAATATCTCAAAACAACATATTATAACATTTTCTTCTTAATTCATCTTTTCCCTTTATTCGTCCTCCAGTCTCTTCTTCGCCCTTTCCCACCCCAACCTTCTCAAGATCCTTACCCTGGCCTCATCTTCTCTCATCCATTCTACTACCCGACTACACCCTTCTACCCATTCCACATGCACACCCTTACATTCCTCCGCTAAGTGTATCCACGTATCCTTCAGTTCCTTGCATAACACGCATTCCCTGTATCTTTCACCCATCCATCTTTTTCTTCCTCTCTCATTCGATCCGCACCTCACTCTCAACATTGTTATCCTTTCTTCTCTCCTCAGTTTTCCTTCATCCAAATATGTTGGCCTACTCCCATGCACTTGCCTCCTCTCATACCCTTCATTATACTCACTGTTTCTTATCTGTTCCTGTCTTTCCACCTCTTTCACTTTCTCATGATGGGTACATGAGAAAGTGAAACATTTACTCCGTTCTCCAACGCCTCCCTTACCATTTCCTCAGACAAACCTGCTCTCTCATACATTTCTTTCCTCACTTTTCTTCATCTGTTCGCTCCTACTCCCACACATTCCTCTCATACCTCGCTCACTATTCTTCCCTCTTCCATTCCATTCACCTTAATTTCATACCCAACCACCCTCTTTATTGTCTCACTCCAAGTGCTCTCTCTATTTGTTTCCTGAAGCAGTATGTATCCTGGAGTCTATTTCTCTACCCCTAACATCTGCCTCAGGAACCACCTCTCTCTAACCATTAATATCTCATTACACCCCATATTTCCACTCCGTATAACATTATTGATTTCACGCACACGTCACACAAACCACACCATCCATCTTCCCCATTTCTCTCTCACCATACACCATGCCTTTCTTGCCTTTCCTTGCACCCATCTTGCAAGCTCCTAATATCCTCTCGTCCCTTTAAAAATAAGCCCAGGTGTTCAAACGTTCTCACTTTCTCTATCACCTCACTCTTCCACTCTAATTTTTTATCCTTCCGTTATTCCTAAATCTCATCTATTTCGTCTTCCTAACGTTCACACTCAGTTCTCTTCTGTCCATGTATCTTTCTTTTAACATACCTTTCATTTCGCCACACACCACGTTTCTTCATACATTCTTCTTACAAATTCAACCATTCCTCCGTTCACGCCCCCTCTTCTCAGTCGTTTTTCTCTCGATATCGAATCATATGCTGCTTTCAGATCCAGGAACATACTTTTCTAGCACCCCTTCCACTGTCCGGGCCAGAGTAAATATCTGATCCCTCGTCCCCCTGCCCCTCCTAAAAACCTCCTGGGTCTCTGCTAATAACTTTTTTTCCTCTGCCTCCTCCTCAAGCCTCCTCTTCACCATTATCATGGCTAGCTTGCAAACAGTGTTGACTAACGTTATCCCCCTGTAGTTCTACACCTCCTCTGTATCCCTACCCTTATGTATAGGACATATTGCTCCTATTCTTCATGACCCTGGAAAACTTTCCTCTCCTCTCCAGATCTGATTCATCAGTGCCCCGAACCTACTCCTTCCTTCCTTTCCTATTTCTTTATACATTTCTGCCTTTAATCCATCAGTCCTCAGCGCTATCCCTTCCTTCAGCTTCTCGAACACTCTCACTACTTCCTCCTCTGAGAACTCTCTCCTATTCTGCCCTTCTCCCTAGACCTCCAGGAACGCCGCTCTCTTTCTTGCACTTGTCTGTCCATTTTGCGAGGTCAACCTCTACCTGCTTATTTCCTTCCCCTTTCTTTAATATTTTCCACATTTCCGCCTTCCCTTTACATGCTCTTAGCTCTTCCCTACTCTTTTTTTTCTTGTCACCCACCCTATCGTACCTTCTTTTCGGTTCCCATAACTTTCTTTCATCCCTGCTTTCACCTCTGTACTCATTCCTTGTCCTTCTCAACTATGCCTTTGCCCTTCTGCATTCTTCATCAAACTACCCGCTCTTTCCCCCCCTTTCACCTCCTCCTCTTACCACATCTCGCTATGGCTTCTTCCAGCTCTTCCATTGACCTCACTTTCCCCCATTAGACCACCTTCAGTTTCTCTGCCATTTCTCTCAACGTCTTTTCCCTGCTATCCATTCTCTCCTCTCCCCTTGTCAAAATCTTTATTTCCACCTTCAGTGGCCAATGATCCGAGCCTCTGGTCCCCTCCACCTCCATCCTCTTTACTTCACCACTATCACACCCTTTCACCATCATGTAATCAATCACCGATCCACCTTTCGGCCCTACATACGTTTTCCTCCCATCTCAGTCCCCCTCTGTACATCCGTTCACTATTCCTCACCCTCCTTCCATCACCCACTCTTGCATCTTCTTACCCTTTATGCTTATACATTTATCCTAGGACATCCTCTTAATTATTGGAAATAATTTACTTAGTTTTTTGTTGATATTATTACGGGGATTCCATTATAAGTAATTGTTAAATTAGATTCACCATTTTTAGTACGATTAATTCATTCATTCTTACAACCTTATATACATCATTTTGCTTTTGAGTTTTATCATATGATAAACTTAATTCCAGAATATTTCTCATTTAATTTGATATCCTTATATGTTTTTACTACTTTGTGAACATCATCAGGTGAAACCAAGAATAATTTAATAGGTCTTGCTCGATCATTCTTTGTTTTCCTAAACACAAATTTCTAAAAGTATCCATGAGCATTTTAAAATCACACAAGAGTTGTTTACAAAAGTTATTATCTGAATCACATTGCTCTTGATTAGACATACCAACCTCCTTGGGACCAAAAATAACAACATTGCAAGAGCGCTTGGATCATTCTTGAAGCTCCCAAATGATCTCCTCATTAGATAAAAAATAACTTCCAGAGGATTCCTTTTTAACAGCAGTATGATCAGCCTGTAATTTTCGTACATCCTCCTGCAAGTTAAATATCATGGAAATCAATTGAAGGATTTGTTTAAGACCTTGTTTGCAATTCAGGCAAATTTACTTTAACTACTATTAGAGCAAAGACACTTAACCTCAGCAGAATTTAGTTCAGAACAATTAGTGTGTAAATGATGCTTGCATTCATCACAGCTGATGTAATTTTCAGCTTTGATTTTCTTCGCGCCTTTTAAACAATCCATAGTAAAATTAAATACTTACAATATTTCATCAAGAACACACTGCACCAGCGGGGGCCATTGAGGACCGCGGAAAGGGAAAAATAAATGGCAATAGGAAATTAAATTATTAATAATTGATAACTAGACACGTGTGAAATGTAAGGTTAAATAATATATTTAATAAATTTAACACTATAAATTAAAAAAATATTATGGATAACACTTACGGTAACTAATAATACACACAGATAACTGAATATGTGATAATTATTAATTATATCGATATATTGAAACAATAATTATAATAAATAAATAATAACCACACTGTTTTGGATGCCTATAGATAATTTGGATATCTTCAGTGTAGCACAGTTGAAGACAGGGAAATGGAATTTTAAGCGTTCATGCATCTGTAAAGAAAGATATATTTAATTTACATACATTTATATTTATATATATTTGTTAGAGTTGTTGTTATTTTTATTTAAATTGATTTTTTTTGATATCACATTTTATAAGTGAAATCAATAAAATAAACTTGATTGTTCGTTTTTTTGTGCTGATGACATAAAACTATGTTCCTCAGTTGATTCTATTAATGATTCTTACTTATTACGATTTTTCTGATGATTTTTTCTTTCAATAAAATCAAAAATTATAAATGACTTTATTTAAACATTATTTTTACTTAAAAATTTGTGAAGTAAAAGCATTAAAATACACTGAATTTCATCAATAATTAATCTTAAAGCTCTAGTAATAATTGTAATAAAATAACTACCGAGAGAAATAATTCATTTGCTCTGTATTAACTTTATCAACGAATAACAGCCTCAATTTTAATAGTAATGATGATTGATTTAAAATTTATAAATATAGTAGGAAACGTTGCTTAAGATTATATAATATTGTTCCTAGTGTATGTGTCAGGTATTAATGTAGTTAATTGATCTTAAAATCCATACAAATAAATCTATTTTTTTTATTTATTAGGTTATCCGGTCGTCAACGACCCGCTCTACAATCATGAAGTATTTGGCCCGATGAAAGGTAAAGGTGGTGATTTGGGCGGTAAATCTGATGAACAGCTTGTACGTGATCTGATTCATATACACAATGCGGAAAATTGGCTTGGAATGGACGGCGACAGCGAGCTTTCCATGTTTAATCCAAGGAAAGGGGATTTGGACGAGTCCCTAGTTGGTGCTCTAGTGCCTAAAGGTAAAAAAAAAACATTAACGTATGAACGGGAAACTCCAATTAATTATAATTAACACTGTGCAGACAGAAATTAAATCCTGTGCATTGCAACGCTGAACAAAATAAACGTTTTAAACATACTTATACTCCTAATTAGGCTAATTTAGACAATGAATTAAAATTAAAAACTTAGATGTATGCTACTACTAATACTGTGAATACATTAATGAAATTTCCCTGATTAATAATAATTACAACATTAATGTTTTCATATTATCATTATAATCCACTCAATTAGATACATTTAATGAAATATTCCATAAAAGTTTATTGATTATTAATTACATTCATTATCATTTATAAAATTAATTACTAGTTGAAACGCTTGAAATATTATAGATTATTTCGATTCGTATTCGAAAAAAGTAGGAGGAAAAGTAATAATTTCCCACGAGGAGCCGCTATAAATTTTAATGAATTTCATTTTCACAGATAGGGTATTAGGTGATGACGATGCAGACCCAGTCTCTAGGGAGCCATCCCCGTGCGAAGAATCCTGCGAAAATAGCGCGCCAATCGCCTGCGAGTCGACACCTCATCCGCTGGCGTTATCGTCGCTGACGTCTAGCAGGAACGTCGACGCCAAAGTCACCGTCGCGACGCAGACGGGGCACGAGGCACCCGATTTCACTTTTAATCCCGATAAGATGACCGTCGACAAGCACTGCTACGAATGCAAAGTTAGATATAGGGATCCCAAGCCGCAAGACTTAGTCATGTACTTACACGCCTGGAAGTACAAGGTAAGCATCCAACTTTAAAGCCGTGATTAGTGGAAATTATGTACAAAGTTCGAAACTCTACATACGAATAATGGGAGCTATTAGTTGCATTCGTATTAATTTTCGTGAAAATCGCAGTTTTCAACTTCGGCAATTATCTCCGAACGAGGAATTTAAAAATGTAATGGATGTAATGGTTACTGTTCACATTTTCTAATGGAGCAAAACTTGCTTTTTATATTTTCATTTATCTGAAAGAACCAGTCTAACTTTATCTGCAAATATAAAGGTTTATTTTAGAAACTGGATGCATTTATTTCAACTTCTTATTACAAAACAAACCAAAGTTTGAAACTGTAATTTGAAATGTCAACACTTTAATCATTATTATTTTTAATTGCTTACACCAAGTGGAAAAAGGCATATATCGATTTTAATGGATCAACTCTAATAACTAACAATTCTAATAAATTATAACATATAACATTAAATTCAAAGTAAAAAAAAATCTGAGGATAAAGTTCAAAAAACTTATATTTAGAGTAAAATAAATAAAAATAGGCAAAGGTTTCAAACAAAAGCAATTAATTGCAAGATAAGACATACTGGAGAATAATTCAAAAAATCTGGCTATATAAACAATATAAAAAACCCGAACTAATGATATTGAGGGACGATTTGTCCAAAGCTTTTGTGAGACAATTAGAGAGTACATTTCAATTATCACAAAATAATGGCTACGACGAAGAAATTTTTAATTAATTAATTACTGATATTACCTTAGTAGTAAGACTTACTTCAATTAATTTGCTGTTATAAACAACTACGTAACAGTGTGTTATTCTACTGAATCTGTTTTCTGCCAGATCTGAATTTATAGTGATTCTAGTTTTAAACTAAGATTCATTGTACTATTGCAGTAGCCTTGTACAGATTGAATGAATTTTTTTTTATTAATTCTTTCAATCTTCAGGATTTTATCATTACGATGATCGCAATACTTTCAAACGATTTTATTAAGCTATCTGCTACAATTGTCTATATTTTATTGAGCGAACAGTTGTATAATATCATTTGAAAGTATTATCAAGTATTATTTACCTGTTATAAACAATTCCTTAAGAGTGTCTATTATTCTACTGCAACTCTTTTCTCCAAGATCTTAATTTATAGTGCTTCAAGTTTTAAACTAACCTTCATTGTACCATTACAGTAGCCTTTTTTTTAATGAATTTACTTCTTATTGTTTATCATCTGCTTGTTTCAATCTTCAGGATTTTATCATTACGATGGTCGCAGTACTTTCAAATGATTTGTTAAGCTATCTGCTACAACTGTTTAGATTTTATTGAACGAATAGCTCCATAATATAATTTGAAAGTATTATCAGGTATTATTTACAAATATAGAAGTGAACAAGTTCTTTGTATTGTTTGAACAACTTATTTTACCCGAATTAAGTTTTCTAACCTTTAAAAAAAATGTAAATAATTGTTATTCATGTATTTGTGCAGAGAATGAAATAAATAATGTCCTTTGCTTTAATAATAAAATATATCCTTTGCTTTAATTGAAATGTTAAGGCTTTTAGTTGTTGAAAGTATATGTTCTTGATCACTTTTATATTTGTAAATAATACTCGATACTACTTTCAAATGATTTTTGTTGAGCTACGATTCTAATGAATAGCTCAATAAAATCATTTGTAAGTATCATCGAGTATTATTCACAAACATAAAAGTAATTAAGTTCTCTCTATTTAAAAAAATTAAATACTTTAGTTATTTAGCTTCAACGCGAACATTACTATTTATTAGTTTATATTTTAGAATTTTATGATAAAACCATCACTAAATAGATTCATTTGGCGTACTTTTTTATATTGAAATTATTTCTTTTTCTTCAAGTATGATTTTAACTCATTGATTTTAGTAAAATTTCTCCTCCTGTTATTGTATTTAGGTGTCTTTGTTATAATTATTTTCAAGTAAATTTCTATCGACTAATTCGTTATTCTTATTATTTACCAATTTTTTGGCCAATATTTCTTTACACTTACCTTGCATTTTACAAGAATTAAATTTTCTAACCTAAAAAAGTGTAATAAATTGTTATTTATGTATTTATTCAGATATTTTAATATTAAAATAAATTATAATTTGTATTTATTGAAACAATTCAAAGAGGCTAATAGTTGTTGAAAGTTCATGATCGTGATCACCTTTACATCCCAAAATAATATTCGATGATACGTCCAAATAATTTTTGTCGAACTATTTGCTACAATTGTAACGAATAACTCAATAAAATCATTTGAAAGTATCTTTACTTACAAATATATAAGTAATCAAGTTCCTTGCATTTAAAAAAATTAAATCCTTCAATTACATATAGCTTACTATTTATGTATTTCAAATTTATGATAAAACCATCACTAAATAAACTCATTTGAAGTTGCATTAAACAATTTTTAAATCATATACACTTTTCATTTTCTTTAAGTACAACTTATTATAACTTACCGCCTTAAGTAAATATCCATCTCCTATTATTGTTTTTGGGTATCTTCATTATGATTATTTTCATGTAATTCTCTATGTACTAATTCGCTATTCTTATTATTTACCATTTTTTGTGGGAATATTTATTTATTAACTTAAATTATACACGTTGTCCCCTGAAATTTTGAATACGGGCATTTAAATGTATTACTCGTTACTTAGTTACCACGCTCGTGACGTATTTTAATAGACTGACCAACGGGAAATAATCAGCAATTTCTAATTTGTAATAAAATTGGGAATTAAAATGAAACATATTTACTCAATTCTGACGTAACGAATAACAAATCACTAGAATGTTCATCTTATTAAATGTTCGAAAACATTTCTTTATTGAGCTAAACAATATCCCAGACAATCATAAAATTCCTGTTAACATTTTGAAGCTATGCAAGTCAAATTGACATGCATATTGCAGCAACAACCATGGCAACCAATAATAATAATCGACATACAATACACATTACATTACTCATATTCAAAATTTCAGGGGACAACGTGTATAAGAATTAAAATTTTCTAACCTAAAAAATGCAATAAATTGTTATTTATATATTTATTCAGAGATTCCAATATTAAAATAAATAATAATATTTGTATTAATTGAATTTTTAAGGCTGATAGTTGTTGAGAGTTCATGATCGTGATCACTTATACATCCCTAAATAATATCCGATTATACATCCAAATAATTTTTGTCGAGCTATTCGCTACAGTTGTAACGAATAAGTCAATAAAGTCATTTGAAAGTATCATCTGGTATTATTTACAAATATATGAGTAATCAATTTCCTTGCATTTTAAAAAATTAAATCCTTCAATTATATATAGCTTCGGTGGGATTGTTACTATTTATGTATTTCAAATTTAATATTTTATGATAAAACCATCACTAAATAAACTAATTTGAAGTTGCATTAAACATTTTTTAAATCACAAACACTTTTCGTTTTCTTTAAGTACAACTTATTATAACTTACCGCCTTAAGTAAATGTTCATCTTCTGTTATTGTTTTTGGGAATCTTCGTTATGATTATTTTCATGTAAATTTCTATGTACTAATTCGCTATTCTTATTATTTACCATTTTTTGGGGCAATATTTATTAACTTATATTTTATAAGAATTAAATTTTCTAACCTAAAAAATATAATAAATCGTTATTTATATATTTATTTAGAGATTCCAATATTAAAATAAATAATGTTATTTGTATTAATTGAATTGTTGAGGCCGATAGTTGTTGAAAGTTCATGATCGTGACCACTTTTACATCTCTAAATGATATCCCATGATACATCCAAATAATTTTTGGAGCTATTCGTTACAATTGTAACGAATAACTCAATAAAATCATTTGTAAATATTATTTATAAATATAAAAGTAATCAAGTTATTTGTATTTAAAAAAATTGATTCCTACAATTGTATATAGCTTCAGCGGGAATGTTACTATTTACTTATTGTGATTTTAGTATTTTATGATATTTATTTTTCTCTAAATAAACTCATTCAACATTACATCAAACATTTTTTAAATCAAATGCTTTTCTTTTTCTTCAATTATAACTTTCTATAACTTACCGGTTTAAGTAAATGTTCATCTCCTGTTATTGTATTTAGATGTCTTCATTATAATTATTTTTTATAATTATTCTTATTTTTTACCAATTTTTGGAGGGAATATATATTTATTACCTTATATTTTACAAGAATTAAATTTTCTAACCTAAAAAAAACATGTTATAAATTCATTTTATGTACTCTTGCAGATTTCATTTAAAATATGATTATATACCCTTCTACACGTTAAGAGTATAGGGTTAGTTTTCATTTAAATTAAAGATATTCTTTGTATTTAAAAAAAATTAATACAGATTCAGAGAGAATATTATTTATTTCTTTTGATTTCAGTATTTTATGATAAAACCATCACTAAATAAAATGATTTCACATTACATTCAACCATTGATTGAGATATTTCAATCAACGAGTAAACATTATTTATATTAAATGAATAATGCTTAAATACTATATATACAACATGTTTATTAACAAACAAATATACAAATAAACTAAATATAATACATGTATGATACAATGAATGTTAGTGAGTTAGTTTGTTTGTTAAATGGCTATCGACCAGCAGTTTTTGAG
The DNA here is from genome assembly GCA_963969525.1 of Ontholestes murinus. Classification (NCBI taxonomy): domain Eukaryota; kingdom Metazoa; phylum Arthropoda; class Insecta; order Coleoptera; family Staphylinidae; genus Ontholestes; species Ontholestes murinus. Next base: position 12,343,042 of record OZ018397.1, read on the forward strand.
TCCGCTTAAACACTATTATTATGCTTTTGATTATGTGTAAAAATTTTATTTATTCACTAAACGATAATGTAAAAAAAACTTGTTTTATTTTATATGACAAATATATTTTGTTCACAGGGTCCCGGTTGGGAATACCAAACGGAACTTCCGGCATGGGCCAGTGTTGATTGGGTGGACGCCGAAGCCAACGAATGATCCTCTTCCCTGCACTAAGACCAAGACATCACTACGGGATCCTTCGATCCTCAATGTCTTTCCAAAAAAATTATTAAAGAAAAAAAAACATCCATCGTAAACTCTTCTTTGAAAAGAAAGATGCAAATTATGCATGTCCCCAATCATTCATTTTTAATTTAAGTTACTTACTTTAGTACAATTCTTCCCCTAGACGATAAGACGTACCGTTACATAACTAAGTATAAAATATTAGGTGAAACGCATTCTTTTCTATTTCCGAACAGAAGCAAGCGAATTTATAAATAAATATTAAAGGGTGTGTTTATGTCTATTACAAGTATTTCAGTGCTGTTTTAAAAGAAACAAGATATTATGGCTTTTCTAGAGGAACACTTAAATATATAAAAATCATATTTTTGTATATCTTGTGGATTAAATAAGATCTGTAAGTTATTTAATATAAAAGTGCCATGAGATAAAAGAATAACAAGAATTTTCACCAATTATAATTAAAAAGTACTGGAATACATTCGTGCCTTGAAATGTACGTTGTGAAAAATAATAGAATTCTGCAGTTAAAACAATATCCATTTACTCATATCAGGATCTTAATTATTGCTTAATTAAATGTGTATACTTGTTAAGCACTGGCGAGGATTGTTGAATGTGATATTTAACTAGATTTGATTTTAATTAAAATCAAATAATTTTACTACTAACTTCTCTTATATCTTTTACATTAACACATAATATAATTTTGTGATCTGAATTTGAAGTCAGTGCTTAATTGTTTTAATCAAAGAAAGACAACTTTAATTTTAGGCATTTGTTTTTAGTTCTTAGTGAATTGATAATATTGTATATTAAATATACAGGGTGTTCAAGTAAATGGGATTTTCTTCAATATCGTTCGCCGAGCTGTTGCTGTCTTAATTGTTGTGTGTCATATTTTGTGAATTCAAAATCAGCGACGTCTTAGAATAAGGAAGTGGACCTAATTACAGGAATATCCTGTATATTCGTGATGACAAATATAGGGACCTATATAAATTCATTTTTATTGTTATATTTGTATAGTTTATAAGGTTTATGTTAGTAAATGTAAAGAAAAGGCTTCTTTTCTATAATAGCGTTAAAATGCTTAACACGGGAAAATTATAAAAAAAAGTGAAAATATTTATTGTAAAAGCATATCATTATAGATTTGTATATCGGAACAATCCCAATCAAATGAGCTTATTACAAACAGGCTAAAGTATACATAAGCTTCTTCGTAACAAAAAAAAGAGTTGTTATCATTTTGTGTAAGCTTTTAGCGCTTCCTTCAGGTGTTTGTAAAATAAACATTTTTTATATATTGAATATAAAAAGAGAAGATCTATATAATAAGGAGTTTTGTGTTATTTTTTTTATAAGATATTTGGTATATAAGTAGTCTCTAAAATTAAATGAAAAAGGCAGTGTACCAATCGAGATATATAAGAAAATATAATAGCAAAATTTATATATTGTATTTTTCATAAGAGAATTTTTAACATTGTATATCTTGTAGAATATGAACGCTTTTTCATTTAGTTTGACGTGTAAAACAAAAAGACCCTTTGTTATTTCTTAAGGTATTTAGAGTATATAGTTGAGATATTGCAAAATTTTTAACAAAGAAAAAACGAAAAGACAGTATTGAACTTTTAGTTGTGTGAGGCCTTTATTAGCAGATGTCTTTTAAATCTGACAATATTGTAACTATTTTGCTAGTATAAGTCTAGTAAAACCAAGGAGGTATTACTTTCCAAAAAAATTAAAAAAAAAAAAGCAAGGTGTTTATAAAGAATTTATAAATAATTAGCTCTTCAGCTTATGAATATATAATTATATTTAAAAAGAAAAACAAATCTCGTACAGAAGGGTAAATATATACTTTGTAAATGCCTTCGATTCACAGCTTGTTATGTCATCTGTGATGATTTATTATTATTTATAAAGCTATATACAGGTTAAGTTTACGTATAATATAGATATTATGTAATTAATTGTAGTTTCCAGTGTGTAATTAAACGACATTCAATTAATAATTATTTCTTTTATTTCACGTTCTTATCCATTCAACCGTAATTCCAAAACGATGATTTTATACAATTGGATGCTTACGTCAACTTCATGTAATTTATAATTAGAAAAAGTCAATCAATTTATGAAAAATGATGTTCTATACTATAGAAATTAATTATGTTAGCAGGAAAAACGAAGCTAATAAGGAATAAAAAATAAAGAATTATGGCAATACGATTTGAGAAACATTTGTCGTTTGACAAAACCAAGGAAAAGCAGCCGGCATAGACGAATTAAAGTTGAGATGTGGGAGGAGATAAGAAAAGAGAGGGAAGAAAAGAAATATATTTCTCGAGTTATGTGAAGATTATTATAGTAAATTGTATTGAAACACTAACACTTTCTTCAAAAATTTATTTTTATTTACTAGGTGTACATTTCGAAGAAAAGATTTTAGCGAACTGCTAAATCAGATGTGGAGAGGGGAAACTAATTATATACCCGGTACACAATGGAGGAGATATTGCTAATGTAGACAACTACAGAGGAGTAACGATAATGAATAAGCAAAGTATTGATGCTGGCATTTGTAGATGATATGGCATTAATGGTGATATGTTGGGGAGGCATGAAAAACATTTTGAAGAAAGTGAAAAGATAGAGAGGGAAGACAAAGTGGGTGAGGTTTAGGAATAAAGGACAGGAGAGAAACTGTGGTTTCTGAAGAATATACTGGGGGTTAAAAAATTGTCTTTAGGATACATAATGTTTTTTTATTAATATGTACAATTCACAAATACAATCCTTTAATTTTTTACACCAATGCCATTATTAATAATTTTTACCAAATATGTTTCAACTGGTGTAATGTGATAAATAAAGTTTTGAAATAACAATACATCCAATATATAGTCAGGAATTAAAACATGCTAAACGGAGAAAACCAAATAAAAAGTAAATTAACAGTGTTGAAGTATAATTTTGAAATTATATTAGTCATACGGACAATATAATTGAAGAATGGTACGACAAAGAAATTATTCTTAAAGAAGTTCAACCAGAAATAATTTGCAATGACCATGATACTTCGAGTATCGATTCAGAATGATGTATTAAGAAAGTAAATGGAGAGCGGAATGGAAAATTTATGTTTCCCAAAACTCTGGGTGGCATTTATTTAATCTTTCTTGCCACATGCTCTCAACTTTATCATCACCAAACTCATCTCTACCAATGTGTTTATTGCAATAAGTTTTTGCTCTTGCCCGCACAAGTGCAATAGCATTAAATTCATAATGATAGGGAAGCAATCTTAATACTTTATGGCCATTTTGGTGAAGCAATTTATGAAGTACGTATTTCTTTGGTGGCTTATTGAGTTTTGTTAAATATAATAACTATTTCTTTAACATACATGCATCAAAATTGATATTCTTCTCTTGTAACCAAATACAAATAGAGAGGGTAAATGGAGAGCGGAAAGGGAAATATATGAGAGGGTAGGGTTGCTAGGGAGGATTGTGACAGAGTGGCTAAAGCAAGGACTCAATGTGTCGCGATAGGTGCATGAGAAGGTAAAGAAGGTGGAGAAACAAAGCTATATAGAAAAAAAAATACAACAAGTGCTATGGGGAGTGGTAAATACATAGTAGAAGGCTAAAATATCTGGAGGAGAACTGTTTGGGAAAGGCGAGGCTCAGAACGGAGGAAAAATGTAGAAAAAAGTGGATGACTCCCATTTCAATATGAAGTTTAACAAATGCACCTTGCGCGAGCGGCCTTGTCAATATGTCCGCAATTTGATTCTTGGTATTAATATAATTTACTTTTATGAATTCGTTTTCAACAAGATCTTTAACAAAGTTGTATTTCACATATATATGTTTTAAACGTTCGTGTACCCACTTCTGAAGTAATAGGATACATAACTGATTGTCTGGAAAAAACAAACATCTGGAGTGGAAGTGACTGTTTAACGTAGAGATCGTTGAGCAGTTGTTTTATCCACATAAGTTCTGCTGCTGCCATAGAAAGCGACACGTACTCCGCCTCCGTTGAGGATAGAGCGACGCATGGTTGTCTCCTAGTGGCCCAACTGACCGGTGTTGCCGAAGACTTGAAGTAGGAAGCCGGAAGTCGACTTGTGATCGGTTTCGCTCTCCCAATCGGCGTCTGCGAGGCATCTCAAGCTCTCTCGTTCGTTTTTCGATAACATAGTCCGATGTCTGTGTAGTGTGCCTTGTAGAGAGCGAAGTATCCTCTTCAGTCCCTTCCAAAGGAAAGTTGTCGGCCTTTCTTTATGTCTGCTGTAGTGATGAACTGCTACGTTCAGGTCAGGTCTCGTTTTTTCAAAAGGTTTCTTAGATAGGTTGGTTGGCTCATTAATAGTTCTTCAGAAGTTCTCTAGATATTAATTCCTAAGATGGTGTGAAGTTTACCCAAGTCCTTCAGGTCGAATCTCTTTTTCAGTGCGTTCTTGACATCATCTATGTGAGCTCATGAGTTTCCAGCAATGATGAGATCATCCACGTATAGAAGAAGGTATAGTTTCGACTCCTTGGTTTGACAGATGTAAAGGTAATTGTCAGCGTGGGATCTCTGCAGTCCAATTTTGTTTATGAAGGCGTCAAAGGTCGCGTTCCATTCCCTGGGGGACTGCTTTAGTCCGTATATCGTTATATTTAGCTTGCAGACAAATCCTTCCTCGTGCTCATACCGAGACGACGGTTTCATATAGATCTCTTCTCTGAGATTGTCATGTAGGAAAGCCCTCTCGTTGCGCACATCCTTTTGCCACTAAACGCGCTTTGTACTTGGCGATGTGGCCATCGCTCTCGAGTTTAATTTTGAAGACCCACCTACAGTTGTTTATCTTCTTTCTAATGGGCTACTATTTCCCATGTTAGATTTTTGGAGCGTTGAGTTTCTCCTGAACTCCATCTAACCATTTGTTCTTTTCGTCGAAGTTTTGTATGTCCTCAAACGATCCAGGTACCTTGTCTACAAAAGATTCTGCGAAGCCGGCAATAGTGGCGTAATTATCTAGGTAGCGAGGTTTGGTCCTGGTCCTGGTGCTTCTTCGAGGAGGCTCTGGTTCGAAGTGATCCAAGGTATCTTCAAAGGTGTCTTCTGGACATTCCTTCTGCATTTGGTATCCTTTGGATTCCTCTTCTTCGGGTGAGTTGTCCATTGCTTCCTCCTCTCATTCTTCGTCGATTTCTTCCGGCTCACCTTCGTAGATCCAGTCGTCGCTCGTAGTTCCCTCGAAACTAAATATCGACTCTTCGAAGATGATGTCTTTCCCATTTATTAGCTTTCGCTTTTCTGGACTCCAAAGTACATATCTATTTGGACAATATCCGACCATGTAGCATTTTATAGTCCTCGACTGAAATTTCTCTTTGATGAGCTCCTTGGGAACGCGAAAGTACGTAGTACACCCAAAAACTTTAATTTTCCTCAGGTCAGGATTTTCGTTGAACCACAGTGCTGCTGGCACCTGTCCGTTCAACGCCGAAGTGGGGCTTTGATTGATAAGGTAGACAGCGCACATCACTGCTTGAGCCCAAAAACTTTTCCCGAGTTTGGAGCTTAGGAGCATACACCTAGCACGTTCTAGAATGGTTCGATTCATCCTTTCTGCCACTCCGTTTTGCTCCGGCGTGTACCGAATGGTGAACTCAAATTGGATTCCTTTGAACCGGTTGATCTTAAGGGTGAAACGTGCAGTTGTCATTGCCTCATAGACTTTGAAGTAGTGAAGGACTTCCTTCTTTGATTCCATAGTAAAGGCCACGGTGAAATGAGTGTAGTTCTTGAGTTCTCTAATCATTTTGTCTAACATATGACAAGTCAAAAATTCGTCGTCTTCCAAATAATCGATTATGTTGTTAATAAATTCATTTATTGCAAGGTTTAAATCGAAATTGTGATTTATTTGATAGATTGTTTGTTTCCAGATAGTCACAAATTTGTTCGGTTAATATAGCTTCCAATATTTTGGACAGAACTAGTAAAATAGCTACGGGCTTAAAATTATTTACATCGTCTTGATCACCTTTTTTGAATATAGGAACACATTTCGCAATTTTTAGAGCGTCCGGAAATAAAAATATATTGTTTATAATTTAATCACTACTTTTATTTATCCATTATTTAATACACTACCGATATCTAGCTTACATTAACTGTAATTACCTTTTCTTAATCCACTTACCTCAACTTACACTTATCTATATTTTATTCAAAAATACCTCACTACTTCAAAATCTAAACCTTATCTGTCCCTTGACTAAGCGCCCTATCGGGTCATCCCCGTTGATTGTTTCCCGATCCACCAATAAACGGCTTCTATGTCAACAAATGCTTAGTTAGTACTAATTGTCGGCCGCTTATTGGTGTACCTGCAAACAACGCCGATGTTGCTAACGCCGATTTCCGTTGGAATGCATATCAGCAGTGCGGAGTCGGCACCAATTAAAATTCCATAAAATGGAATTCGACTCGGACCGGATATCCATACTTGACAACACTCCCCAGCAAATCAATCGCTACCTCAGTCATTAACCTAGGGTAACTAACCTATGCTTATTAACCTAGTTTTACAGATTACATTATTAACTTCTTAACTTAGCGCGAACTGTCATATTATTGTATTCAGGTCTGGCTGCTCCCACCGGCAGGTGCACTTACGCGAATCCTCCTATACCTATGCTTTAAGCTACGAACCTTATTATATTCTGCAAACAGTCCTTCATCTTCTGTTGATCCGATCGCACTTGCGGAACCACTTTCAGCCTGTGCCGGGGGGTGCACGTCCGCCCCAGTAATCCCCTTGGCAGATAACCATTCTTCCACTTGATTTTGTTTTGGATAAAGTCATCGGAATTCTCGTATCCTTCCCGACATCAAAATAAATCAAGTGCCTCCAGTAATTAATCAACTAGAGTATATCACAATTGGGCCATGAGTAAAAAGTCTTTCCATTTATCGAAATTGATGTTTAGGCTACCATCTTGATTCATCCTCCGTAAGAGAATAGTCGCCTCCTCCTTTTCCAAGCCTAGTTTATTGAAAGCACGACTAAGTTCGCTCAAGTCGCTGTTGGATTTTGTCGAGTTTGATGAATATCTTTCCAGGCATTTCTCATCTTCTTAGGGTAGTTCGTACCGGTAGTGGTGTGAGTATCATAAGAGTGAGTCATTCGGACTGATTTTACACCTAGTCGGCATTGCTTTGCCCATTCCCCCAGTGAGTTTCCCATTTCTTGAATTAATGTACGTGTTAGGTTGGGCCATTTCCTTCTAGGCATCGTTTTCGAAGTCCCATTGCCCTTGACATGGCCGGTTTACATGAAAAACGAGAACAAACTAAAGTACCCTTGTGTTAACTCTTAACCAGTTTATTCAGTTTATTAAGGATTATATCAAACTCAAAGGTTTCAATAGACAATAGTGATCAAACACACCGCTATACCGTATAGTGAATTTTTGAATTTTCTGAGCAAGGAGTCCAGAGGTCAAAATATCTAGCAATCCTACTCACCTGCACCACGTCAGTTTTTGCACATTTTGTTTTCCCGTAATGAATCAAGTAATTGATCTCTCCACGTTTTTCCTCAATAAAATATGCCAAACCAGAGCATAAGCAATTTCTCGCTTTTGGCCAATTTTCGGTCTGGGCTGAAACCTTTGACTTGCTGCCTTATATACTAAGTGTAGGTGTGGGTAATCGTATCTCTGCTTATCTTTAGCCTTGTTTGATATTTTTCAGGGTTCAATTTCAAGGCCGCTTTCCGGATTCATGTTCGTTCCATTTAAGGCCAGCGAAAATCATATCTGTTACGTTTTGAAATGTTGCGGGTGCATTACACACCTCAAATGACATTCATACAATCTCCTTTGAGTTACAAACGTGGTAAGATATTTGTGATTTTCATTACTTGCCAAAATACTTACTCTTTCCCGTAGCGTTCATGATGTCATCTATTAGGGGCAGAGGATAATTATTTTTTATGGTTATCTCGTTTAACTCTCTGTAATCTACACAAAATCTCCAGTCGTTGTTTTTTTTTCTTTACCAAAACCACCGGCGATGCTCAAGATGACCTACTGGGCAGAATGACGCCGAGCTGCAGCATTTCATCCACTTGTGATATTATTTCTCTCCCCCGTGGCGATGTCCGATAGGGTTTACCCTTAATAGGTATAGTTTATGTAGGTACAGCATAGTTTGTAAATCCCATATCTCGCTTGCTAGTAGAATTTTGCTTTGTCCTTTTGTGGGATTGCATCTGGGGTTTTAATTTTCATCTGATAATCTTCCTTGTCGCACAGGAAATTTGGCAGTGGGCCCACTATTACATTTAAAAATTCTAACGTAATGTTCCTAAACTGCTTTGAAGGAGTAAAACCATAATTAAAAATCTTTACGAAAAAATCTGCACGTAAGTGCTTCAAGTTCCTACTTGAGTGCGGAAAAGCGCATTACCCACGCGTTGTACACACTATTTTTTTACATACTGCACATAAATTATAAATATGTTTGAGATTTCATTTTTAACTTTGACATTGATTTTTTGGGTAACAGAGATGACGTTGTCACCAAAGCTACTTTTAAAATTGAATTCTCTGATGTTTCTGTCATCTTTCGCTGTTATAATTAGCGATAGCAATTTTGTATATATTACACAAAATATGTAACTGACATTGACATTGATTAATTGTAAACAAAAGAGTATAGAAATTATGATATTTCATTATAGGAGTAGAAAAAGTGTTACTATTCAACAAAATTCCACTTGTCTCAACGGTTTTAGATGCGGAATTAAAGGTATTTATTTATGTGAAAAAAAAAAGAATAATCTAATAACCTAGGCCAGGAGCACGATAGGGCAATGAATAATTTATTGGGATAGGTCAAGACTACGCCAGAGTAATGAATTATTTATTATTATTATAGGTCAGGACTACGCTAGGACAATAATTAATTTATTAACCTAGGTCAAGAGTATGCCAAGACAAAGAAATATTTATTTATTTGGATAGATAGAAAGTACTCTAGAATAATAAATAATTTATTAAGGTAGGTCCGGATTTTTTTAAAATCTTTAAACACGTTAGAAATATCCTATTTTTTCGTTCGCTCTTTCATATTACAATTAATATTAATTTTTTACTTCAACATTCTCAAATAAATAGAAAAAACACGAACATATTTTCGTGTTTTTTCTATTTATTTATCTATTTAAAAACACGAAAATATTTTCGTGTTTTTTCTATTTATTAGTGAATTTTCTACAACGTAAAGGACTTATATATTTTATTATCAAAATTCTCAGTTCAATTCCATATCAAATTAATGTAAACAGTTAAACTTATATAATTATAGAATGAGGAAACAATACTGATAAACTGGTAAGTGTTTTAGCGATTTCATTTCCAGTGAGATATGTGAGGTTTGCTTCTGGGAAACCATACTGGGATAATTGTTACATACCAGATTTTATATGGAAAGATAGAAATTATTTGCTGGAACAAACTAGTTCTTGTACACAACACCATTACTTTCGTGCTTACTATATATAGAAGCCACGCACAGATATGTATGGAATGGAGGGAAATTTATTTCATTAATCAAGTTCAAACATCAATAACAATAAACCGCGAGAAACTGTTTAACATTAAAATACGATACATTTAATTACATAAATTATTAACTGGTGATGATATGCATTATATGATTGTAGATTTAGACACCAAATTATCCTATATTGAACTATTGAAATGCGACTTTTAATTGCAAAAATAAAAAGAAAACTACTCGGCTACACTCAATAGTCTTTTATGCATTAATTTGAATAAATAAAAAACACTAACATGCCGGTGGTGGCGCATTCGGTTGCGGCCGAACTAGCGTTAGCAAGAGTGCAGCAACGTTAGTTCGGGTCAGCAATTGGATGGGTGACCGGACACACACAAATACACAAATAACACATGGCGGAAGGACCACGTGGTCGATAGCCTAACACTTACTACTACTACTAAAAAACACTTGTAATAATATAATAATACGAAGGTTCCGTTTTATATTTCGGTAATGGAGAAAAAAAAAGAAATTAATCATTGTACACTGGTTTATTGTTTTTCAAAATATTCTCCATAATAAGGAAATGTATCTATTAAAAAAATTAAAGTCCTTTACGTCGTTGTAGAAAACTAACTGATAATTTAAAAATTTAATAAATAATCCACTTTTGCATGCGCTTATATCAATTTTCGAAGGACTTTTCTACTCCGATTGAAGTAATTCCAAAATTGGCATTTTGAACTCATCAATCGCGTCTTCAGGCGTCGAAAAACGTTGACCTCGTAATTTATTATATACAGGGTGAGTTTTTTCGATGTTCACTATGGGGATCTCGGAAACTATAAGAGATAGAGAAACGGTTAAATGGGGAAAGAAGTGTAGATTTACGAGACGAATAAAATTCCACTTTCAAAGTTTTCAAAAAAGTCAAGGGTAACTAGATATTTTGAAAAAAGTAAAAAGTGTCAATTTTTTCAAATCAATATATCTCGGTTATTATAACAGATAGACAAAAACTGCAAAGGACAAAGTTTTAGATAATTTTATGTAGATTAATAAAAAATAATCAGAAAATTTTTATCGCCATTATTTTCCGAGATATGACGCAAACTTACATTTTTTTAAATGGAAACTATAGTTGGCTGTGACCTCATTCAAAAGTTAATTTTTTTCTCTTTAATCCAATATGGCATACGACATAGTTATTTCTTAAAATAAGTGAGTTATAGTCATTTTAAATTTTATTATAAATAAAAAATGGGTAGCCATGAAAAAGGTGAAAGTAAAACAATTGCAGCTGTTTATAATATTAGCAATATTGTAATTATTAGTTTTACAAAGATAAACCAAAATAAAACAACTGCATAAAGTAATTCTGTAATTATCAATATATCAATGGGAGAGAAATTTTAATATTAAAAAAATATGGTCAAAGAGTCCACTATTAATACTATTATGACATAAATTATATCTTTTTAAAATTGAATTTATGGCTTGTTGACTATTCTCATGTAAATTGAATTAAATGTTTCAATAAAAACTAGTTTATGATCCTCCACAGATTGATATGATTTTTCATATACTTTGTTTTTTACATAACCCAACAGAAAAAATTCTAAAACGCGCAGATCGGGAGATCTAGGTGGCCCTGGGATTGGTTTATTTCTTCCCACTTATGAGTTAGGAAAAGCATCATTTAAATAATTTGTAAAGCCAACATGTTATGAGGTGGAGCACCGTCATATTGAAACCATTTTAATCTTGCTTGTAATGATAAATTTAAACAATCGAGCGTATCTTGAAATGTTTTCTGAAGAAAATGAAAGTAATAGTTTCACTTCAAAAATATATGGACCGAGAATTATTAATCCAAACACACCATGGATTAAACCCAAATTTAATTTGTAGTTTTCTCTGTGAAACTTCTCGTGGATTCTCTTAAGTTCATCTATGTTCATCTATGTTCATCCACAATTAGTGAATCGCGATTCATCTGTTCATAATATTTTTGTAAGAAACGTATTATCCTATTGACAAATGGGTTTATACCACATACAGAAGGCCATTTGATAATTACAAAATTTTATTCTTATGCTGGTTTTTCATTTTTATTTAACTTTGTAAAACTAATAATTACAATATTGCTGTTTTATAAAGAACTTCAATTGTTTTACTTTCATCTTTTTCATGGCTACCCATTTTTTATTTATAATAAAATTTAAAATGACTATAACTCACTTATTTTTAGAAATAACTATGTCATATGTCACATTGGATTAAAGAGAAACCTTTTGAATGAGGTCATAGCCAACTATAGTTTCCATTTTAAAAAATGTAAGTTTGCATCATATCTCGGAAAATAATGGTGATAAAAATTTTCTGATTATTTTTTATTAATCTACATAAAATTATCTAAAACTTTGTCCTTTGCAGTTTTTGTCTATCTGTTATAATAACCGAGATATATTGATTTGAAAAAAATTGACACTTTTTACTTTTTTCAAAATATCTAGTTACCCTTGACTTTTTTGAAAACTTTGAAAGTGTAATTTTATTCGTCTCGTAAATCTACACTTCTTTCCCCATTTAACCGTTTCTCTATCTCTTATAGTTTCCGAGATCCCCATAGAGAACATCGAAAAAAACTCACCCTGTATAATGGTTTTTGGCGGTGCTTATCAAATTTAGTTCATCGATATACTCTTGTTGAAAAATTTTGGAACCCAAAAGTAAAATTGCTGAAATTTCCAAAAAAGACGAAAGATTGTAGAAACAAGCAATAATTGCTGAAAAATCTTAATAAAATGAAAAATAGACCTGATAAGATAAACCAAGATAGAGTAAATTCTTTGAAAAAAGAAAAAATAAATTTTGAAGAAATACCACATAATTGATGGTGTGATGAAACAAATTACACAATTGTCGACATTGTAATTAATAATTAATAATGTGCAATTTATATTAAGAAATAGTATGTAATGCAATGCATGAGTTTGCTGATTGTGAAATAGAATGTGTGTCAGACCGGAATTGCTGTGATAACAAACGCTGAAGAAGCGGTAGTGGTAACTGTTAAAGGTTCAGTGTGAGATCTCGAATGTTTGTACCTCTGACAGTCATCACATTTTTGAACAAATTTACTAACGTCTTCTTTTAGTCTCTCCCAAAAATAATATCGTTTTATATTTGCATACATACGATTTATACCTGCATGACCCCCTGTTGGAAGTAGATGGAAATCATTCAGTATCACTTTACATGGCGATCCTGCCCTGCAAAGTATGGTAATTGAATTCAATAATTTCCCATGATGTTCAAACAAAAGATGACGTCGAAATTATCAGACCAAAAAGGAAGAAGAAATTATAATTGCCCAAGCGGGAAATGGTGGAGGAACGAGCAATGGTACGTTTGGGGTTCCAATTAATATTTTGGAAGTAGTTGGTGTCCTGTTCCTGTTGGCATGCTGCGGTGTAGTTGTATATTGGATATGGCGTCGATGCAACAGAAGAATTGACAAGAAGATAGCAAGGGAGATCAGCCGAAGCCAGGAGCTGCTCAACGTTCGTGTTCGAGACAACAGTGAGTTATAATAATCGCGAATGGCGGGAAATTTCAACAGGTGACAGATAACGTTTAAACAGTTCAGAGTTATGTTGTAAAAGTTTAAATTTGACAAATGCCACATGACATTTAATAGATATAATAGTTGAGAGATGATAGTTGACAGATGATAGTGGATAGATGATATTTAACAAATAAATTTGATAGATGTCAATTGACAGTTTATAGATGACAGTTAATAAAGTTATATTTGAAAAGTTTTTAAATTTGACAGATGACAGTTAATAGAGTTATATTGTAAATTTTTAAAATTAACAGATCACAGTTATTAGTGTTATATATTCAACAGTTAACAGATAATAGTTGACAAATGAAATTCAACAGATGACAGTTAATAGAGTTATATTTAAGTTTTACAATTTGACAGATGACAGATAACCGTTGACAGATTATAGTTGCCAGATCACATTTAACAAATGACAGATGACAGTTAATAGTTATCTTTAAAAATAAGTTTTTAAACTTGACAGATAACAAATGACAGTTGATTATAGTTACAAGAACACATTTAACAGGTGACAGATGACAGTTAATAGAGTTATGTTGTAAAAGTTTTTAAATTTGACAGTTGACAGATAACATTTAACAGATGACAGTTGACAAGAGTATTCAAAGCCATTTGTCTAAATTTACAGTCATATAAAGGTCGTTCAAGAGTATTCAAGGCCATTTGTCCGAATTTAAGTTAATTATATTCAAGGTTATTTATAATCAAACACACTTATTCAGGATCATCCAATGATTGGTCTGGGTAATTTAAAGTCATCCAATGATCGCTTAAGAGTATTCACAAATTAAAGGTCATTCAAGGTTATTTATAAGCAACCAAATTTATCTAGGATCATCCCATGATACTTCAAGGTAAAGACTTTGACAATTCAAGGTCATTCAATGATCGTTCAAGAGTATTCAAGGTCATTTCTCTAAATTAAAGGTCATTGAAGAGTATCCTAGGCCATTTGTCCGAATTTAAAATCATTGAAGGTTATTTATAATCAACCAAACTTATCTAGGATCATCCAATGATACTTTAAGGTCAAAACTTTCATAATTCAAGTTCATTCAATGATCGTCGCCCAAATTTAAGCTCATCTAAAGGCCATTAAAGAGTATTCATGGTTATTTGTTTAAATTGAAGATTTTCCAAAGGCCATTCAAGAGTATTCAAGGTCTCTTTAATTAGTTTCTCATGTAGATCGTGGTGAAACATTTTGTAATATAGAAAGAACCAAGCGTAAATTGGGTTATTTCTGTATTCAAGGTAATTTGTCCGAATTTAAGGTCATTCAAGGTTATTTATAATCAACCAAAATTTTTTAGGATCATCCGATGATAGTTCCAGATAAAAACTCTGATCATTCAAGGTAATTTGAGGTCATTCAATGATCGTTCAGAGTATTCAAGATCATTTGTAAAAATTTAAATAATCTAAGGTTATTTACAAGTTATAGTCCCAGGCAAAATCTTTGTTCATTCAAGGTAATTTAAGGTCACCCAATGATCGTTCGAGAGTATTCATGGTCACTTGTCCAAATTTAAGGTAATCTAAGGTTATTTATAAGTCATAGTTCCAGGCAAAATCTTTGTACATTCAAGGTAATTTAAGGTCATCCAATGATCGTTCAAGAGTATTCAAGGTCATTTGTCCAAACGCAGGGTGATCCAAAGGTTATTCAAGGTTATTTACAATCATCCAATGATAGTCCCAGGTCATTTAAGGTCATCCAATGATCGTTCAAGTGTATTAACAAATTAAAGGTCATCCAAAGGTCATTTATAACCAACCAAACTGATTCAGGATCAATAATACTTCAAGGTAAAATCTTTGATAATTCAAAGTAATTTAAGGCCATTCAATGATCGTTCGAGGTCATTTGTCTAAAATTAAATGTCATCTAAGGGCCATTCAAGAGTATTCAAGGTCATTTGTCCGAATTTAGGGTCATTCAAGGTAATTTATAATCAAGCAAACTTTTCTAAGATCATCCAATGATAATTCCAAGTGAAAACTTTGATAATTCAAGGTGTTTTAAGTTCATCCATGATCGTTCAAGAGTATTCAAAGGTTATCCAAAAGTCATTCAATATTATTTATAATCAACCAAATTTTATTTACGGTTATCCAATAGTACATCAAGGTTAGATTATTCTAGGTCACCCAGCGTTTAATTTAGTTCTTGATAAGGTTAAAAATGTAGCGTAAATATTGTAGAGTCGTGAGAATAATAATAATTAAACTAGAATTAGGAGACAATTTATCAGTTTCATCATTAAAAATGAACGAGAAATTTTGTTTAAAGACGGCGGGAAGTCTATTGCCCGTAATAGATGGTAGTGAAAATACTACAAAGAAGTTAATAGATTCAATTAATTTGTATGCTTCGATGTTACATGCTGATGAAAAGAAAATGTTAATTTCATATATTCTAAAAACGAGGCTATCCGAAAATGCTAAAATTCGATTAAATCAAAATTATGATACTGTAGAGAACCTTATTAGGGATTTAAAACAAAATTTCGTATCACGGAAATCCGCAACTACACTCGCGAGCCAATTACATCAGGCGAGACAAAATAATAAATCAATTCAGGAATTTGGTAACGAAATTGAAACTAAAAGATTTCGAATTATATATGTTTGAGGGTTCGGATATTACAGTAGAGAGAATTGATAAATTACTAGATATGATCAATGTAAATTACTTAAATAAGGAAGAAAAAACAACTATACACAAAATATGTGCAAAACACGCTGATACATTCATTTTAGAAGGGGATAAATTGACGGTAACAAATATTGTAAAAGAGAATATTAGATTAAAAAAAACATTCACATCCAGTTTATGTAAAACCATTTAGACTACCACAATCTCAGCAAATCGAAATTGACAATCAAATTAATAAAATGCTCAAATATGGTATAATTGAAGAAACGAGATCAAATTGGTCTTCGCCCTTATTAATTGTTCCTAAGAAAGGTGTTCTAGGTAATGTTAAGTGGAGAATAGTAATTGATTATAGACAATTGAACAAAAACATCGAAGGTGATCGATTGCCTTTACCTAATGTTACAGAAATTTTAGATTAATTGTCAGGAGAAACGTAAACCTTCTTATTTAGACATATCACAGGGTTACTATCAAGTCGAATTAGGTCAAAACAGTAGGAAATGCACAGCATTCACTACAAGGAAAGACCAATATTAAATGACAAGGTTACCAATGGGTTTAAAAACCAGCCCTAGTTCTTTTTCGAGAGTAATGACTATAGCAATGTCAGGATTAAACTAAGATGCATGTTTCGTATATCTTGATGACTTAATTGTATTCGGCAATAACTTACAGCAACATAACCAAAATTTAGTAAAAGTATTAAACAGACTTCAAAACCTAAATCTAAAATTAAATCCTTCCAAATGTCAATTTCTGAAAAAAGAAATATTATATTTAGGTCATGTGATTTCAGCTGAAGGTATATCACCCAGATCCAACTAAAGTTAGTTCTATTCTTAACTATCCTATTCCACAAAATACAGATGAATGTAAACGATTTGTAGCTTTTGCAAACTACTACCGAAAATTTATTCCAAATTTCGCTGAAAATGTAAATCCGCTAAATAAATTAAGCAAATGGAAGCAATATTTAAATGGGATGACAACTGCCAAAAATCATTTGAAACCCTTCAAAACTGTTTAGTCAGTCCACCAGTTTTACAATATCCTAATTTTTCACACGATAACGAATTCATTTTAACAACAGATGCTTCAGGTTTTGCGTTAGGCGCGGTGTTATCAAACTCAGACAAAAAACCAGTAGCGTATGCTAGCAGAGCTTTGAACAAGGCAGAATTAAATTATGCAACTATAGAGAAATAGCTCTTAGCTATCGTTTGGCCCGTAAAACATTTCAGACCGAATTTATATAGACGAAAATTTAGGGTACTTACTGATTATAGACCGTTAATTTATCTTTTTGGGATGAACAATACATCATCCAGATTAACTAAATTTAGATTAATATTGGAGGAATTTAATTTTTCTGTAGAGTATGTAAAAGGGAAAGAAAATACAACGGCAGATGCTTTATCAAGAATTAAAATTGATTTAAATGATCTTAAAGATATGGCAAATAACGTCAATGTAAACGTAGTGACAAGATCAAAACAGTACAGAAATAATTATAACGAATCAGTAAAAGGTGTAAATGTGAAATTAGCAATGATCGGACCGGCCATCCGGGACTTGTCGAATTACTAAAGGCACCAAACAACTTAATTGAATTAAGACATATCTCAAAACGAAAGTTATAATCTTATGGTAACGAACAAGAGGTAAAATCGGGAAAAATTATATATGACAAAAGATTAAGGGTAATCTATATTAATCTAGGCTTTCGATCAGCATCATCCCTAGGGATGAATTTGTAAGGAAAATAAAATTGCGCAATTATTTATAGTAAAAAGTCCGGCAAATTACCAATTAATAACCCGATTGTCAAAATAAATTAAAAAGATAAGAGAATTAAAAATTAAAGTATGTGTTATAAACGTAGCAACACGAATTGAATGTAAGGAAACGCGACAAGTGATACTGAATGATTTCCATCTACTTCCAACAGGGGGTCATGCAGGTATAAATCGTATGTATGCAAATATGAAACGATATTATTTTTGGGAGAGACTAAAAGAAGACGTTAGTAAATTTGTTCAAAAATGTGATGACTGTCAGAGGTACAAACATTCGAGATCTCACACTGAACCTTTAACAGTTACCACTACCGCTTCTTCAGCGTTTGAAAAAATTTATTTAGACCTTGTGGGTCCATTAACTCAAGATGAAGAAGATAATCGATTTATTCTAACAATTCAGTGCGAATTAACTAAGTTCGTTGATTGTTATCCGCTAAAAAAAAGAAGCTTTAACTGTAGCAAGATCGTTGGTCAATAACTTCATATTAAAGTTTGGAATACCCCAAGATATTGTTACTGATCAAGGAACTGAATTTTTAGCGAACATTTTTAAAGAAACTTCAAAGCTATTAGGGATTATAGCATATCATCATGAAACTTTAGGAGCACTAGAAAATACACATAAACATTTAAATGCCTATTTAAGAATTCAAACTTCAAAATTTCCTGAGACTTGGAGTTCATGGGTACCGTTTTGGTGTTTCGCAGTTATTAACAGTGTTCATTCAGAAACAAAATATACACCTTATGAATTAGTATTTGGGAAAAGTTGTATATTACCAAGTAATATTATTAGCAAACGGCAACCTATTTATAATTTTGATAATTATGTTAATGAATTAAAGTAAACCTGCATTTGTAGAACGATACAAATTTTTAAATGCGTTTAAACTCGTGGATGAAAGTGTTGCAAAATGGACTGCAAGTGTTAAAAGTTTAGCAGCAAAATGTGAATTTAAAAATGAACACTTAAATGTAACGGTACGCGATCGTTTCGTTATGGGACTCGAGAAAAGATATACGATGGATCGCTTATTTGAAGAAGGTGCTGAAACATTGGAAGTATCGAAAGCAATTGAGATTGCGATTAAACGGGAAGCAGTCCGTTGCAACTACGACATTCCACAGGGTAAGATGGCGTTCAAGTAGGAAGTATTCCACATGTCACCGAAGAAGCAGCAGTGCCAAGGCGGCGCGCGAATACAATTTCTGCGAGAGCAAGTAGGGACAACGGCAATGGTAATCAGAGATATCAAAACGACAGCGGACAGCACAGTCATCAACAGGTGCAGAAGATTCAAGCTATCTCAAAATGTTTTGTATGTGGTAAATATGGACACATGGGAAACGTATGCAAGTATAAGAGTTATGTTTGCAAATCTGAAAAGCTCTTGGTACAATTTCATACACCAGTAGTGAGTGTTTACCTTGACAGTTCTTTTTCAGTAATTTTTTATATATGAAAAATATTACAAAAACATTACACAAATATTGAAGACGACCAAGAAATGGCAATCTTTTGTTAATAAATATTTTACATAAACTCCTTGATTTTGAAAATATTAAGTTTTTTTCAAAAATTAATTTATTTTCCCGATATCTTTTGAAATATAAATAGTTTTACCAAAACCTATAAAGAAGTATTTTAGGTACCGACAAAATAAACATATTTTGTTTATAAATATTTTTCCTAACCTGATGGATTTTGAAAATAAAATGTTTTTTTCTAAATTTTACCAAAACCTTTGAAGAAATATTTTAGATACCGACAAAGTGAACATCTAACAAAAATAAAATTAAATGTTTTCAATAAACTCCTTAATTTTCGAAAGAAAAAACAAATTAATTTTTTATGTTCTACTTCCCGTTATATTTTAAAATATAATAAAAATATCAAAATTGAGGAATCTGATTAGCAAACAATTAGTTGCAGTCCAAGTCCTTCAGAAAGTAACTATAGAAGTGAAACGATTGAAGGTACTTCTAAAGAACCTGTAAGCGGTATGTCGTCATCAGTGGTTTTTATCAGTTTGACAACCCAGGTGTGTGGCCTACTAGAATTAATAGTGATCTTGTTGATATTTTAGTTAGGCTTGGTCCGGTAACCACAGTTTTCCATTTAATGACAATGAACGAAAATTTAGTGACTCTTAATATTATAGAAAACTTCCTAAAAGCAAAAGAAATGATGTCTTCTTTTGATTTAGTTATGTGGAAACATATTTGCAGAATTGAATTGAAATCTGATTCTAGTCGGAAGGGTATGGCTCACTGCATTTTACGTTCCATGCTCAGCTCTTAGTCTAAATTTAATAGTCAATGATGCAGTAAATATTACGCACCAAATTATCAATTTTTTTTGATATAATTCAAGAAATCTATGTTTTTACTTTCCCTATATAGTATATATAGTGGAAGTATTGTTTTCATGCGTGGAAATGTCTGTGGGCGCTGTATCTCAAAAACGAATGATCAGATTGAGACGAAATTTTAAACATAAGGTTTTATCGTTAAAAACTGTAACTAAAAAGCTTTTGGGGAACATTCAAAAACCGGAAGTGGATGTTTACTCGAGCGATTCTTAGTTTTTTTCAAATATATAATGATAGAACAAGATAGAAAATGGTGATGTGGCCATCATAGTACTTTCCCTATCTTTTACTCGAAAACTATGAGGTTTACGCAAAAAAGTTATTCTTAATGATTTGTTCACCATTGAATTCTCTATAATTATTTGTAATACAAGTTTCATATAACTCGGACAGTTTATTAGGAATTGGCAATAAATGTCAAAATTTTCAATTTTTATTTTTTTTTTCAAAAGTTAAGAATTTTATGAAAAATATGTTCGACTAAAACTTGTTCAGTTTTTTATTACCTTTAACTTTTGCTTTATCCGTTTTTTTAAATATTTTTTATATTTAGAAAAATAAAACGAAAAAACAAAAATCGCCTCGAGTAAACATCCACTTCCGGTCTATAAATTTTTACCAAAAGCTTTTCAGTTCCAGTTTTTAACGATAAAACCTTAAGTTTGAAGTTTCATCTCAATCGGATTATTCGTTTTTGAGATACAGCGCCCACCGACAGACACACAGACAGACACACAGACACACACACAGACACAATTTTTTTTTTCTAGAAATTAGTGTTTTGGGTTCAAGGGACCCCAAAACGGATATTTCCGCAAAAAAAAAATTTTCAAAAAAAAATCACGAAAACAATACTCCCCCTATATACTACGTGTATAGGGAACGTAATTAATTGCTATACGGTTCATAGTACGAAAATGCATGAGTCACAAGAGCTATCGATGGGACCGTGACAGAAATGGGAAGATCCCATTTAATAATAGGCTTTTCCTGCTATTGATGTTACGGAGGTTGAGGTAGTAAGGAATTACTTGAGGGTTGGTTCGGTGTGTACTGTTTTTTCTCCACAAAGTCTCTAAATCTATGCTTTGTTCCATTTGCGGTTTATATAAGAACTGAAGGAAGTACATATTGTTGTTAGTATCCATTTTCATTCACGGCTTAGGCGTTCTGCTTATGAGGTTATAAGTGGGCCGTACAAGCACTGTTGTGCCCGGTAACCCGTTAACTGGCAAACCGTGTATCGACGGTATACTGGGTTCGTATATTATGGTTGATTGCCAGATGTGGATTGTTGAGAAGGATGTCTTACTTATGACTGCTCCAGGAACTGCTGTGATTTCTCTTTGCTGCAAGCTACTTCGACCACTGCAGGGTTCACTCTGGTCATAAGATCGTGACATAATGGAAGCCGCTGCCATTTGCGCCTTAATCATGTCGTGATATTAAAGCATCTCCTCTGGTAATTTGGTGGTTTCCCGTTCAAGTGCGGTTGATTGGAATAGATGCACAGATTTCTAGGTTTTAATAATATAAAGTAAGAACTGGTGGAAAAAAATTGAAAATAAAAATGGCAGAAGATTTGTAAACTACTGTAAATTTTAAAGTTAAAAGAAAAGATACAAAATTATAGACCGAATAACAGCACTAATTGAAAAAAAGATTGAAAGAAATAATTTAAATAAAATTTCATTTAGCATGAACTTGCTAAATTTTAAATAAATTAAGGCTATTATATTAGCAAATGAATGGAATATAGAAGATATTGCTAAAAATTCTAAAGTTTTGAGAGAAACTTCCCCAAAAATGTATGGGCAAGTATATGCAGTGTGGAAAAGCCAAATGGAATAAATTCATTATTTCGGTTACTGTACATATTTATAGAAAATTCCAAAACACGTCAAATTTAAATTATAAATTGACATTCCCCAAAGTGAAAATATGATCCCTACCTTCAACCCCTTTCAAGTGACAGTTATAACCCTCAATTTTTTAAATGTATGGGCTTGTGATATATCGTTTCAAAGGTCTCTTCCTTCTCTACTCTAAAAATGCTATTGTTATCAATTTTATTTTGTTAGTATTCAAGCAAGGAATAGTGAATTATTGAAAAGAAGGACGCAACGATTTTTGCAAAACTTAAGATACCTCGAGGAAAAGTGTTTAAATTGTTTTTTGGACAACTCTTATAAATTCATACAAGAAATGTTAATAACTTCTATAAATCAGAAAGTCAGAAAGATTAATAGATAATTCTGGTAAGATGTATTGCAAATTCTCGGACAATAGATTAAAAGTTTTTTCGAAAACTGTATACATCTCTGTAAATATTTCTCCTCTTATATTCTATTATATTATCCTCTCCTCGAGTTGTTATTTCTAGCATTTCCTTTTTGTAATAATTTTTAGAATAGTTTCTGACTATTTTTGCTGCCTTTTTCTACCACTTTGGCATTTTTCTTAATTTCCTTTTTACTTTCCCTATATAGAATATATATATATTCCTGAAAATGTTTTGAAAATATTTTAGTTACATTTTGGATTCTTTACAAATCCATAGAATCCAAAACTGAGCAAATTAATAAGAATAGCTTTTTTGTGCAAACCTTATGGTTTTCGAGAAAAATACAGGGAAAGTACTATGATGGCCACATCACCATTTTCTTTTCATTGTCTACAAAAAGGTGGTCGATAATTTGCAAACATTTACCAGATTTAATATTAAAAGCTTTGAGTACTACGCGATGGTTCAGCAGAATTGGCGCGATCAAACCATTACGAAAATATATTTGATGCTCTGTTTGAAGTATCTAAAACACAAAGCGCATTCGCTCGCTTTAAAGGTTCAAAATTATAAATTTATATGCTCTGTTGTAGTTTTGAACGAAATTAATTATTTAAGTAAAATGATGCAAAGTTCTACAATGAATATTCCAATATGCATACATTTGCTAAATAAATTGATCGATCGATCGAAGTTAACAAATAATCGGACGGATAAATATTTTGAAATTATTTATAACAAGCTACCGAAATTGCACAAAAACTAAATGCGGAAACAAATTTCGCACCATTAAGTACACTTCGTCTAAGAAGAAAACTGACACAATTTCAGTATGAACAACGCGCGAAGTTTTTTTAGAATTTTAGATCAGACATTAACTTCCTTAAAAAATAGATTTGAAGAGTTAACAACTTTAGATAACGTGTTTGGCTTTCTCTGGAGTTCATTATTTAGTAACCTCAAGGAAGAATTGATGAAACATTGTAAAGATTTACATCTGAAACTCAAAGACGATTCAAAAAATGATGCTGCCATTGACGGTATTAATTTGTACAATGAAATTAACGCTTTGAAGCTACATTTAGTAAAAATCAGTCTACCGATCCACATACAGTTTTGCACAAATAATTTAATGTCAACTTTTCCAAACACATCAATAGCGTTAAGAATATTTCTTACTCTACTAGTTACAGTTACATCTGGATAAAGATCTTTTTCTAAGTTAAAATTGATTAAGAATTATTTAAGGTCAACTATGCATCAACCAGGACTGAGTAATTTATGCATTATTTCGAAAGAATCTGAAATATTAGATAGTTTAGATACTAGACAACTAATAGCTGATTTAGCAAGTGTAAAAGCAAGAATTAATTTATAGGTATTTGTCTGTGCAGTTAAGTTATATTGTAGACTACTTCTATTGGGTTATATATTTATTATTAATCTAGATTAGTACAAATAGTGGTATATATAATTAAATAGCGTGAGTTATGAATCATAACTTACGCTATGAATTATAACTCACTGTTATCAATCAGGTTGTCTTGGTTTTTAGTTAGCTGAAAATTGACAAATGTAAAAAAATGTCAAAGCGCAATTCTCGAATATAGTAAATATTGTATTAAGTAAAATATTTTACTAAAATATTGTTTTTGCCTACATTACCACTCGTTAAATAATATTCTATGATTATTATAGCTGTTTTTGCGGCGGGCCTGGACGCACACTAGTTTTTCTATGGATAAGTTTATGTTAATTAGTTAGATTTAAGTTGTCATGTTGAGATGTGCTGTACCCAAATAGAAAGTAACGGTTAATTTGTTATTAGTAACGTTAGTGTTATTCACCACCATGTCATAAACATAACAATATTCATTTGATGAAGAGTAATTACTAGTGTTTCTAGGCAACTGCAAGATTAGATCAAGAACTTGGCAACCTCCTAGTTTCTATCTAAGTGGTTCAGGTTTCATAAGCTTACAATGCTTACATTCAATGGAAATGTAATTGTGTGACTTATGTGATTTGAAAATAGTCCTTTTTTATTTGTGTTCATTAAAAATTTTGAATTTTTTTTTTCGAAAATATTCGTTTTGAGTCCACTCCACTGATTTCTGGAAAACAAATTTGTGTCTGTGTGTGTATGTCTTTTTTGAAATTCCATTTAGATGAAAATTTTTTATAGACCCTGCTTTGCTAAAATCGGTACTCCCACTAAAAAAGTCGCGGGGGCGGACTGGCTAACAAGCGCCCTCTCGTTTGGCTATCAGCCCTACTCTACACTACCCACTGGATTTTCTCTGTTTCTCAGCCTGACGGAGCTTCCAAATGACCACGGACGCGAAGGTGACATTGCGTCCCATGTGGTCTCGCCGACGATGGTCTCATGGGACAGTTCCTGTCGGAGGCTCTGTTGTAGGATCTACCGCTCCTCCGCGAAGGGTGCGCAGTGACACAGCATATGCTATGCATCCTCCCGGGTCCAACTCAAATCGGTACAGGTACGTCCTGAAGGCGCCATGACCTGTCAGGAATTGCGAGATGTAGTGGTCCACTTCCCCGTGCGGTCTCTCTGTCCATGTGGCAATGTGCGGAATGAGTCGATAGATCTAGCGCCGATATTTCTCCGCACGCTTATCCGCCATCAGGTGGCCGTAGCCTGTGACCAGATCGGAGCTGTGTATAGCATCACGGATATGACAACACTTGCGAGAAGTTTTCGTCGCGCCTTCCTCAGACCGCCAATGTTTGGCATAATCCGTGCCAGTGCGTTGCAGACTGCTCCCACCTTAGCACTCGCTATCTGCAGATGTTCATCGAAACGGAGCCTCGCGTCGGCTTGGACTCCCAAGTAGCGAAGAGACGGCTGCGAGAAGATCTCGCGTTCTTCGACTCTCAGGGTGATGTTCTCCCTGGATTTCCTGCTGGTCACAAAAATTGCCTCCCTTTTATGGTCGGCCATCTGCAAACCGTTGGCTGCAAGCCGGGCCCAGATCTTCCTGATTGCCTCATTCACCACATTTCCTCTAATTCCCATTCATCGTATTCCCTAGCAGTGGGCCGAGCATCGAACTTTGAGGAACACCTCCCGAGATGTTGCGAGTCTTGAGTCCGGTGGCTGTGTTGTACATCAGGGTTCGATCACTAAGATATCTCACGATAATACGCGTGTTGTACTGCGACAACTCCATTCCCCTCAGCGAGTCTAGGATGGAATCCCAGTTCGCTGAGTTGAATGCGTTCCTTACGCCCAGAGTAACGATGGCGTAGTACTCTTTGGCGCCATGCCTCCATCGTCTGCCAGCGATGGCCTGGCGTGCAATGTCCACAACGACGTCGATAACATCCACGGTGGACCTGGTTTGACGAAAGCAGTATTGTCTAGTTGACAGGCCGCAGATTCCCTCGGCGGACTCCTTCAACCGGTTGCAAATGATCCTATCGAGCACCTTACCTGCTGTGTTCAATAAGCAGATCGGACGGTACGATGATGGATCGTCCGTTAGCTTGTTCCCTTTCGGGATGAGGATCCATGATCGGTGGCCTTGCGGATCCTCGGTGTAAACGACGTTCGGTTGGTCTGGAAACAAAGATGTCACTATCCTATGCAGGAAAACTGGGCACGGTGGTAAAGCCGTCGTCGAGCATTTCAGCTTCGACATGACTGTCCGGACGATCTCCTGGTTCCATCAGTAGATCGGTGCACGGCTGTGACCTCCCCCTACCTCTTCAAACACAAAGACATACACAAATACACTAGAGAAGTTAGACCAAGAAAAAAGAAATAATAGACTACTCCTTAATAGACGTAGAAGAATGGAACAAGGTGAAAGATGTTAATGTAACAAGACAAGCTGAATAGTTTCTTTCTTTTCAACTTTTGGCTACTACTGAAGAATACTACGTACTCTTCAAGTTTTCTGCTCCTGTGTTAATTTCTATTTTTATCAAGTAGTGGTCGCTCCTACTTGGTAAAAATATAAATTAACACAGGAGCAGAAAACTTGAAGAGTACGTAGTATTCTTCAGTAGTAGCCAAAAATTGAAAAGAAAGAAACTAAGAATGAACACCAATCAATAATAGAGAAATAGACAAACAAAATATAAGGAGCAGCCCAAGAAAGTTGTGGAACAATCACTATATCAAACAAACAGAGAAAGAAAAATCGGCGGTGGTCAGAAAAGGTAAAACAATTTGTAAAAACAAAAAAAGAGAATTGGAAAACTTACATAAAAATAAGGAAAGAACAAGATATAAAATAGCAAATAAAATAGTGGAACACAAAGAAAACGTTCACAGAAAACCAAAATATGTTTTACAGCACAATTAAACAAATGAGGAATAAAAGAACACTAAGCCAGCCAAGTATAAAAGACAAAAAACGGAAATATAATAACAGAAGAAAAGAAGATATTAGAAAGATGGAAATAATACTTTAACGAAATAACCGAAACAGTTCATAATGGAAATGACGAAGGTGAAATAAATGGAAGAAACAACGAAATCAAGAAAATAGAAATAGATTAAATATATAGAGGAAAGGGGAAGGAAAAATTGTTGTAAATAGTAAATAACATCATCAAGAATCACAAGATACCCGAGGAATGCAACAAGGGAATTAAAACACCCATATACAAAAAAAGGAAACACAAAAATATATGACAACTACAGTGGTATTACGCTCACAAGCATACCAAGGAAAATGTTTACTAGGATAATAGAGGCAAGAATAAAAGAAAAATTAGATCAACAGCTGGGAGAAGATCAACACTAATGTAGATAAAATAGAAGCATACAAAACTTAATATACATAATGAGACAATTAACAGAAAAGATTATTAAAAAGGGAAAAGAATTACACATATGCTTCATTGACCTAAAAACCATATTACAGGGTAAGAAGAGAGGACATATGGCATATACTTGAAAAAAAGGATAAAAAAGAAGCATAATAAATATAGTAAAGGTGGTTATACAGAAATAAACTTGTAAGAATAGGAAATACAGAATCGGAGGAGTTCAAGACCAGAACAGGACTGAGACAAGGTTGTATATTACGCCCTTTACTATTTGCATCACTTAAAGACGAAGGAATAAGAAATAGTAAACAAAGAGCCGAGAACACAAAAATAAGGTATAGACAAATTCCGAAGAAAAATCTAGAAATATACAAAGAGGAGCTGGAAAAGATAAATATAAACAAAACCAAAACAATGATAATATCATCAAAAGAGAGCAATCACAAAATAGAGCTGAACGGAAAACAGATTGAGCAAGTTAAGCAGTTCAAATACCTGGGATTAACAATAGAGAAAACAGGGAAGATAGATTCAGAAAAAAATGAAAAAATAGGCAAAGCAGGAATGATCTACAACACAATAAAGACAACATTTTTAGCGAAAAAAAGAGATTACAAAAACAATAAAAACAGAAGTGTATAAAAGAAATGTAAGACATTCACTGCTATATAGTAACAGTGACAACAAAACGAATGCAATGGAACTGAGATACATAGAAAAGATAAAGGGAATTAAGGGGGAATTACTCTTTAGAAAATTCCACAATTCAAATTATTTTTGTTTGCATTTTATTATAGTCCGGGGTTCTGAGGGTGTGTTTCGAAAATATGAATTTGAAATTCGTAGAAATCCCATAGTTACACAAGCTTAGGCTGCGGCGCGTTGAGGCGCGGCACTTATACCATCGACTGTTATACCTCGACTGTTTTTCTGTTTTATGGTCCCCTCTTGTCTCAATGGCCCCCCCTTGTCTCTATCACCACGGTACAGCTGATTAAGGGTTAGTTACTCAAATCAGTTATTATCCACCGTAAGTTCAACCGTATCCGTGCTAAATGTATTGCAAACTTTGAACGCGTTTTTCTCGGAACAACATTTTGCAAGACGGGCGCACGTTTTTCTCAAAAACTATTGAACCAATTGACTTGCCGTTTGGCACACATATTGAAGGAACCTTCACTTATGGTTGGATCTAGGATTATTTTGATAGCTTGTATATTTCACTTTCAATCTGATGTTTTAGTTGAAAATTTTTCGGAAAAATTGAACTTTGATTTTTAAACAGCTGCCGTTTCTATAAAAATATGTGTATTTGTTTAGTTCTAGTTCGGACGATAACTACACTCATATAGATTGAAAAAATAAATTGTTTTTTTATTTTAGACGATTAGCATCGCCACAATCCGTGCGCCCGATTGGACGAGCGTCTCGCGCCGCGACATACGTAACAGCGCATAACTTGTATATATTTCGATTAAGTAATTCAATAAAATGTATATTGTTAGTTTAAACATGTCTTAATATGAGTGAAAAATCCCGATACTGTGGGTTTGATAGTTTTCACAGAAATAATTCCTAAAAATTACTCTCAAAACGCGCTTCAGAAGAGTAATACCCCCTTAAAAGAAGAGACAGAGTACGAAATATAGAAGTAAGAAAACAGCTCAATATTAAAGCAATAAATCCAGTAATAGAAGAGAGACAATTAGGATGGTTGGGTCATATATACAGATTAGAAGATAATAGATTAACAAAAAGAATACACGAGGTAAAAACACAAGGCAAAAATGATTCAGGAAGACCAAGGAAGGGTTGTAACGAGTAAGTACGTCAAGCAGCGGAAAGAGGAATAGATTGGAAAGAAATAAGAAAAATGGCCCAAGTTAGGCAACAGTGGTAAAAAAGTGTAAGAGAAAGTAACTGAGACATATTGAAGAGAATAAGTCCGACACCCTCAATGGATAAAAGAGGAAAAGATAAATAAAAATAATCCTCTATAATAGGTTGTTCCACGTTTGGTCTATATCTCTGGCATTTGGTAATTCCAGGTTTCGTCATTTCGATTTGTAATTCGTTTAAAATATTGACTGCATCATTATAAACTGTTTAAACAATGTGGCAGTATTTTTCCTCTTATTAGATAAAGATAAGATTTATCTATTTACTCAAAGTTACCGTATTTTTAAAATTATCGGACAAAGAGCATAACGTAACTGTGAAAATTGGGGTACAAATCGCTTTTTTTTAGTAAATTAGCTTTATTAGAAGATTATCTTCCCATTGCGATATCAATTCCAATAACTCCACAATGTTTAAAAAGCATGTTATTACATGGTATTTTTTGGACGAGGCATTCAAAAATTAAATGACTTCTTTATTGGTGCCAATGGCATTCGCGTGCAGCCTGTACTTGCATACATTTTGATATGGACAAATTTAAAGCACGGTTGTTCTAAAAACAACAAGGTTGACTGCAATATAGATACAGCACCCTTCAATTCTTCCATCATAACGGAATATATATAAAAAAAGAGAGAACCAGCCAAGAGATCTCGAAAGCGAATATTTTGTTTCCCCAAAAAATTATACTTTTGATTATTGGTTTTAATCTATTTCTATTTTCTTTAATTTGTCGAAGTCTTTCCATTTTTAATTTATTTCTTATATCTCGGGTATTGAATGATTTTATACAATTTTCCGCCACCCTCTCAAGGACCTGTAGAACCTTGACGTTGGTGAGAGGGCTTGAGTGGTCCTATGAGTGTTGGGGCGAGAACCGGCTGTTCAGTCGAGGGGGAGGCCCCTCCGTACTGAACGGATAGCCTGGATGCGGCCTGATATGAGGATCCAGACGAATAACAGGTCAACCGCGTGTTTGTGCCGTGCGTGGAGACCCGTAAGGGAGGACAAAGGGAACCTGGTGGCGGAGTCGCCCTTGTGATGCGTCACGTACGGCGGCAACACTCCCTAAACGGGCGATCGGAACTAACCTACTCCGATCAATCGGCTGCGTTGTAAGGTCAGACTTACGACAGGGTGAGCCCCTGGGAGCGGAGAGGCGCTCAACGAACCCAGCACATGTGCCAGGCACCCGTTCGCGTGCAACCCGTCCTTGGTGACTATATCCCTTTGGTAGCCCTGGCGATCGACTATTGACGTCCCTAGTGCGGGCTCCGTAGCGGGTCGGGAGCCAAAGGGATGAAGTACTATCCACTAGCATGGACAAAAATAAAATAAATAAAACAACGGTAGTAGCAGGCAGGTCACAAGATCAACCTGCTACTACGAAAAAGACAATAAATGTGAGTGAGTCCCTGGATTCCCCGCAACAAACAGTGGCTGCGGGCGGGTCAACTGATCCACCCGTCACCACAAAAGAAGCCGGCCCACAGAAGCAACCCCCAAAAAGGAAGCGCATTTGTGGAGCCGAGTTAAAGCGCAGAAGGAAAGTCAGGGAGGCATTGGCTGCTGCAAAGACAGCTGAAGCCCCCAAGACCCCTTCTGGTAAAAAAGGAACACCTCGGGTGGAGGTCCCGATGGATGGAGGCACACCGGGCGGAAGCCAGGAGTGCGCCACTTCCATCCCAGAGGAGCCTTCACAGCCGTAAAGGTGATACAGTGTAACCTGCATCATTGTAGGGTGGCCGTGGCAACCCTTTGCCGCCACCTCGACACTATGCAGGACACAATAGCCGTCATCCAAGAACCATGGATTGTTAAATCCAGGGTTTGTGGATTTGGTAAGTTAAATGGGAATATATTCACACATCCCACAAATAGTAAGCCTAGATCATGTATTTACATACCTAAGCACATAACATCCTATCTTATGCCACAGCTTTCCACCAGTGACATCACAGTGGTAAGGCTGTCAGCAGGAGACGGCAACAAAGACACCATCCTGGCGTCAGTTTACCTCCCTCACGACGCCCCCGCACCAACCGGGGGGCTGGAGCAACTCGTGCTACACTGTGAGATGGAGAAACTTCACCTCGTCATTGGCTGCGACGCTAACGTACACCATATCATGTGGGGCAGCGTGGACACCAACAACAGAGGTAAGTTACTACATGAATTCATCATTTGTAACAATTTAGAAATACTAATCCGAGGCTCTGAACCCACGTTCGTGACAACTCGGAGCCAAACTGTAATAGACATTACATTGGC
This sequence comes from Ontholestes murinus, assembly GCA_963969525.1. Classification (NCBI taxonomy): domain Eukaryota; kingdom Metazoa; phylum Arthropoda; class Insecta; order Coleoptera; family Staphylinidae; genus Ontholestes; species Ontholestes murinus. The sequence continues at coordinate 12,374,573 of OZ018397.1, forward strand.
GACTAGCGGTATCTCAAACAAAATCCACGACTGGCATGTATCACCGTCGGTTTCAATGTCAGATCATAGGTGGATTAAATATACACTAACACATACAGCCGGTAAGAAAACACGTTACCTTCGCAACCCGAGACTAACGAACAGGAATGCCTACATAGGCAACCTCTCGCGTAGTCTGCGAACTTGCGAAGCTACCGGCCAACTTAATACAGTGGAAGTCATTGAAGCCTATGTAAATACGTTTCAACACTCCATTATAAAAGCATATAAGAACTCCTGCCCTGCGAGAAAGGTAGAAGATTTCGTGAACGCCACACCCTGGTGGTGCGGAGAACTCGACCATCTCAGAAGAGCTGCGAGAAAATCCTTTAATAAAGCAAAGAAATCTAAACAACAGTCGGACTGGATGGTCTATAAAAACATCCAACAAGACTACAAAAAACTAATAAGGCAAAAGCAAAGGGCAGCCTGGAGGTCTTTTTGTGAGGAGGTTGAAACCAGCTCGGCGCTGCAAGGCTCAAAAAGATCCTCTCCAAGGATCCCTCACGACAACCAGGTTGTCTAAAACGAGAGGATGGAAGTTACTCTTCTAACCCAGGATGTACGAACACCTCCGATGAAGGTTGGTCAGAACCCATACCCTCAAACCCCTCCAAGGAGGATTGGCAGGTGGCAGATCACCTTACGGAAGGGACACGTATAACCTGGGCAATCAAAAGCTTCTCACCATTTAAAGCGCCAGGCTTGGACGGTATATTCCCGGCCCTCCTCCAATGGGGGCTGGACATATTATCAGCCCACCTAGCCAAAATCTTCAGGGCATGTATTGCGTTCAGATACATCCCTCTAGCATGGAGAGAAGTAAAAGTTATCTTCATACCGAAACCTGGTCGTATAGATTATACAGTAGCCAAATCACACCGCCCAATTAGTCTAACGTCATTTCTCCTGAAAACGTTAGCGAAATTGTGCGAAAGATTAATTCGCGAGGCGGCTTTGATTAGGGAAGATCAACGGAGTCGGCTCTGGACACTGTTGTAGACCGAATCGAAAGATCTCTGGACAACAAAATGTCTACCTTGGACGTGTTCATTGACATAGAAGGTGCTTTCGATAAAACGACCTTCAGAAAAATGGAAACCGCTCTCTCCACGCATGGTGTGAACCCCACAGTTAGTGGATGGATCAAAAGCATGCTGGAGAATAGGGCAGTCACAGTAAATGTAGGACTGTCAGAAAGATCGTTGCTAAAGGCTGCCCACAGGGTGGAGTACTCTCACCACTCCTGTGGAACATAGTTGTTGACAGCCTACTGCGGCGACTTAACGACAATGGCTTTCACATCATAGGATATGCAGATGACATAACCATCCTGCTAACAGGCAGATTTGAGACGGTCCTATGCAGCTTGATGCAGGAAGCCCTCAAAATTGCTTCCATTGCTGCAGTGGGTGTTGTTCGCATTGCTCCGGTCGTGCTGAGGCATGCTATCCTTTGCAACTGAGTAAGCTGCTTTGCTGAGGTTTTCTGTCTGGCTCTGGGCCACCAAACCAGTGCTCCATAGATTAGCATTGGTCTTACTACCGCTGTGTACAGCCAAAGTGCTATCTTGGGAGATAGCCTCCATGTCTGCCCCACAGCCCTCCGGCATTGCCAGAGGGAGACGCATGCGTTTTTACATTTCATTTTGAGATGTGGTTCCCACGTCAGCTTGCCGTCGAGGATCACTCCCAGGTATTTGACTTCCGACGACAATGTCAACTGGGTGTTGAGGACCTTAGGAAGCTTTAGCTTACCTAGTTTCCTTTTCTTTGTGAAGAGGACTATTTCAGTCTTTGGCGGGTTTATGGTCAGAAACTGGTCGTTACACCAGTGTTCAATTATTTTGAGGGCTTCCTGCATCAAGCTGCATAGCACCGTCTTAAATCTGCCTGTTAGCTGGATCGGTTCTCAGTGATACCACGGACGGGCCCCCGATCGCGCCAACACCGAAATGCCTCACTGAAATCCTCAAACAGAATACTCTCAAGATGCTAAAACAACGTTGGGACCAACACCTCAGGCTGCAGACAGGCCAAGGAAGCAATACGCCCACCCAATCTGAAAACAGCTGAATATTATTTGCGACTATCCCGGGGGAATCTGCGACTGGTACAAACCCCCATATGTAGAGCATGTGAAGAAGAGGACGAGACAGTGGAATATGTGTTAACCACCTGCCCGGCTCTCGCCCACCTTAGAGAGTCCGTGCTCTGGCCGAACATGGCTAACATAAGGGATAACCCTCCAAGCGTTGTACTGTCCTTTGCGATACCTTGGATGGCTAAATGAGTGATAGAACAACGCAGGGCTGTCCCAGTCAGGGGGCACAACGGGCCTAGTGAGGCCTAAGTGCTCTGGTCAATGATTTGATCACCCTTGGCAAACTCAATCGAGATCCAGATACAATTTTCCGCATAAACAATTGAATTTTTCTGGGACTGGTGTTTTTATGACTTATCGAAACAACATCTTTACCTGATAATTTAGAATATTAAGATACTAATTTTTGCAATGGTGCCTGTTGGTGCAACTCACCAAATTTTGTAAAAAAAGAAGCAATATTTGCAGAAGATTCCGTTTAAATGATTAGAAAAAAATAACCAATTAAATTGTCTTACATGTTTTTCAGACAAGTAATATTTAACATCCTTTCCCCCTTTTTTATGTACAGAAAAGTATCATTTGATTTCCATTGACAATTTAAAATTCGAAATTTCTCAATTTTATCAACATTAACATCACTAAATTTAACTATATCAATGTAAATTACAACGTTACTAGATGTACATGTTGTATGCTCCTTTTTCTCTTGATGGGAACAACCTAATGAAGATCCCGGAGATTCTCTTCTATATTCGGTAAATGTCGATGCAGATGTAGATGAATGATTTAAATTGACTGTTGACATAGATTGATCTTTATTTGTTGAAGAATGGTCAGTTTTTTTTTAAATTTTTTGAACATATGAATCCAACGTGGAATATCGATTTGTATTTATTAATTTAATCAACAACAAACAAAAATCAGGAATAAATTAATTTAAAAGAAGGCATATATTATTCCTAAAATAAAAAATACCTTATGCATAATTAATTGAATTATAATAAATTTAGTCAGTAACCACTAAAATTTTGGGGTTTATATGCGACGTACAAACCGTTTCGGTTTTTATTTTTTACATTTAAACCAAGTACTCCAGTGGCGTACCAAACTTATGTTTTTTTTTTTTAATTGAATGCCCTATTTTTTATTGCAGATTTGGAAAGTGCTCGGAGAGTACTTATTTTTTTATCTAACATATTATACCCTTCACTTTAGAGGTTTCGCTGTTATAACCCCTTCTTTCAAAATTGCACCCCATTTTTGTAAAGAAACTAATTGACGCCGGCGCCTAAATTTTGAATTGAGGTACAGCTTAAGACCTCGTATACCTTCACATAATTTTTTTTTCGGGTAATTTATGGAAAAAAAATAATTTTTGATTGATCTTCGCATGTTGTCATTTTTTTCGAAAATTTCAAATGGCACCCCCCTAAAAAAATACGGAGTTGTACAGCCAAAACTCTAAATTTTTCATTGGTACAAAAAAAAATACACATTGCATAACAAAATTTCGGAGAAAAAAGGAATTTCATCGCAAATGTCGGGAAACGTTTTCCGTAATGTAATTTTTTTGTACCAATGAAAAATTTAGAGTTTTGGCTGTACAACGCCGTAATTTTTTAGGGGGGTGCCATTTGAAATTTTCGAAAAAAATGACAACATGCGAAGATCAATCAAAAATTATTAACCTGTACTTCAATCCAAAATTTAGGCGCCGGCGTCAATTAGTTTCTCAAAAATGGGGCGCAATTTTGAAGGAAGGGGTTATAACAGCGAAACCGTTAAAGTGAAGGGTATAACATGTTAGATAAAAAAATAAGTACTCTCCGAGCACTTTCCAAATCTGCAATTCAAAATAGGGCATTCCATTTAAAAAACATAAGTTTGGTACGCCACTGGAGCACGCACGCCACTGATGATTAGAAATATTTTTGAATCATAGCGACGGTAATTATGCACCACTTTGCTCTTAGATTTTTTTCGATAGCTTTTATCGTAAGGGAGCTATGGTCCGAGGCGTCTTAAGTGCCACACCCGCTATATAAGAATATATTATCTTTCAGAGTAGGGAATAGTTTATATTCTGTTAATCTAAATCATTAATTGTATTTATGGACGATTATAGTGAGGATATTCCCAAAATACTGGATAAGTATGTATATACCCTCGAGGAATGTTATACAAATATAGTCACATTTTCTCAATTATCACATGCTCTTAATATTTTTCAAACTAACATCAGAAGTATAGCTAAAAGCTTTGAAGAACTCGAAAATTATATACACATATTAAATATAAAATTCGATATTATCATTTTAACAGAAACTTGGAAATGCCGAGATATTAAGTATTTTAATATGGATGGGTATGCATTATATTGCAATGAGAGTTGCTTAAATCAGAATGATGGTGTATTAATATACATCAAATCCAGCCTTAAACAAGTAAATAAAATTATTGATATCAATGGCTTCAAATTCATGAGAACAAATATTGAAATAAATAAAAAGCTTATAGGTTTATAGACACCATACATATAACGCACATGATTTTATTATCGCATTTCAATTATACTTAAGCAAATATTCTAAAACTTATTTTGAAATATTTGATACTAATATAAACACTGAGCAGGAAAATAATTATCTAGTTGAAGACAACACTGAGCAGGAAAATAATTATCTAGTTGAAGAATACAATACATTAATACACTATCTGAATTTAACTTCCAGCCGTGTACTACTAAAAGTACGCGAATTGACCAAACCAGTAAATCTTGTATAGACCATTTTTACTTAAAATGTAATATAAATATTAATAAAGTTTTATCCTTAATAGTGCATAGTAAAATTACAGACCACTGCCCTGTTACATTAACTATCAACCTCTCAAAATTGAATAATGCTACTAATTTAAAAAATGAAACTAATGTAAATGAATTGAAAATAATTGATTATATCAAATTAAAAAGTAATTTATTGAAAACTAATTGGAATTTTATATGGACATTAAGCATAGATGAGGCGTGCAATAAGCTAATAAGAATTTTAAAAACAAATATAAAACGAGTTACACACACGAAGGTTATAAAAAAATCAAAACACCGTAAACCATGGATTACAAAAGATCTAATTGCACAAATAACACAAAGAGATTTGTTACATAAAAAATATCTAAAAAATAAAAACAATGAAGAATATTATAAAAATTATAAAATAATTAGAAATATCCTAACAAGCCAAATACGTGAGGCAAAGAGCGTATATTATAGAAACAAAATAAGCAAATGTAAAAATAACAAACAACTATGGAATGTCATAAAAGAATCCACAAATTTACATGAAACAAAAAATTCTCCAAAATTTATAGTAAACTCACAAAATCAAGAAATACATGATAATTTCAAAATTGCAAATGAGTTTAATACCTACTTCGCCAATATTGGAAAAAATATGACAGAAAAAATAATAAATCTTAACAATAGTTATAAACACAACATTATTAGAAATACAAATACCTTATTTCTCAGTCCTGTGTTAGAATTAGATATAAACAAAGCTATAAAATCGCTTAAAATGAATAAAAGTGCTGGGCTAGATGGTCTAAGTAGCAATATTCTCAAACAAATTGCCGACGTAATATCTAATCCTTTAGCAACATTATTAAATCGATGCTTTGAACAAGGCATTTACCCAGCACAATTAAAACAAAGTCTCATACATCCAATATATAAAAGTGGAAATAGAGAAGTAACAAAAAATTATAGACCGATTGCACTGACTTCGTGTATTTCTAAAATATTTGAAAAAGTATTAAAAACACAATTATATTCCTTTATTAACAAACATAATATGTATGTATGTATTTTATTTATTCAATGTGCTTACATAATATATTCAAATAAAAGTTTTCAATTTTACAAAAATTTCGGTCACACACGAAAAGGCTCGAGTTCACTTCTTGTGGTCTTCCACTCGCGCCCATTTTTTTAAGCAGACTTGGGATAGTCACCTTAGTTCCTTTATTGCTATTCTTGCCTGCTTGCGCAGCATTTTTTCTCAAAACTTTGAGTATTTTTTACTGGATTTCGGGAAGGGCTCAGCACAGAGGATGCGTTGGCCCACTTTGTCACAAAAATTTACGATTCAATCGATGCAGGTAAACCTTCAGCTGCAATATCATTAGACTTGTTAAAAGCATTTGACACAGTTTCTCACGATATATTGTACGATAAACTAGATCTTTAAGGCATTCGAGGTAACGCTCTCGAAATAATAAATAGTTATTTAAGCAACAGAACCCAATGTGTGGTGTTTAATAATGTTATGAGTGATCCCTTACCAATGATTATGGGGGTACCACAAGGTAGTGTGCTTGGTCCATTATTTTTTATATTATACACAAACGATATCATCAAATGCGATGTCGCTGATTTTAATAATATTGCAGTAACCTCATATGCATACGACACAGTCGTTCATATTGAAGGATGTAGTTGGGAAGAGGTATACAACAAGGCAATGAAAATAACAGCACATTTAAAACAAAATTTTGATCACAATTTATTAACCCTTAACCTTGATAAAACAAAATTTATAACATTCACATCTTATAAAAACAACCTACCCAACACTGATCAAATTACTATTCATAAATCGCAATGTCCATCAAATTGCAATTGCACAAAGATAGAGCGAGTAAGTACAGTCAAATATTTAGGTGTCATAATTGACGAACACCTAAAATGGGATAAACATACAAACTATGTAACAAATAGAATTAGAAAATTTGTATATGTATTTAATAAATTAAAATACATTGTAAATTTAAATTCGCTTAAAACAGTTTATTATGCATATATTCAAACTATATTATCATATGGTATACTGGTATGGGGCGGCTGCTTAAAAACGAGCCGTGAACATGTTATCGTAGCACAAAAACTTATTTTGAAAATAATTTGTAACAAGCCCTTTAGGCACCTTAGTACACAAATATATAATGACGCCGATGTTTCCAATCTGCATAAACTTTATGTTATAGCGATATCAAAATATTAATTAATAAAATAATATATGCCCATAGTCATAATTATTTGACACGTGTTGCTGTCAAAAACATTTCTTATAACAAAAGAACCAAAAAAGCCATCGGGAAAACAAGTTTTCTGTATTTTATTGTAAATGTTTATAATTTTCTAATCACGATAATTAATATCAATGCAATTAATAACTTTTGTGAATTTAAATATAAACTAAAAAAGTCACTAAATAGAGTTAATTTTAATACCATTGCCAATATTTTGGGAAGAGAAAGTTAACTGAAATCAAATTAATTTTTATTTCATTTTTATTTCATCTTTAATTTTAACTTTATTATAATAAAAATTAGAACAAATGTTATGTCAACGAAATTGTTAAAGTGTCTTATTCTCTACAAGCGTAAAGCTTCGACAACAAGAAACTTGTATAACAACACAATTGTATGGAATTAACATTTATTTTACATTTATCTTACTTCCATTGTATTGTAAATAAGATGTTTAAAATAGTATAAAATAAATGGATTACCCTACATTATATCCAAGTCGAAAGATCCGCACTCCGAACCCTTACCAAAATCAGACACCCAAATAATCCTCTTCATAACTGTTAATAAAACTGGGATTTAACTAAGTAAAGAGTCTTTATTAAACTAATTAAAGTGTTAAATTAGAAGAACAGTTTAGAGAGACGTTGTACACGCGTAACAGTATGTGTGCGAGAGAGGTTTTATATCGTGTCGTGTGGCGGCGCCACTACACAGAGCGCGTGATTCAAATTGTATGTCAACACCCTCCCTCAATTTTAATCATTAAATAAACAAAAGAGAAGAAATAAAAAAAAAAATTATCCCAACCCCAAACCCTTACAATGTTTTTCATGCGCAAATTTAGTCACTGGCTTGGTGAGGACATCCGCCAGTTGCTCCTCAGTTGGAATAAAACGCAAGTCTATTACTCCTTCAGCCACCTTCTGTCTGATAAAATGATGTTTCAAATCAATGTGCTTCAGGCGATTATGCTTTTCTGGGTTTCTAGCGACTTTCATGGCGGACTGATTGTCTTCATGGATTAAGACCTTTTCCCGACTACCACAAATTTGTAATTCAAGGAGCAGGTTGCGGATCCAGCAGGCTTCGCTAACTGCCATTGAAAGTGCAACATATTCCGATTCAGTCGAAGAGAGTGCAACTGTTTGCTGCTTTCTGGATGCCCACGAAATTGTATTTCCATACACCTTAAAAGCGTATCCTGAAGTGGATTTCCTGTCCTCCACATCACTGCCCCAGTCAGCATCCACATAACCTTCAATGATATCTGCAACATTGTTCTTGCAAAATCTTAGCCTGTATTCAATCGTGCCTTTCAGGTATCTCAACACTCGCTTCAACGCTTTGTAAAGGGCTTCGGACGCTCTACCTTGAAAACGACTTAAAATATTTAAAGTCGCGCAAATGTCTGGACGACTGCCCAGCATCGCGTACATCAAGCTGCCTATTAATTTCCTGCAACCATGTTCCATTTCCATGTTTTCTGATTCAGTTCGTTGTAATTCATTCGTTTTAAAATTTAGATCCAAAGGTGTAGCTATCGGCTTGCAATCTTCCATGGAATAAATCTTTATGATGCCTCTTATGTAGTCTGCTTGGTCTATCTCAATTATTCCGTCATGAATGTTTTGATTGACTCTCAAACCCAAGTATGTCGAGACTCCTCCCATTTCCTTCATTTCAAAATTTTCGGAAAGTCTTTGTTTTAGCTGCCCTATATCTGTAGCGCTTGAGCCTGCAATCAAAAGATCATCAACATACAACAGGACATAAATCCTATTTGCTTGGCTTTCACGAAAATATAGACAATAATCGTTCAAAGAACGTTCAAAATTTTCGCTTCGCATGAAATCATCGAACTTCTCATTCAATCATTTCCATGATTGCTTCAACCCATACAAAGCTTTGTTCAATTTAAGCTTACAATTTAAGTTTTGGCATTCCACGCCTTCGAGAATTTCCAGAAAAACATCTTCTTTAATGTCGCCATTTAGAAACGCACATTTAACATCCATCTGATGAACTCGATAATCAAATTTGACTGCTAACGAAAGGACAATTCGCATTGTAGTTAACTTTGCAACAGGCGCGTAGACGTCCGATAAAACAGGAACCTTTTGTTGGAAGCCTCTTGCTACCAATCTTGCCTTATACTGGTATTTGTTAGGGTCATCAGTCTTCTTTCGTTTAAACACCCACCTGGTTTCTATAGTTTTCATGTTCTCTGTCGGATTTACTTCAGTCCAAGTGTTGTTTCTGGCCAGTGAACTCAATTCATCTTTGACAGCCCTTTTCCAGTTCCTCCACAATGTAACCCATGAACGCGTTGTCTAAGTTCATCTCATATTCTAGGAGGTGCTGCGGCAACTGACGCTCTCTCCTCGGACGCTGTTGACCGCCTTCAAGCTCTTCCTCTTCTAATATTTCCTCGTCCTCATCTTCTTTATTTTGGATCTTTTCTTCAGGATAATCCTCTTCCTCAGCAACGTTATCATCGACGTGCCAATCCTCTTCCTCAGCAACGTTATCATCGACGACTCTTTCATGCTCTCGAATACCATTAGGAATAAATTTGAAATCTCTAGAAAACTCGACTTCATTAGTACTTTGAATTAATACTCTGATACCTTTAACGGTGTCGTCGTAACCAATTAGAATTCCTCTCTGGGCCTTAGGGTCCCACTTCTTCCTTTTATTCTTTGGGATATGAATATAGACTTCATCGCCGAATACACCCAGATTAGCTGCATCAAACTTCTTCCTTTCCCAAGACTCGAATGGTGTTTTTCCTGGATCTGAACTTTATTTGTACGGTTAAGAACGTAGACCACCATATTAACTGCCTCTGCCCATAAATTCTTAGACAATCCTTTTGCATTGAGCATGGTGCGTGCTGCTTCAACAATGGTTCTCATTTCTCTCTCTGCTCTACCGTTCTGTTGTGGCGTATATGGTACTGAACACTGATTGCTTATTCCGTTATCTTCAAAAAGTTTCTTAACAAAACTATTAATAAATTCTGTCCCGTTATCAGACCTCACGGTTTTGACACGATTTCCCATGTTTTCGGCACGTTTCAGGAAGACTTCTATTTTTCGACCCACTTGATCTTTGTCACGGAGAAAATATACCGTCCGGAAGTTACTATGATCATCTTTAATAAGGAGGAAATACTTTGCGCCTCCTAGGGAAACTTCTTCCATGGGTCCACATAAGTCTATATGTACCATTTCACCAGGAGTTGTACACCTATTGCTACTTAATGGAAATGATAATCTATGGAATTTTCCCACTTGGCATGGCTCGCAATATTCGGTGCTATTTTCGTACTCAATACCCTCCCTTTTTAAAAACTCTTTGACATACCCGAAGTTTTGATGTACCATGCGATCGTGCCACACTTTCAAACTGTCTTTTTGCCTCTTTCCAATAAGACCCACTTTATGTGGTTCAGCCTCAAAGTTCATTTTGTATAATTTTCCTTGCCTCACTGCTTCAGCACACACTATACCTGCACTGTTCATGAACTTGCTTGTTGTTTTGTCTGCCCACATCGTGTAGCCATTGTCCAACGCGGCACCTTTCGAAAAAAGATTACAAAGCAACTCTGACACAAACAGAACATCCCTTAAAATGGAGTTAATGTTCTTGTCACCGACCCTTGCAACAACTTCAACCGTGCCTGAACCTGGAGCTTTGATTACATTTCCGTCACCAATACGCACAGATTTTTCATGACGGAAATCAGTGTATGAAGTGAACTGATCTTTATTCCTGCACATGTATTCACTGGCACCACTGTCCAGATACCAACTGTCCTTGCAAACATCATTATTTATAAATGCAGCACTAAAAAAAGCTTGCCGATTCCAGTCTGCTTTGTCCTTATTCTTATTCTTGTCAGCCAATTTTGGGCAATCCTTAATTAAGTGGCCAAACTCTTTACAATATCGGCAAACTATTTCTTTGCAATCAGCCTTTAAATGCCCTGATTTTCCACAGGCGAAACACTTTGGCGGCCCAACTCCGTAATTTGTCTTTATTGCTTTAAATGCGTTTGTGTTTGTATCGCCACTACGACTTTTCAGGCGTTCCTCCTCAATTAACAACCGTGCAACTAATTCATTCAATGTTTGTTTCTCAATTGGCACAGAGTCCCATGCAGATACAAAATGTTGTAAACTCTCAGGTAATGACATCAGCACTTTAGTAATGAGCATTCGTTGGGATACTTCCTCACCCATGCACTTTAACTGACTTGCTAGATCTTCAATTGAAGATACAAACACAGCAACTCCCTTTGCTTCATCATATGTTGCAGTAAAAAACTTTTGTTGTACAAGATGAATACTGGACTCAGACTTAAACTCATAAATGCTTAGCAGCTTGTCCCACATCTCTTTCGAAGTGTCACATGTTAAAACATGACGCATTGCCCCTTCATCTAATGCTGAGACAATGACATGTTGAGCTTTGGCTTCTCGTGATTCCACTTCTTTCTTTAACTGTGCATTTGAATTGTCACTGCAGATATCATTTCCTTGAACTGCCTTCAGCAGACATTTTGCCTTCAGAGCAATTTGTATTTGGAATTTCCATACTTTCCAGTTCTCGGAACCTGTAAGCTTTCTTATAGTATTTTCCGACTTTTCCTCCATTGCTGAGATTTCCTTAAATCGTCAAACCGTAAAAACACGCGACGACTGACTACCGAACGAAACTGTAACCGAAACCGAACCAGTAAAAACGGACTGCTCCAACTTGAGCTCTAAGCACACCGCGCACGCCTTGACTCTAACCTCAAACTTGTTATCTTTTAATTAAACCGAAATTAAACACCCATTTTATATTCTGTACAGGCACTGCATGTCTGGGCCCATAACCTGTTAATAAAACTGGGATTTAATTAAGTAAAGAGTCTTTATTAAACTAATTAAAGTGTTAAATTAGAAGAACAGTTTAGAGAGACGTTGTACACGCGTAACAGTATGTGTGCGAGAGAGGTTTTATATCGTGTCGTGTGGCGGCGCCACTACACAGAGCGCGTGATTCAAATTGTATGTCAACAATAACCCATCCAATGATCTGCTTTATGAATCTACCCAAATAATTCCCATTACCCAACGTACATTAGCCATAAGCACAAAATTTGCAACTAAACCCTTCAACCTAACTCTCCTTGACAAATACTTTATTCCCCGCAATCCCAATATCCCCACAAAATACAAACACTCTTCATCAATTCATTAGATCGCATCATCCGGACAGTTAAATTCAACTAGCTTCAATTTTTATATATTTCTAAAAAAAAATTTACGACAGGGCAGAAAGACCTACGGTCGATAGCCCAGACAGTGACGGACTAACACTAATCATAACTAATATTTTTGTAAATAATGTTACTGTAATAAAGATGTTGTATATATAAATGGATTATTATTATTATTATTATTGTAACGTTTAAAGCAGATTAAGCGAACATAAGATATCATTTGAACAAAAATATTTCACAAATCATTTATTTAAATCAAACCATTTAAGGCGATAATTTTTAATTTGTAACTTCAGGTTTGATTTTGATTAAAACACTTAGAACCTTTCTTCAATATTTTTTTTTAATCCAGATGCACATTTCGGACACAAAGTGTCCATTATCAATGGTTTGAAAAATTCAGGTTTGATAATGACTATCTGTTCGGTGGAGATAACAAAGACTATTTTTAACTATCCTTCTCCATTAGAACCTCGTTTTTTGTACCCCACAATACCCACATGCGCATGAAGATATTTCCGCAATTGGTGATCAGCAGTGATCGCGAGAACATATTCGTTTGTTTCGTCGTGCAGACTAACCCAGAATTAATTCCTTGTTAGTTAGTTTATTTATTTCGGGCTAATTGAACACTGCTAGTGGAAATCGGAGCCAAACATTTATAATTCGCGAGCGGCCGAAATTGTTACGGTCGAGCAGGTGGATTCGCGGCAACCAAAAGGTTCCATCGGACACCGCAGGACAACCCGACGAGTCCTTACAACCCTATATGGTTTATGTTGGAGGAAGAGAAGGGACGATTCAGGTTAGTATGGGTTCCATTTAGCCATATCCCCTTATTTAACCGTGAATGGTCTTCGTTATATCAGGCCGGAAACATTCCCAGCCCTCCTTTGAGGGATCGAAAATTCTTGTCGTTTCCGGATACAAGCCCCCCCCCAAACAAGTGGTCCTTCGAACCGGATACTCGCGAAATTCAGTTATTTTGAGTTATTTTTGGCTTTTTTGCATTTTAAGAATTTTTTAAAATCAAAATTTAAAAATTATCCCGCGCCTAAATCGCCATTTTCCACCACGTGCATTGTTCACGGCCTTTCCGTTCATCCTTCCTCTTCATTTTCATCAGCGCGGAGCGCAATCGCAACGACGTTGTCCGAGCGCGTCACGACCGAGCGCGTCAATTTGTAAGTGGGGATCAGAATTGGGTGCGCTGCGCGGAGGGAACTTGGAGAGCGGTGCGGAAGATTATTGTTGTTTATGCGAGGATTCATTGTATATTTTCGCGCGTTAATTTCTGTCGCTGTACGCGTTAATTTTACCGCCATTCGCTTCCTCATTAATCGTCGTTTCGGGTGCGTTTTTCGTCGGTTGATCTACTTGATTGACTTGTTATTCGTGAACATTTAAAATGTCTCAGCCCGCAAATATTGCGCAACCGTCAGCTAAAGAGCTTAAACAACACGCCCTCTTAATTTCTCGTAAAGATCGCTGTTGGGAACAATTGCAGATTTGTTTTGATCTAATTCGTTCATTGCCTAAGCAACTAGATGTATTTAAAATGCGCGCATCGCGATTATCAGAAACTGAGAAGAAATTCTTGGCGATAATGGATGAGCTCGAGGTGTTATCGGCGCAATATGATCAGCTGCGGATGGATACGGCGCAAGCGGTTAGGGCATTTGATGAATTATATGTCGCTGTATTAGTCGCGGCGGAAAAATATGCAGATAGAAGCGGGACGGCAGCATCTTCCGCAGAACATAGCGTACATTTACCGGAAATTCACATTAAAAGGTTTTCGGGAAAACATGAAGATTTTCCAGCCTTTATAGCCTTGTACAATGATGTCATTCACAACTCCAATTTGCCGGTTATAAAGAAATTTTCGTATCTTCTTTGTTATTTGGAAGGAGAAGCCCTCAGATTAATAAATACGTTCACGTTTCAACCAGCTAATTATTCAATCGCGTACGATTTATTAGTTAATCGCTTTACGAATAAACGCTTAATCGGAAATCATTATTTGGCGACGATATTTAATTTAAAAACCCTCAAATCGAATCAAGGTTTACGTGAATTAGTAGATGTTTTATCGGCAAATGTTAGCGCACTTCGTTCACTTAATATAACTAATTTTGCTGATTATATACTGTTAGAACTAGCATTGCGTCTATTAGATAATAAAACTCGTAAGGGTTTTGAAGGGAAATATTTAAATACTGACTTTCCAACCTTCGACAATTTAATTTCGTATTTACGTGATCAGTGTTCGGTCGAGGAATTAGTTTCAGTCGAATTTGGATGCGAAAATAAACGTGCGTTTAAATCGGATGATAGAAATAAGCGGACGCGCATTTCTATGAATGTACAAGACTTAGATGTTTCATCGCGCACGTCGATTCAGTGTTTCTGTTGCTCAGGGAATCATAAATTGAATAAATGTTCTTCGTTTTTAGCGGCCAGCCCCCGGGCTAGGTATAACATTGTGCGGACACACAGACGTTGTTACGCATGTTTCGGAGAACATAGAGTTTCTCAGTGTAATTCTAAATTTACTTGTGTTACTTGTGGGAGTAACACACATAATTCTTTGTTGCATTTTATTAATTATTCAGACCAAAGGCCAGCGGCTTGTGTCAATAATTCCCCAGAACAGCCGACGGCTACCAGTGGCGTCACTTCTACTTCGAAATCAGTTAGTTTGGCAAATTCCTGCACGCCACCCAAAGGCACACAGGTTCTTCTAGGTACAGCCCAGGCGTTTTTGTTGGGTATTACAGGAGAATGGCATAGATGTCGTCTTGTTTTTGATACGGGTAGTCAAGTGAACATTATTACAACAGCTTTGGCGCAGCGTTTAGGGTTGGTGCGAGCTAAATGTCCCTATGAGCTCATAGGCGTGGGTTCTATATCTCCTGGACGGTCGCAAGGGATGATTACTTGCAGCATCGCCCCAACTAGGGACATCCAATCCTCTCTTAGTTTTCAGGCTGTCATATTACCTCGTATAACAGCGGACTTGCCTATGGTGAACATAGCTCCCGAAATTAAAAATCGTTTCGCTCGTTTAGAATTGGCAGATCCGGACTTTGATAAAATCGGCCCCATTGATTTGCTTTTAGGGGTCGGAGCCACATTCGATTTGTCACCGGAAGTACCAAGCCACATAAAGGGTGTACCATCAGCGGTTCTCACTAAACTTGGTTGGGTCATAATGGGTTCGTTACCTATTCTCGATGATGCCAACAAAAATTCTTTATCGGTTGTTACAATGCTGTCGAATATTGATTCGACTATTTCATTGGATAAAGCTCTTCGTGCGTTCTGGGAAACCGAAGAAGTTTATACTGTTCCGCCGCCAGCACCAGAAGATTCGGTTTGCGAACGCTTTTTTTGTGATACAGTCACTCGGGATTGTAATGGTCGTTTCAGTACTCGTTTACCTTTTAAGGATGCTGGACCCCAATTAGGATGCAATCGTGAGATTGCACTCAAGCGTTTTTTAAAGTTGGAGAAACGCTTTCGAGTTGATACTACTCTGCGTCACTTGTATTCGGAAAATATTCGCGATTATGTATCACAGGGACATCTAGTTCGTACAAACAATTTCGTGCCCTACATACTCACACACCATGCTGTGATGAAGCATAGTTCAACTGAGGTGAAACTTCGCGTCGTTTTTAATCCTGCTGAAAAGGATCTGAATGGAATCAGCTTGAATGATACTTTACTAAGCGGGCCTAAGTTACAGTCTGAAATAGGACAAATAATAACTCGTTTTCGTTTGCCTAAAATAGCTCTTACTTGTGATATCAAGCAGATGTTTAGAGAAATTGAGGTACATCCGTCAGATCGTAAGTTTCAGCACATATTTTGACGATTTTCAGAGGACGAACCTGTTCAAGAATGGGAACACACCCGTGTGATTTTTGGTGCCACTTGTAGTCCATTTCTAGCTCAGCGTGTCTTGCAGCAGTTGGTGAAAGACGACGGACATAAATTTCCCCTGGCCGCCGCAGCGCTGGAAAATTCTGTTTACGTCGATGATATCTTAACTGGTGCAGATACAGAGTCGGGCGTCGCAGAGTTGCGCCACCAATTAATTTCGTTGTTAAAATTAGGTGGATTCGAACTTGGAAAATGGGCGCGTTCTCAGGACACGGAGTCTTCCACTTCGATTTCCAAATTGCAGGAAATTTCCAGTAAGGACGCCTCTCCCATTAAGGTTTTAGGTTTAAAATGGGATTCCAAGAATGATAACTTTTGTTATAAAATTCGAATTGATAATGAAAAGGCAAGTAAGCGTGGTATACTTTCTAGAGTTGCGAGGATTTATGATGTAAATGGTTACCTCGCGCCCTTCGTATTTGCACTCAAGGCCTTGTTGCAACAACTTTGGTTGTTGAAAGTAGACTGGGACGAGCCGTTGCCTGACGAAGTCGCTAAACAATGGAATCATATTGTAGAAGAGTTGCCATTATTAGAGAAAATCACTGTACCACGTTATATAATGTCCTCCGCGATAGTTAAGGCGCGACTTATTGGCTTTTCGGATGCCAGTTCGCTTGGAATGGGTGCCGTGGTTTATCTACGCCTGGAGGTCGGTTCACAGGTGAAGGTGAATATCATTGCAGCTAAGACTCGTATTGCACCCTTGAAAACTTGGACGATTCCTAAATTAGAACTGGGTGCTGCTTGTTTACTGTCGAAGCTTTTGGCTTCAGTTCAAATTTATCTTTCGTCGCTAGTATGCGATCGCCCCATTTGTTTTTCGGATTCATCCACTGTTCTTGCGTGGATAAAAACCTCGCCTCATTTGTTGAAAATATTCGTCGCTAATCGTGTGACGCAGATTCATGAACGCGTACCAGACGCACTTTGGAGATTTGTTCCTGGTAAAGATAATCCAGCAGATGCCGCTAGTAGAGGATTATTACCGTCCGAGTTATTGGAATATTCGCTTTGGTGGAAAGGACCGAACTTCCTCTACGAGAGAGAAAGTGCTTGGCCTAAGAATTTATTGGAAACTTTCTCGAAGTTACCAGAATTAAAGGAAAAGGTGGTTCATCTGTCCGTTTCTTCCTCAGACAATTCGGAATTTATCGAAGTAATTAATCGTACTTCCTCTTTAGTAAAGTTACAAAGAATAATTGCTTACGTGAAACGCTTTGTATTTAATTTAAAATCTAGGATTTACAAGATTCAAAATAATAAGTTGTTTGTGGGTCCTTTATCTGCTCGAGAATATTATGACGCATTGCAGTTCGTTGTTAAAGTGACTCAGGCGCATTATTTGAGCGATGAGATCGCCTTTATTGATAAAAATCAGTTGTGTTCTAAACGCTATCGTAATTTGTCTCCATTCCTCAACCACCAGGGTTTCGTCATGGTGGGGGGTAGATTGAAATGGGCAAGAATTCCTGAAGGGGCACGTCATCCTTTGTTGATTCCTCGAGAGAGTCGGTTGGCAACCCTACTTGTCGATTACTTTCATTTATACTCGGCGCATGGTGGCCCGCTACTAGTCCAGTCACTATTACATCGTAATTTTTGGATTCCCAATGCGCGTGACTTAATTAGAAAATGTATTTTTCGTTGTTTGATCTGTTACCGTTTTCAAGCCACTCCCATACAGCCTCAAATGGCGGATCTCCCGAACTACCGTGTACAACCCAGTCGGTGTTTTTCGCATACGGGAATTGACTTTGCAGGGCCTTTTTTTATTAGGGTGTCCAAATTACGTACTGCTAAATCGGTTAAGTGCTACCTCGCGCTTTTCATTTGTATGGTAACCAAAGCCATACATTTGGAAGCAGTTACCGATCTCACTACGAACGGTTGTTTGGCTGCCTTGGATAGATTCATCGCCCGTCGCGGATTACCAAAATGTATCTATTCGGATCAGGGTCGAAATTTTAAAGGAGCCGCGAGAGAAATATCAGAAATCACGCGCTTTTTGGAAGCAAGTAATGAGAAAATTGCTCATTATTTGGCCGAACGGAATATTGAATGGAAATTTAATCCGCCTTACGCTCCCCATTTCGGCGGGCTATGGGAATCGGGTGTTAAATCGGCGAAATATCACTTCAAACGTATTGTTGGATCGCAAATTTTGACGTATGAAGAATTCGTTACCGTGATCACTCGGATCGAAGGAATATTGAATTCAAGACCGCTTTGCGCGCTTTCCAATTCTCCTGACGATAATTTTGATTATTTAACGCCGGGACATTTTTTGATTGGCGGTCCCATTCATGCTAGGCCCGAATTGGATGTATCGGAAATTAACGTTTCGAGACTCGGTAGGTGGCAATTGACTACGCAACTCGTACAGTCGTTTTGGAAGCGCTGGAGTCTAGAGTATTTGCATTCGCAGATGTGTCGACCAAAGTGGGTTAAATCATCGAACGAGCTCGCGGTCGGCGATCTTGTTTTTTGGTATGCGCCCGGAGTTCCCCCTGCGCAGTGGCCAAGGGGTAGAATCATGCATTTGTTACCGGGTAAGGATAATGTTACTAGGGTGGCTCGCGTTCGGACAGCGATCGGAGAGATCATCAGACCTCTAACCAAATTGATACCACTCCCTAAGCATTAAATTGTATCCCCTTCCTATTTTCCCTTTAAATTGTCGTTTTACAAAACCTTTTATTGTCCTAGTTCATGTTTAATTCGAATTCGTACCGTAAAGTTAATGTTTAATGTTCATTTAATTTCTTGTCGATAAGGCTACTTGTTTTAAAAATTTATTAATTTTGGATGGGGGGTTATGTTCGGTGGAGATAACAAAGACTATTTTTAACTATCCTTCTCCATTAGAACCTCGTTTTTTGTACCCCACAATACCCACATGCGCATGAAGATATTTCCGCAATTGGTGATCAGCAGTGATCGCGAGAACATATTCGTTTGTTTCGTCGTGCAGACTAACCCAGAATTAATTCCTTGTTAGTTAGTTTATTTATTTCGGGCTAATTGAACACTGCTAGTGGAAATCGGAGCCAAACATTTATAATTCGCGAGCGGCCGAAATTGTTACGGTCGAGCAGGTGGATTCGCGGCAACCAAAAGGTTCCATCGGACACCGCAGGATAACCCGACGAGTCCTTACAACCCTATATGGTTTATGTTGGAGGAAGAGAAGGGACGATTCAGGTTAGTGTGGGTTCCATTTAGCCATATCCCCTTATTTAACCGTGAATGGTCTTCGTTATATCAGGCCGGAAACATTCCCAGCCCTCCTTTGAGGGATCGAAAATTCTTGTCGTTTCCGGATACAAGCCCCCCCCCAAACACTATCTATTATTCGAAACTATAATCATTTCTTATTATACAAATATGTTCGTAAAATAAAGTTAACATGTGTTGAATGGAATGGAAACTGCAATTGTTTATAGAAATTTAACCTTTCCGCAACAGGTAGCGCTAAAGACGGCACGCGGATCAGAGCGGCGCGCGCTCTGCGCAATTTAATTGGCAGCAGCTGTCCGCGTGGGTTTGGAAAGTGGGAATGTCGCGCGTTTTCAAACATTTCAAAAGTCAGTTTACATTCTCCTCTGCCGGCAACAATATAGCGCCGTGCTCCTGCTGTCGCTTTCCCTCGTCTTTGCGTCGCGCGCTCGTACTCGGCAATTGCACGTGTGTGCCAAAGTGGGTAAAGACAAAACAAAATAATGGCTGATAAGTACAGGAGCAGACAGGAGAGTACCGACAGTTTGGACTCTTCGCACCACACAGATTACTCCGAGGATGATAAGGACGGATACGACATCGATGATTACCAGATCATCAAAACAGTCGGTATGTGATGAATTTATAGTTTAGTGCAAGGATTTTTTAATAAAATCATGTATTAAAAATCAACAAGTTGTCTCGAAGATATTAGAAATTGTTTACATTATGGGCCACTACTAAATCTTCAATTGTTTTTGTACAATGGGAAAAAAAAACTGTTTTAAATAGTTTTTTTAATGTAATTCTGAATTTGATATTATTTTATTATTAAATGAGTTTGTAGCAACTCTCACAGTCCTAAAGGTTTTTCTGTTATTAATTTCATGAAAATTTTATCTTCGTCAATGCAAGAGTATTAAGTATTCAACTCCAATAATACATGACTTGATTTAGTTTATTGTAATTTTGATTATAAATATCGCATGCTTTTATACAAATGCTATTAATGCATGACTCTCTTTAATAGTGCAGTAAATTTTCCTAAGGAAATGAAAGTGACGTCTTGAGTGGAACATTCACCGGCTCTTGTTAGGAGATAACAAAGAGGAAAATCCGTTTAAATTAATCCTTTTCATAATAATGTCATAAGTATGTCAGTGTAATTTTTAAGACGGTATAGAACTAAAGATACGAAATGCAATTATTTACAATCGTTTAAAGAGTGTAAATAAGGAAGTAAAGTAGAGAAATTTGTAATTCAAATTAAATTAAATTATTTACACAGCTAGTCCTTTACGTGGTTGTAATAACTAATAATTTAAAAAAATGAAATCTCTCGTTATATTTATTTTAATAATTGTTTTTTCCGTTTAATAATAAAGCTGTACGGATGATGGAACACGTGTCTGCAGAAATTTGTATTGTATTATTTATTTTGTTATTTTCATTAGAATAAATCAGTTTTTCTTACATATTTTTACACTCAAAATTCAAAGTAAATTAAAATTCTTTAATCATAAGAATTATTGCTACCGTTACTACGTGGTAATTTATGTTAAACACTTACTATGTTTTCCCACTTTTTAGCGAAGAAAATATAGTAAGGGTTTTAGTTTAGTGTTTAAAATTCATATAGTTTATTTAACATTCAAACTTTGATAGTTGTACTATTTTTAACACAATGAAAATCACTTTTTATACTTCAATATCTGTCGTGGTATTAGCCAAAGAAGTAGTTTTTTCAACAAGTGCTTTGTTTTAAAGTCTTAATAAGAAGCATTGTTATAGATTTACGAAATATTTCGTATTTTTAAATTATAAACTAAACAACGTTATCACAATGTGTGTTCAAGTGTAAGTTCTGGTTATTATCGAACACTATCAAATCGCTGTTAATTGGAAAATTAGCTTTAATTGTTTTTAAAACAATATATAATTGTGGTTTTTCGTACAAATTACAGCTATCTCATAAAGTTTATTTAATAACCTAAGAATTTTTTGTTAAGTGTCTTTTTTGTGAACTGAAAAAATAATAATCATTGTATTCATATCAATATATTTTAAATAAACTTATCGAATTTATTATTCAAATATACAAATATTCAATTGACATATAATATTACTACGATGTTCATTTATTTATATGATTTCAATTTAAATTGACTTTAAGTTAATGGAGAAATGTGGTCGAATTCTCATTTCCCGTTACGAAAACGTCGTTACGAAAGTGAGATTTAATGATGCATGTTTTATGTGTAGAAATAAAAACCGCTCCAATTTTAATAGTGACTGTCGTTCGATGTAACTGGACGGAGTTATGATACCTGCTTTGAGAAATAAATCAAATTTTTTGCTGTCAAATATTTATATGTTTATTATACTGTAGCTCTTTTCAAACAAATTTCAAATCCGTTGGGTGAAATTCATGAAACTGCGATGATATAACCCTCTTTTCTACAGGCAGTAAGATTCCACCATTTGTTTATGTTCCCATCATCATTAATATTTACCTTAAATTAGGCTGACTTTCCATATTTTAGAGATGGATTATATTATTAAAAGTTTGTAACCTTACCTTGTCATTATCATTCATCACGAAAATAATTAACAATACCAATTGCTTTAATTATTTTTGCAGAAATTTCTATTTATCATTTAGTATTTATCCAATTATGTTAATATCAATATATCGACACCATTTTTAATATCTTGGGTTTGTCAACCTAATAATTGTAAAATAAAAATTGGCGCAGTCGGTAGGATTTCTAAAAAAATCGTCGTAATGTTAATAGACACCCTAGCAAAATTTTTATTTTAAAATAGCATCTGACTAAAATAATATATATAAAAAAGCTACTAATTGAATGACCTTAATATCTGCCTAATTTCTTAAAAATAAACGTATTTAATCAAACTAAAATAATGAATTATTCATAGATTGAAATTTAATATAATTAATTGGAGGAAATAAAATTCCAAACACTAAATTAACACACTTACTATGTTTTTATCACTAAAAATTATGTAATATATACATATATTACAAAAACACGTTTTAAGTTTCGACGTTTTAATGTCATTGTCAGTAAAATTCCTTTTGGCGATTAAAAAAATTAAAAAATTAAATACTTTTTGAATGACCTTAAAATTTTCAAAATTTACTCAAAACTTACGTCTCTAACTTTAACATTTCAGAATTATTTATATACAGGGTGATTCATTAAGGGTGGCCACCGGCCTTATCTTGGAAACCATATATCCTAGAATTTGGGGGAAAAAATTCTTATCACATAATCGGCCAAAAGAAAATGCGTAAAAACATTTTTAAATGCTTAGCTTTCTGCTAGGTGGCGCATTTTATCATTTACATAATTAATTTGCGTTTTTTACAAAATATTACCGCATTAAGGCTATTGAAAATTATCAAAATTAGAAACTACTGTACTTGGTTTACAAATTTTGCTTAAGTCATTTTTTTCTATCACCTACAGTTAAGTGGTGGGGAAAGTATACTTTTGTTTACAGAAAATGGTCTGTAACTTCCGTATACCTTAACCGATTTTTACAAGCTTAGGCTCAATGGAAATAGTATTAGAAGTTGATTACAAAAATAAATAACATTAATACATTTAATCTATGCGCTGGAAACTAGAGGGCGTTATGTAACACTTAACCCTATTTATGTATTTTTCTCAGAAATATCAAATCGAATGATATAACTCGAAGCAGCTTACAAAAAAGAAAATGAAATTACATATTTTTTTCGTCAAAACCGCAAACTGATATCTCTTGTCATTCCAAAGATATTTAGATTTTTTAAATTTTCGTTGTTTTTCGTTGTTTTTGAAGTGTTGGTTAACCCTGTAAGGTGTAAATGAAAATATATGGCTAAAGTTACTTTTAGAAAAAATGTCATGTAAAAACAAATGACAACAATATTTATTAGCATAATTAATGAAAAATAATAAAACTTATTACCCATAACAGAAATTTACAAAACGCTGAAATTTCTAAAAGCACCCATTATCTAGTTATTTTAGAAACATAAAATGTTTCCCCTTATTTGCTGTACCTACACAAATTCAGTCCTTCTAGAGTGAAATTTTATCCTAAATTCCTTAAAATTTCTTCAATGGTTTTATATGGATAAGCTATAACATTACGAGTATGTCAAACTATTTTCCTGGGCGATGTTGTAAAAGTAATCAAGTCACCTTTGGAAATGACATTTCTGTTTTGTGATTGTTTATTTATAATTTGTTGTTGCTGTCAAAGTTAATTTGAACGTTTGAAAAATCACTTTATTATAATGCTTTATTTTTCAAATGAAGAAGCATATGATATGCTAGCAGTGTATTTTGAAAGTCTACAAAATGCAGTCATTGCTGAAAGAGAATATGGGTTACGATTTCCTGAAAGACGGCGTCATTCAAGAAAAGTTTTTAAAAGACTGGCAGAACGATTACGAAAAACTGGCAATGTTCAACCTGTTTCGGTTAGAAATAGGGTACGTAGAAGACAAAATGAAGAAAATATTATTAACGTCTTGGCATACGTTAACGCTGAACCACGTGCAAGTATTAGGGAAATTGCAAGAGATCTAGAATTAAATTATTCTTTGGTGAATAGAATACTAAAAGAACATAAAATACATCCTTACCATGTTGTTTTACATCAAGAGTTAAAAGACATAGATTTTGATCGACGACTAGATTATTGCAACAGGTTAAAAGGAATGTTAAATGATAATCAACAATTTCTATCTGCAATATTATGGACGGATGAGGCTACATTTTCAAGCTCTGGTAAAATTAACTTGCACAACAGTCACTACTGGTCAGAAACAAATCCACACTGGCAGAGGGAAGTCAATTACCAAAATCGCTGGAGCATAAATGTGTGGTGTGGTATTTTAAATAGGAAGATAATAGGACCTTTTTTCTTTGAAGAAAAATTAACGGGCCAAAGGTACTTAGATTTTTTAACTAACGATTTGTCCATCCTCCTAGAAGACGTTCCAATTCGTAACAGATTAGACATGTGGTATCAACAAGATGGTTGCCCAGCACATTTTGCCGCAGGTGTCCGAAATTATTTAGATATTGTATTTTCAAATAAATGGATTGGAAGGGGAAGTATTTTTCCATGGCCAGCAAGGTCACCAGATCTTACGGTTTTAGATTTCTTTTTATGGGGCAGAATTAAAGATTTGGTTTTTAAAACACGTTCAACTACACGTGAGGATATGAAAGAAAGGATTCGGCAAGCAGTAAGAGGTATTTCTGCTGCTGAAATTGAAATTCCACTATAGAAAGACTGAATTTGTGCATAGCAAATGATGGGAAACATTTTGAGTACCTAAAATAACTAAGTAAGAGGTGCAGTTATCAATTTTAGTTTTTTGTATTTTTTTCATTAATTATGTTAATAAATATTGTGCTATTCGATTTAACTTGTTATTTTTTTGAAATGTAACTGTAGCAGTATGTTTTCACTTACAACTTACAGGGTGAACCAACACTTCGAAAACAACGAAAAGAAACAACAAAAATTTTAAAAAATCTAAATATCTTTGGAATGACAAGAGATATCAGTTTGCGGTTTTGACGAAACAATATGTAATTTCATTTTCTTTTTTGTAAGCTGCTTCGAGTTATATCATTCCATTTGATATTTCTGAGAAAAATACATAAATAGGGTTAAGTGTTACATAACGCCCTCTAGTTGCCAGCGAATAGATTAAATGTGTTAATGTTATTTATTTTTGTAATCAACTTCTAATAGTCTTTCCATTGAGCCTAAGCTTGTGAAAATCGGTTAAGGTATACGGAAGTTACAGACCATTTTCTGTAAACAAAAGTATACTTCCCTCACCACTTAACTGTAGGTGATAGAAAAAAATGACTTAAGCAAAAATTGTAAACCAAGTACAGTAGTTTCTAATTTTGATAATTTTCAATAGCCTTAATGCGGTAATATTTTGTAAAAAAACGCAAATTAATTATGCAAATGATAAAATGCGCCACCTAGCGGAAAGCTACGCATTTAAAAATATTTTAACGCATCTTCTTTTGGCCGATTATGTCATTAGAATTTTTTTCCCCAAATTCTATGATATACGGTTTCCGAGATACGGCCAGTGGCCACCCTTAATGAATCACCCTGTATAACAGCTACAAATTTAATGGCAACTTGTAAAACTCGAATTGAAGGAAGTAAAATTACTTTTGGTGATTTAAAAAATAAACCACTAGTTAAAAAACCTTAAAAATTTACTCAAAATAAACTTAGTATCTCCTCAATACAATCGAAATACTATAGGTGCAAATTTAATGTTAACTCACTAAACTATAAAATAAATAAATAAAACTGATGTCGGTGATTTAAAAATTCTAAAAAGATAACCACTACTTAAACGATTTGTTTTTTATTTTTATTTTGAAACGTCATACAACTATTAACAACCATGTATCAACTATTGATTGTTATATATCAATTCATATTAATCACCTGTGATTAATAATCTGTTATTTGCATCAGTCAACTTTTCATCTTTCATCTCTCGTATTGTATGTAACATTTGTTATTTATAATCTGTGATTTAGTAAATAATAACTATTATGTAAAATGCTTCTCTTAAAAGGTAGTTCTTAATTGAAACCAATTAATCAGCTAATTATTAAAGATTGACTCCATGATATAATAACATTCGCTATTACTGATTTAATTACCTTTTTTTAGGAAGAGAGAAGCAAAAACATATAGAACCAAAAATTTGGTACTATTATAGTATGTATAGTATCACCTGAATGTTTCAATGTTAAAATAACTTTTTCGGTTTTATCGGCACTGAGGGTAAGTTTATTAGCATTTATGCACTAGAATATTCCGTCACTCTCCACGTTTACAGATTCTAATTCAAATTATCTGTCAATGCAAGTGTTATTATCGACGTATAAAATCAATTTTCCGCTATTTAAATGTTGGGGAAAATCCTTAATTTAAAGAGGGATTAGCAAGGGTCCCATAATTTGAGAATATAAAAGAACTACCCGAAATTGCTTTTAAATACACAATCAAATAGTATTTAATATTGTCTGTTCGTTGGATCTTTCGTCGTACGTCACAAACTATCGCTTCGAGAAACGACGCAAAAACATTCAGTCTGATAAAGTAAACCAAATGCGTTAGAAAAAGAACGCACCGTAAAACTTTCGTCGTTTTTTGAAGTGATAGTTTGTGACGTACGACGAAAGATCCAACGAACAGAGTATAAGTAAATGTTTTTACAGTCTAGAAGAGATCTTGTCATCCAATCTTTCAGTCATAAACTCGACCTAACATGTGTACTATTTCTATGTATATGTAATTTATCTGAGTAGGAACCTATGTTTTAATATGTATATATTGTCTCGCATTTATATTTTGTACATTTATATTTTAATCAAAACCAAATATAATGAAGCATTGTGTTAATTAAATATCCCTTTTTAGCACAGAAAGGCCTTATTTGGCAAATATTCTGATAAATCGTCGTCAAGAAAGTTTCCATGGAGCAACTGATACCAGAGAATAGATGGTGTGAATGGAAGAATACATATTTTATGAATTCAAGCCTTTCCAAATACGATTAATATTTTTGTAGATTATTATTATGTATAATATTAGAATCTTTTGTAATACACTGACAAGCATAAAATTAGGATCACTCCGTTATTTCAAGTTATTTTAGAAATTTTTAGTTACGTATTTTTTTGGTTGTAACAGTTTACTGAGTGATTGCTTGAATAAGAAAATAATATTTGGTTGTTGAAAGTTTATGGAAAGTAATGAAAATGAACAATTTTAATTTGATATGCTAAGTAATATATAATGATTAAGTTTACTTTGATATGCTTTTTTTGAAACAAGTTTAAGGACAAAATACTTTTTGTTCCTATGATGTCATCTGTTAGTTGCAAATTGTTTGTGTATTGTTGTCATTCTTAGTGTTTTGCAATGAGCATAAATCCTGTTGTTGCGGCACGAATTGTGGCGGCTTTAGAAGACGGCCGCGGTCAGCACGAAACTGCAAGAAAAGTTGGTGTCGTGTGTGCAACGAGTATGGAGGCGGTACGAAGAGACTAGTCTGCTCACTCGAAGACCTGGTTCAGGGCGAGGCAAGACTACTACTGTTAGAGACTGCTTTCTCGTTTCTAGTGCTTTGAGAAACCGAACAGTCACGACAGTTTCCCTTCGAAATCATCTGTAAGAAGTGAAAAATGTAAACATAAGTCAGTGGACAGTTAGGCGGAGCCTTCATGCTGTTATATTATCTCCTCGAACTAAAGCTACTGTACCGCCGCTTTCCCGTGAACACCGGACTATGAGGTTAAATTTTGCACGAGAACATTTGGCTTGGACAAAACCGGATTGGAGTCGCATATTGTTTCCGATGAATCGCGATTCTGTCTTAAGGGCTCAGATAGGCGTGTAAGAGTGTGGCGACGGCAAGGCGAGAGATATGATTAATCGTGTATTGCCGAGCGACTTTCATTTGGTGGAGGATCAATTATGGCATGGGGAGGCATATCTTTTGACATTCACACGGAGTTAGTCTTTATCGAGAATGGAACGTTGACTGCACACAGTTATCTGACAGAAGTTCTAGAAGACCATTTTTACAGTTCATGATGATTCTTGGAGACGACGCAACATTTATGCATGATAATGCACGAACCTACACTGCTCAGATAGCACTGAGTATCGTGATGAGTGTCAAATCACAAGTTTTCTTTGGCCTGCTCGCAGTCCAGATTTAAATCCAATTGAGCATGTTTGGAATGAGATGGGAAAACGTTTACGGAGACATATACCGGCCCTTAGAATTTCTAGAGAGCTTCACGACATACTAGTGCAGAAATGAGATAATCTTCTATACAGGGTGAGTTTTTTTCGATGTTCTCTGTGGGGATCTCGGAAACTATAAGAGATAGAGAAACGGTTAAATAGGGAAAGAAGTGTAGATTTACGAGACGAATAAAATTCTACTTTCAAAGTTTTCAAAAAAGTCAAGGGTAACTAGATATTTTGAAAAAAGTAAAGTGTCAATTTTTTCAAATCAATATATCTCGGTTATTATAACAGATAGAAAAAAACTGTAAAGGACAAAGTTTTAGATAATTTTATGTAGATTAATAAAAAAGAGAACATTTTTATCGCCATTATTTTCCAAGTTATGACGCAAACTTACACTTTCTGGCCACATTCAAAAGGTAATTTTTTTCTCTTTAATCCAATGTGACATACGGCATAGTTATTTCTAAAAATAAGTTAGTTATAGTCATTTTAAGTTTTATTATAAATAAAAAATTGGTAGCCATGAAAAAGATGAAAGTAAAACAATTGCAGTTGTTTATAATAATAGCAATATTGTAATTATTAGTTTTACAAGTTAAACACATTTGTCAAGAGGATAATACGTTTCTTACAAAAATATTATGAACACTAGAATCGCGGTACACTAATTGTGGTATTTTTAATCGCCACAATGAACATAGATGAACTCAAGAGAATCCACGAGAAGTTTCACAGAGAAAACTATAAATTAAATTTGGGTTTAATCCATGGTGTGTTTGGATTAATAATTTTCGGTTCATATATTTTTGAAAGCTCACTAAGTGAAAATGATTACTTTCATTTTCTTCAGAAAACATATACTCTCGATTGTTTAAATTTATCATTACAAGCAAGATTGAAATGGTTTCAATATGACGGTGCTCCACCTCATAACATGTTGGCTTTACAAATTATTTAAATGATGCTTTTAATAACTCATAAGTGGGAAGAAATAAACCAATCCCAGGGCCACCTAGATCTCCCGATCTGCGCGTTTTAGAATTTTTTCTGTGGGGTTATGTAAAAAACAAAGTATATGAAAAATCATAGCAATCCGTGGAGGATCATAAACTAGCTGTTATTGAAACATTTAATTCAATTTACATCAGAGTAGTCAAAAAGACATAAATTCAATTTTAAAAAGATATAATTTATGTCATAATAATATTAATAGTGGACTCTTTGACCATATTTTTAAATATTAAAATATCTCTCCCATTAATATTTTGATAATTACAGAATTACTTTATGTTGTTGTTTAATTTTGGTTTATCTCTGTAAAACTAATCATTACAATATTGCTATTATTATAAACAACTGCAATTATTTTACTTTCACCTTTTTCATGGCTACCCATTTTTTATTTATAATAAAATTTAACATGACTATAACTCACTTATTTTTAGAAATAACTATGTCGTATGCCATATTGGATTAAAGAGAAAAAAATTACCTTTTGAATGAGGTCATAGCCAACTATGGTTTCCATTTAAAAAAATGTAAGTTTGCGTCATATCTCGAAAAATAATGGCGATAACAATTTTCTGATTATTTTTTATTAATCTGCATAAAATTATCTAAAACTTTGTCCTTTACAGTTTTTTTCTATCTGTTATAATAACCGAGATATATTGATTTGAAAAAATTGACACTTTTTTTTTTCAATATATATAGTTACCCTTGACTTTTTTGAAAACTTTGAAAGTGGAATTTTATTCGTCTCGTAAATCTACACTTCTTTCCCGATTTAACCGTTCCTCTATCTCTTATAGTTTCCGAGATCCCCATAGAAAACATCGAAAAAAACTCACCCTGTATAATGTGATCCAAAATCTGATCGAGAGCATGCCTCCTCGATTGCAAGCTGTTATCACTGACAGAGGAAAGAATACTCTCTACTGAAGTCCTTAAACTCTCTTTTGTTAAAAAAAACATATTAAAGTAAACTTGTTCATTTTTGTTACTTAGCATATAAAATTAAAATTGCTCATTTTCAGTACTTTCAATAAACTTTGAACAATCAAATATAATATTTTTATTCAAGCAATTATAAGTCAAAGTGCGACGTCGCCGGTCCGAAATAGTAACACGGGAAATAAGGAATAATATACACGAAAAGTATATTAATTAATTAGAGTGAAAAATATAAACAGAAAGTGATACCTAAGATAAAGAAATAAACGAGTAAGGGGAGATTACACTAATAGCATGAATAAAAGACAAAGAACCGAAGATAGAGACAAAGATTTAAATATTTTTGAAAGAAGTAAGAAAGTGATTAGATCTCCAGAACAAATAAAGAAAAGAGAACAGGAAAACGACGATCTCAGAGGATTCGCTCAGGAAGAAATAGAAACAAGCAACGGAGAACAAATGGAGGAACTTAAACAAATGATAAGGAAACTAATAAATAAAACATATAAAAATACACAGGAATTATCAAAAGAAATAAAAGAAATAAAACGAGACATGGAAAAGAGAGAGGAACAATGGAAGAAAGAAAAAAAATCTTTATTAGAGAGAATAGAAAAGTTGGAGCAGAATAATGAGAGGGAAGAAAAACAAAAAAGGAAGAACAATATAGCAATAAGTGGTTTAAAAATAACATACCCAATAGAAGAGGCAGTTCAAAAGCTATGTACAGAAAAGCTAGAAACCAAAACAGCAACAGTTGTAAAAGCAACAGTTGTAAATGAAGGCAAAAAACATGCAATGATAATAGCGGAGATAGACACTTGGGAGAATAAGAAAAAAATTATGGAAGCAAAGAAAATGCTGAAAGACACTAAAATATATATAGAAAATGATCTAACATTCAAACAAAGAGAAATTCAAAGAGAGATAAGAAGCATTGCAAGAGAAGAAAAGATAAAGGGGAAAAAGACAAAAATAGGATATCAAAAACTTATAATAGACAATGAAGAATATATATGGGATAATAAAGAAAGAGGAATGACCCTGAGGACAAATGACGGTAAATCAAAAAACTGGTAGAGAATAATGTTAATAGGAGGAGTAAAACGAAGACTACGAAAGAAAAGAAACGGAGAAAGTTAATTGGAAATTGGAATATAAGAAGTTTGAAAGGGAAAGAAGAAGAACTGATAGAAGAATTTGAAAAAGGAAACCTAGATATTTTAATAATAACTGAAACAAAAAGAAAAGGAAAAGGAAGCATACAAACAAAAAATGAACACATACTAGCATATAGTGGAGTAGAACAAAATGAAAGAGCAAAAGCAGGAGTAGGATGTATAATAAATAAGAAGATAGAACAAACAGTAACAGATTGTGAATATATTGATGAAAGAATAATGATAGTAAAAATGAAAGAAGAAAAATTATCAACAAATATAATAATAGTATACGGACCTAATGAAGATGACAACAAAAAAACAAAGTACGAATTTTGGCAAAAATTACAAATGATATATAAAAAATCAATAGAGAATACATATATAATAGGAGACCTTAATGCGAGAGTGGGAAACAAAAACAGAGGAATAGAAGAAATCATGGGAATATATGGTGAAGAAACAAAAAATAATAATGGAAACAGACTAATCGACTTCTGCATAGTTAACGGATTGGCCATTATGAACACTAAATTCAAACATAAAGATATACACAAATTCACTAGAGTTGAAAGAAATAGAAACGAAAAATCAATAATTGATTACTTTTTGGCAAAGGGGAACCAAGTTAACAAAATAAAAGATGTAAGAGTCAAAAGAGGAAGGGAAATAGGTAGTGATCATTATATGGTGGTAACCAACATTAAAACAGAAGATAATGAGATCCAAGAAGAGAAAAAAAAGGAAAAACCAGGAATAATAAAACTAAGAGTGGATAAATTAAATGACATACAAATAAGAGAAAAATATCAAAGTAATATTAAAGAACTAATAGAAAAAGTAAATACAACAACAAACAGGAATATTGAAGAATTATGGAGAAGCTTCAAATATATAATTACAGAAGCAACAAGACGGGCATGCGGAGAAATAAGAAATAACACAAATAGAAAACAATCACTTTGTTGGAATCAAACAATAAAAGAAGAGATAAAAAAGAAAAAAATTAAATGGAAAAAATATTTAAACACAAAAAGAGAAGAGGACTACGAAGAATACACAAAGCAGAGGAAAAAAGTCAAAGAGGTGTTTAAAAGAGCCAAAGAAAATGCATGGGAAGACTTTGGAACAACTTTGGAAGAGAACTTTAAAGGAAATCAGAAATTATTTTACAGAATGATAAGAAAACAAAAGAAAAGGAAACATATAATATTAACTCACATAAAAGATAAATCTGGAAAAATAATAAACGATGGTATCAAAAAAATGCAAAGGTGAAAGGAACACTTTCAAGACTTGCTGGAGAAAAACAAAGAAGTAGAAGAAGAAAGGGAAGAACAATATGATAAAAGGGACAAATCAGAAGAGGACGAAGGAGAGATAACAGAAGAAGAAATAAAAACAGTATTGAAAAAATTTAAAAATGGAAAGTCACCTGGTCATGACAACATAAAATCAGAACAATTAAAATACATGGGTAAAGCAGGAGAAGGTTTATTACAAAAAATATTAAATCTAATATGGGAAAAGGGAAGGACACCGAAGGAATGGGGAAAGGCAATAATATTTCCAATATACAAGAAAGGAGATACTAAGGAATGCAACAACTACAGGGGAATATCATTAATATGCACAACAGCTAAAGTATATGAAGCAATACTAACACACAGATTGGAAAAGAAAACAGATAAAGATATGGAAAAATCCCAAAGTGGATTTAGAAGAGCTCATTCAACACAAGACCATATTTTTTCAATAAAAAATATAATAGATAGAACAAAAATGAATAAAGAAAAACTGCTGATAGCTTTCATTGACTTGGAGAAAGCCTTTGATCGAATGCCAAGAGAAAAAATCTTTAAAATTCTAAAAGAGTTAAACATAGGGACGAAATTAAGGAGAGGAATTAAAAGCATATACGAAAATACATCTAATTATGTCAGAACAAGAGAAGGAGAGTCAGAAGAATTTAAAACATCAATTGGACTAAGACAAGGAGGATCACTAAGCCCTAAACTATTTATAATATTCCTGGACCATATAATGAAAAACATAAAGACAAAA
The DNA here is from genome assembly GCA_963969525.1 of Ontholestes murinus. NCBI lineage: Eukaryota > Metazoa > Arthropoda > Insecta > Coleoptera > Staphylinidae > Ontholestes > Ontholestes murinus. Next base: position 12,408,266 of record OZ018397.1, read on the forward strand.
ACAAAGAAAGTAGAGATAGGGTACTACAATATGGAAAAAACGAAGATTGAAAACTTCGCATTTGCTGACGATCTAGCCCTAATAGTAAAAACTGAAAAAGACCTACAGGAAAATATAGATATATGGTACAAGGAATTAAAAAAAATGGAATGAAAATTAACATAGAAAAGACCAAAATATTAGTTATAGCAAAGGAAGAGGTAAAAACAAATGTAATAATAGAAGCGAAACACGTAGAATAGATTGAAGCATACAAATACCTAGGAATAGTAATAAACAAAAAAGGAGATATGGAAGATGAAATAAATAATAGAATACAAACAGCAAACAAAACGTACTATAACTTGAAAGAGACAATATTAGACAATAAAAGGATTTCTAAACGGACAAAAATAACAATTTACAAAGTACTTTACAGGCCTATACTACTTTATGGAGCAGAGACATGGACACTAGATCAAAGGCAAAAATCAAAAATACAAGCGAGTGAAATGAGATTTTTAAGAAAAGTGGAAGGAATAACAATCATGAACAGAATACGAAATAGGAAAAGACTGGGATTAGAAGACATTAACAAAGTAATAGAAAAGAAACAGCTGGAATGGTATGGGCATCTAATAAGAATGAAAGGAGGAACACAAACTAAAGTAATATGGAAAACCAAGACAGAAAGCAGGAGAGGAAGAGGAAGACCAAACAAAACATGGGATAACAGAATTACAGAAATAATGACTAAATATAAAATAGATATAAACACAACCAAAGAAACGTCTAAAAATCGGAAGAAATGGAAAGAATATTATATATATATATATATATATATATATATATTCAAGCAATTAATTAGTAAAGTGTTACAACCAAAAAAACACGTAACAAACTAAACATTTCTAAAATAACTTCAAATAACGGAGTGATCCTAATTTTATGCACGTCAGTGTATGTTGAATAAATTAATACCTAATACATAATTGCTCCTTGCGATATTCCATAGGAAGCTAGTGCTTTAGATGATACCCCCATTGGTTTCTATTTATTAGGAATGATCCCATGTTGTTGAATAGAAATTGTAGAAGTGTATCTTTCGTAATAGTTACATTCAGAAAGTTCTTGCCTGTAAGTACTACTTATACGATTTTTTATACTTTCCTTTAAACAATCCCAACACATCCTCAAAATTATGAGTACGTATAACGAGAAGAATTTATTTATTTTTGGGCATAAGGTGTGGAAATCTCAGTGTGCAATTGTTCAATTTTTTTTTCAATACTTCGTTATACGAACTAATTTATTAAAGTATGAATATTTATTAAATACATATATTTAAGAGGAATCGTATCGCGTACGTATTAAAAATCATGGCACTAGAAGCGGGGTAATCTCCCACTACTAACAAATTTTTCCTCTCAGGCGCCAACCAATTAATACATATACCTATTTTGTCCATGAAAATATTTGAAAGAGTTTAAAGTTTTGTTCAAATATTAATCCCTATTGTGCAAACAATATATAGATATCTTTTGGTAAATAATAAAAGTAAATAATAAAAAATAAGTTAATGAAATTTTTGTAAAAAAATGTTTTAATAGAATTAGGAAACTGACAAAATCGAATTTTTATTTATTTAATATTTTAAAACTTAGAAATATTATTTTTTTCTAAAATTAAAATGAATGTTACGTTATTTATATACCTCGAGACAACTTAAATAAATGTATAAACCATGTAAACTTGTTGTCACCATCTATAAGGTTTACTATTTCCAGGAAATTTTAAATTTGCTAAATTAGAGTTTAATTACGACTATTTATTTTTCCCTATTTGCTGAGCCTCTAAAACAAATTTTGGCTCTCTGATGGCCAACTGACGGATGTGGCGGGTGTCTACTAATTCTGGCATCAAACATTCTTCGTAGAACCGAATTAATTTCACTTTCATTTATTGTTCCCAAAAATGTCAGTCCCGCCATATATATTTCACTTTTAGAGGAAAATTATGCGCTGTCCAAACACCAAAAATGCATCCTTTTCTGTTGGTTACTTCCAATTGCCCTTGAATCTGATAATATTATTTATATCCTCAATTTATGGTAAACACATTAGATGCATTGTCAAATTTCCAGAACGTAATTGTTTTGTTTATTATTCCCTCTTCAGGGTGCATATTGTAAGCAGAATAGGGACACTTGATTTCTATCACTAAACTATCTCCTACAACACCATCAGGTGTTGCTCCAAGATATAGGATAACACAGAGTACTAATGAGTTGTGTTAGCCTCTCTTGAACTGCGACTTAAAAGATCTATTGTTCTACCCTTAACCAATCACTTCCCAATCAGTCCCACGTCCTCCATGAACCTTTTTTTTTTTTTTTTGTGCCTGGGAGGTGGAAAATCTTTTAAAGACTGAGTGTGGGAGTCCCCAGAACTATACTGGTATACCCACTAAAAACCACCTCCCCAAGTCGACCCTGACACCCCGCGGAACCGCCGTTTGGCATTACTTCACGGGGTGTAGGGTGTCGTCTGTGTCGGTGATGTGTGCGTTTGTATGATGAGTGTGTGTGTGTATGTGTGTGTGTGTGTGTGACACCCCGCGGAACCGCCATCAGGCATAACATCACGGGGTGTCAGTGTCGTTGTGTGTGTGTGTGTGTGAGATGTGCGTGTGTGTGCAATGAACGGCTTGGGTACGTGGGGTCGCTACTCCCAAATGGCTGTGCACGTCAACCACCCCTGCGGGAATCCTCCATGAACCTGGTAACTTTCTTGGGGGTGATACATATTGCTCACTTCTTCGTGGGATAATCGGTTCGTACCGGAGTATGAAAGACGCTTGTGAGCAATCGCGACACAAGTGCATAGTATGTGCTTGGTCGTTTCATCTGCTGAATCACATAAACTGAAGTTTCCACTTTCCTGCTCCAAGATATGGTATATTATTGTGAATATAGAGGCCACATTTTTCAATTGAAATATTTTCTTGGTCCTCTAACTGTTGTATTGCAATCGACTCATTGTTTTTGCCATGGTTGATAACTTTCGACCTTATTGGCTTTTGAAAATTGTAAATCAGTTGTTTCACTAAATTTGCACATGATGTTGTATCTTGTCTTGTACTACCAAAAAAAATGATGATGCTGTTAATAATTTTCTTCTGGCCTCAAGCCAATAGCCGCTTTCGTATTGTAAGATAGTAGAACGCTCTCTCTTGGTCAGTTCTCTGCAAATTGTTCAAAAAATTATTTTTTTATTGTTCTATGATGTCTGTATAAAACAAACAAAATTATGTATAGAATTGTAAATATCTGATTTTAGAAACAACGCTTTATTTTCCGCATGTGAATTATTTCTAAAGTCAATCGCTCCAACAATTTCCCGACGAAATCGTAAAATGGATTAAGGAATAATTTTACGATATTTTATTGGGATCCGGGTGTCATTTGATAATACCTTTAATTTATTAGAAACATTTGTAAGGAGATGGTTATAACATTCAATTTATTCCACTGTTAAATTTTTGCAGGACCGTGCTTCTAGTATTTTTTTTATAAGTGCTACTGTCACCATCATCAATCATTGTCGCATACCTAATGCCATGCATTTTTTTTCGCTAGATTTAAAACTTTCTACCAAAATTTGCGATTCCATTCCGGTTGCACTGCCCTCGTAATTTTTATAGCACACGTGCTTTTTGTTGGGAGTCTTTAAACAAATGCAGCAATATTTATTTTTTACTGCAAAGAACAATAGTTTACCAAACTTGTACCCTACTAAAGCTGCGGCCCCTGACAATGTACTATAATTTTGTTTATAAGAACGTTTATTCCAGCAACCATCCGCAACTACAGTCACCAGAGGAACTCCGTCCTTATCAAAATTTCCTACCTCTCTTGCATAATCTGCTTCTTGTTTTGCCGCTTTCGACATTTCAATAACGGATGCTTTTTCCCATCCATTGCTTGCAAAATTATGACATTTTTTATATAAAGTACTTGACATAAATGGCACTTTTATGACGGAAAAAATTCTTCCATGTTATAAAATCCACAACCAATGCTCGTTGCGCCCTGAACTGCGTCGTTGTTAATAAAATTATCTTTGGAGGTATGCAATGCAAAATTCTTATTGCACATATTACAATGTAAATGGAATGTTGATCTTTTTTAGCCCTTTTTTATTTCTTTAAAAAGAGTGTGCGTTTGTAAATTGCAACCATACTTTTCTCCATGACTTGCAATCTGAACTAATTTATTGTGATAAATTTGAATATCAATTACTCTTCTATCCTCTAAATTTATTGCTTCATAAATGTTGCCTTTTTTGTTACCTATGTTTGAACCAGGATGACGTTGAGGGATTAATTCAAGGTCGCTACTGATGCTTGAAGAAAGATGATTATCCTCCATTGAAAGAAATCAGGGTCGTCTATGTTATTAGATGGAAAATAGTTTTGTAATCATGTTTCGGTTAAGGCAATTATATCAAAATTGTTAGCAATAATTTCGTCCCGTAATGCATCGTAATTGTTTAATATCGATCTGAAATTAATATGACATATATTTAGTTTATTTAAGAACATGTTACTATATAATAAACGATAAGAACAAAAATAAGATTTAAATTCCCTATTCTAAAATATCTAAAGTGTGGCTAGCTAAACTATATTATATAGATCTTTACTAGTGTTAATTTTCTCTTTTTTGCTATTATTATTTATAACACTGGAACCATTTAAAGTCCATCCAACATTTGATTTTTCGAATTTCTCTTGACATCTTCTGAGTAAGTTCAATCTGTTGGTAGTTAACTCTTCACGTATTACAATTCCACTTCCTGCGCAGTTTGCTTAATTTGGAAACATTCACAATCCCCGTCGTGTTTTTCACTAACCCCGTAGATTCTTAAACGATTTCTTTTTGAGTATTGTTCCATTGAATCAAAATTTCCAGCAATTCAACGTTTCTTCCTCAAGTTCATTAACCCATCTTTGGCGAAGCATAGAAATAGATGATATTTTAGATTTGTTTTAAATAAAACGCATTAGAATGGTGTTCATCAAGAAAGTTTTAATAAAATTAAAAAAAAAAAAAAAATTTCTATACAAAAATTTGAGTGGGTATATAAAATTAAATATGATATTTGTTAAAACATTCTGTGTGCAGATGCACATTACATTTTTTGCACATATAAATTGTGTTTGATTGGCACACTTTATATCTTAGCAGCTTTTTCGTTTCATGCACAATAATTACATGTCCAACATTATCCTTGCGCACTTCCAATAGCACTGCTGCCGTTACAAATGATGGATCTTTTACTGCCAAGAGCCTTGTAACAATATGAGATCTAAAATCCAGTTGATTAATTTTGCTTCCGTTGGCCAATCTTCCAACTGTTTACCAGCATTCTGTTTATTGTAGTAGTAAACAGCGGTTACCACCATTTTTTGCCATGACACTTGATGCGGTAATTCGCCACTCCATTGTCGTGGAGATCCACGCCACCCATGAATTTGCTATATTCTGTAATCACTTTCGGCTGTAGGATATTGACTTTCTTTTTTTGTTTCCTGTCATACCTTTTTGCTTGTTGTATTGGCTGCGTCGATATTACTGGCAAATGTTACTACCGAATTGTCGTTCCATCTTGTGACAACAGTCCCAGTAGTCGCATCTTGTGCACTATCATAACTGCAGCGAGATTCTTTATGGATAACTTTTATAGCCTTTATTGTACATTTTGCAATGCGATTATACCGGATTGTCCCCGTCGCAAAATATCCCATTTTTGATAGTTCCTTCATCAATTTATATGAGGTAAAGAAATTATCAAAAAATATCTTGTGGTTAGTGGAGTAATTGTAAGTAGCAAATCCAGTACAACTTTCCCTCCTAAACCAAATTCGTTTTTGTTTTCTGCTGTTGCTCCTCTATGGCAAGTTTCTGGGAAAATACACCGAACTGCATAAATCTCTTATTGATCTCGTTTTCTGCTATCTTCAATCTCGTCCAGCGTCCATTCCAATTCTTCAACTAATTCACATTGGGTTAAAAAAGCCTTCAATTTTGACATAATAATATCTTCACTAATTGCACTGATGTAGTTTGCGTAATAAGAATACAAATTACAATGAACAGTATGCAAAAATGTCGATCCTTATATATAGCAGGTATACCTCCTTTGGCCAACGGTACGTATACGCACCACGAAGGATTAGGGGTCATAATCTTTTTCCAGCAAATCTTATATCTGTTTTAATCACTTCTACCATAATGCTTAATGTGTTTACTTGAAATTCAGGCAACGAGCAATAGTAACTAATGGGAAAAATTTATTTAATCTACATGTAAATTAAGTTTACTGTATTTACTCTTAGAAGCACCAACAAAAAATTGAATTATACAATAGAAAGTTATTAATTAATGGTGCATTTTGAAATGGTGCGTATTCGCACCGTTGGTCAAAGATGGGTTAATAATATGTTATTTGTAACAGTCTATCCTATAGTATATAACATTTTTCATTTATAATCTGTGATTTAGTAACTAATAACTGTAATTATTCAACTAAAATGTAAAATCCCTCTATTAAAAGGTATTTCTTAATTGAAACCAAATATTCAGGTAATTATTAAAGAATGACCTCATGCTATAATAATATAAATTATGTGGCTATAAAAAAAGAAAAGTATGGTGGTTTAATTACTTACTTTTAGATTCTTTAGCAAAAATACGAAACAACCATAACTCTTTCCAACAAAACAAAACAACCCTCTTCTAGTCTCCTTCTTCCCTCTTCCTTCCTCTTTCCTGTCCCAATCTAGACAGAATTTCTCGTATCCCTCGCCCATCTATTTCTTTCTTCCTCTCTCCTCCTTGGCATCTCGCCCTCGCCAAGATAACTCTTTCCTCTCTTATGAAACAGTTATCCTCCAAGTGCTTTAGCCTCCTCCCAGGTACCTACCACTCTCTATACACATCATTGTAAGCACTCTTCTTCACACACCCTTGTCTCTTCTGCCTCTTCACCTCTTTTGCCTTTTCATGCACCCATTCCGCCACATTCACTCCTTGATCCATCCATTCTTTCACGATCCCTTATCATACATTTTTCTCCTTTTCACTCTCCATCCACCCATGCCTCCCTTCCTTACCTCTTTCTCTATCCCCCAGGTTTCGCTTCATACGCAGCTACTATCCTTATGGTTTTATTCCACGTGCTCTCCCTATTCGTTTCCTGAAGCAGTACGTATTCGGACGTCGTTCTATCTACCCCTAATATTATACCGACACTCTCTCTCCACCCTTTCTTATCTCCTGATACCCCATACCTCCGGCCCATACACCAAAATCGGTTTCACGCACGCATCCCGTAGTCTTAAACATATGTTAAACCCCAGATATTTGAACGCTCTCGATCACTTCTCTCTTCCATTCCATCTCTTTTATCCTTCCCTCCCTTTCTTTGTTCCTAAATCTCATCCACTTCGATGTATTTCTAAACTATCTTTAACATCTCTTTTATTTCCTCCCATTCCCTCGCCATTAACACCATGTCATCTGCATACCCCAGCATTCAAACCTTACTCCGCCCAATCACTACCCTTCCCCCCTGCTCTTTTCTAAACACTTCGTTCAGCTCTCTCGTATATACATTAAATAGTAATGGGAGCCCATGTGCCCTGTCTCATCCCTTTTCATGTTCTAAACCTCCCTTATAAACTCCATCATTCCCCCACTTATCCTTCCTCTTCTCAGACACTCTATCAACCTCTCCTTTGGTAGAGAGTCATACGCCGCTCTCAAACCTACAAACACCGCATACATGCTCCCCCTCCTAAAGCTCCTAAAGCCTCCCTGCACCTCTGGTACCAGATTTCTCTTCTTCACCTCCTCCTCCAGTCTGCTTTTTACCATCATCATCGCTATCTTATACCCTATGTTAATTATTATCACTCTATCCCTCTGTCTCCTCCCTCATATATCGAGCATATTGCCTCTACTTTCCACGATTCAGGTATCTCCTCCTTCCTACTTCATATAATATTTAAAATTTCTCTGAACCTTTACTTATCCTCACTCCCTATTTCCGTCGATATGTCCTTATTTGCATAACTATTAATACTCTTCAGGGAATGATTTTAAATCCACAGTGAACTCCGCCCGTGACTCCTGTATTTGTTTATTGTTTATTAAATGTATGTATATCATATAATTTTTTTTGTAATTTTGTAAACAGGAGAAGCAAAGATAATAAAGAATAAAGAATACATTATCTGTGGATTTTACCATGATTTGATTTAACAAACACGGGTGTAATTTCAGTAATAGATAAAAACAATAACATAAAAACAAAATAATCTCAAAATAATGACATATATAATTTTGACCAACTACTATAAAAGGGAAAATCAAAATAATAGAATGGCTTTAAATCAAACCTGCTTGGAAACTAACTCTAAATGTCTCAAAAAGTCCGGAAATAATGCAAGAGCCACGTGGTCTGTTATTAATTCTTTTAATACTAAATGCAACCATGATCACATCTGTGATATTGCTGATTATTTGAACAACTATTTTAGTAATGTGGCAGATAGTATAATTGTTAAGCTGCGCAAAATTTGCATTAATATCATTGGCCTGCTCTGTCACATAAATTTCAAACCACAAGAAGTGAGCCTAACAGCTGTAAAGAAGTAAAAAAGTTCAAAATGTATGAATGTTTATGGCATGTCTACTACCTTACTGAAGGAGCAAATTAACACCCCAATTAGCGCCTTAACTAAACGTATCAGCGTATGCATCCGAGGAGGCATTTTTCTGAACTGTCTGTAAAAGGCTGGTGTCATACCAATTTATAAGAAAGGAAGTAGATCCAAGGATATTGAATATGTGTTTTAGAACAGATGGTTGATTTCCTGGATAAACATATATTAGTAACTAATAACCAGTGTGGTTTCCAAAGAGGCAAGCCTACGAGGGATGCTATCATTGCTGAAGAGTTTTATGAAAGGTTTGAATCAGGATTATGTTCTGCCGCTATCTTCATGGATCTCAGCAAGGCATTTGATTGTGTCTCTCATGATACCTTCCCGAGGAAGCTATACTACTATAACTTTCACCAACAACAAGCAAGATTGTTCCGTTATAATGCACAAGCAAAAAGCCTGACAGCAAAATAAACACTTATCAAGTAGTTGATATATTATATATGATTATATTAAAGGATTTAGAACCATTGAAAGCTAAATAGCCAAGAAAAGACCTCATTTCAGAGGTTAATTCAAAAGAAACGGTGGTTCCGAAAGATATTATGAAGCTTTATATCTATACAAATGTTGCTGCACCATGTATTAAAAACTCCTGTTATGCCAATGACAAATATGGATGAGATTAATAAGAGACCACTTGAACCTAATAAACCAGTAGTTAAGGCTGCTTCTAAACCACCAGTCCTGATACAACGGGTGATTAATTGCAAACAGCCAAAAGCCATCAAATTACCAAAATATACTATTAATCAGCAAGTTCTGATAGTTCGCAGTTGACATCATTTATAGTGAAAAAGACAAACAGAGTACTTTAGATACACTAGTAACATCCACTAAAAGTTTATAAAGTAGGAAAAGTTTAACATCTGAAAAAAAGATGTCCCCAAATCGAGCCATCAAAACAAGAGCTGAAAATAAAACATCGAATTTGAAAGCAGCAATTGATGGTATGAAGCGAAAACCGAAAGAGATAATTAATAAACCCAAAATGAGGAATTCAACTAGTATGCAGAATATGGAAAAGGATATGAAGAATATTCTGTCACATATGCAGATCGAAATGGATTGAAGTAGTTCAACAAATAGTTTTATATATGGCTTACAAATCTACTGAAATCCAAAAAAAATCTAGAAGGTAGACGTAAATTAAACACTAGCATTACAAATACTCAATTGAAAAAATTAAGACCCAAGTAGCTACCTTGTCCAAAATTTCTATTTGCGCGGCCGGACACAGTATGTTAAATTTAACAATAATTTGTCTTCGGGTTCAGAGATGAAACATGTTGTAACAGAAGGATCCATTCTAGGGCCGCTGTTGTTCTTGATATATGTTAACGATCTCCCCAATCATTTAGATACATCATCCTTCACACTCTTTACCGATGATACCACCACAATGAATCCCTCAGTCGGAGAGGTCGATGCTATTTGCAGGAATTCAGCATCTGTCAGAAATGCTACTAAATGATTCAGGGCGAAACAAAATATACTTAATCCTTTTTGTCATTAAACAAAATGCAACTGTTAGAGCTGCTAAATCCTTTGGTATTCACATTTACTTCAAACTCATCATAGCGTTTTCATGAACATAAACTGAGTATTTTCATTGCGTAATTTAAAATCTGAATTACCTTAATATGCTGTAAGGTCAGCTTACTTTGCACTGTGTTAAAGTCAATTGGCATGTGGCATATTAATATAGGGTCACTCTACCACAATGTATCGATTATTCGGTCTGCAACGGCGTGCTGTCAGAATGATATTCAGATATACTCATGCGATTCTTGATATCTACCTTGAAACACGCATAATTTAAAGTTACTAGTACGTATGATGTAAAGAATTATATTTTTAGACTACGGTGTAAACATTTTTCGAATATTTTTATCATAATCACATTCATAAAACCTCGCCTATTAGTATAGTTTATTACATTTTTGGCACTTCTCTCAAACATCCCCTATTTAGCTTCAAAGTTATATAGTAAACAATTATTTTTTGGTCATAAGCTGTGGAAAGTTTTTAAATGTTACATTTAGAAAGTACAATTTATACGATTTTTGATACTTCCCTTTAAACATCCCCAATACATCCTCAAAATTAGGAGTACATACGACGAGAAGAATTAATTTAGGCGTAGAAATCTCAGTGTGCAATGGTTATTTTTTTTTACAATAAAAATTTTCGTGCTAATAAATAAATGGATTGACTAAACTAAAATGTTTCTGAGTTAACGTATCAGGACCAAAATTATAAATTGATTCGTTTATCTTCTAATATATCCTATAAAATCTCACGGATTTTGTGGATTTTTAAAAAGAAACCATGAATCAATAATTATAATTAATTCAATTATTTTAACTACTCGGTATGCAACATCTTTTTATTAAATATATTTAAATTTTCTTCTTCTGTAAGTGCCTCTCTAAGTGGAGGTTGGCGACTATTTCAGCATATGATTTACCTACCTGTTCTTGATCTCATCAGATCTTCAAACCCCATCCTTGTCCACTTCCTAATGTTCCGGAGCCACGACATTTCTTTCCTTCCAATGCCGCTCCTTCCTTCTATCTTCCCCTGGATTATTAGAAGTAGTAGTTCGTAGCATTCGTGCTTCATTGCATGGTCAATGTAAGCTGTTTTTCGCTTTTTGATATTGAGTAGGAGTTCCCTCTCGAAGCCCACTCTTCGAAGAATTTCTTCTTTCAATACGTGTTTGTTGCATAATACTTTTTGTATGCTACACATCATCCACATTTCAAAGGCGTTTTATTCATAGTGGATATTTTAGCGTTCAGGCTTCCATGCCATTTAGCACCGAGGGTCATATGTAGCATTTCGCCATTTGGTATCTCATACTTAATAGTAGCTCTTTATTGGTTAATAGTTTTCTCATTTTCATAAAGTTGGGATCTATGGTCTCGTTTAGCCAACAGCCTAAATATTTGAACTTTGTGATTTGCTAGATTCTAGCATATTGCAGTATTACGTTTGTTGGAGGAAACTTTTTTTTGTTATTACCATTATCTTTGCTTTTTACACGTTGATTTTATTATCCATAGATGTAGCTTCACTGTTAACTTTATTCAGTAGGTTCTGGAGGTCGCTACTAGTACTGTGTCGTCGGCGAAGCGAATGTTATTTACTAATACTCTATTGAATTTATACCTTCTGATGCGTGATGCAGCGCTCTATGAAAGTTGTACTCTGAGTATATATTAAATAATAACATAAAGAGTACACGTCCATGCCTAACACCTTTATTTATTATAAATTCGCCATTATCTATCCTTAGGTGTTGAATTATCTCTCCTGTTTGTTTCCAATAAATAAATATAATTCCTTTCTTTGGTCCAAACTCTTCTGGGTTGGAACTTTTACTCCAAACCAGTCCGAAAAGCAAAGTTTGTTGCTTCTATGTCCTTTTCCTGATTTGGTTTTTCTGATGCCATATTCGACTTCACTTTATAGAACACTTAGAAGCTGATTTTTGGTTGCTCGACTCCGTTGTTCCAATTGAGGTCTATATTCGTAAAATAATTCTTAAACATAGCTTTCCCAAGTAGCTGGTTCTCTCTGATTAAATCATGAAATGTCCCTGTTGGTTTTGTATGACTATGTTTTGAATTCTGGTTTGTCCAGTTTTCTTTTGCTCTTCTTATCTCCTTCCGAATTATTATATTCATGCGCCTATAACCTTTCGGTGACTTCTGTTTTTCGAGCCTTCTCCTATTCATAAGTTCCAGGATGTTTTTGGTCATCCATCTTTGCTTTTTCGTCGTTCTCATCGCTTACTATAGTTTCGACACAATTCAGCTGGTCACTATCAAACTAATCTCGTAACTATTTCTCAGTCGGTGTATTAATTACTATCTTTATTGATGTCCAGGTTGCTTCTATACTTTTATCATTCAAAGGCGTTTCTAGTTTTACATTTTTCAGAACATTGTTTAGTTCGCTTTGGACTAGCAATTTTGTGGATTGGTCTTTTAACAACTGCATATTCATTCTTTTCTGACGTATTTATATTTTATGAGTTGTCTGGGGAGACTTCTAGGCCTAGAGTCTCCTTCGCGGGAGTTTGTACCGTTGTTCTTGACGACCAAGTTTTTTTCAGTACAGAATTGTATCAGGCTGTCTCCTCGCTCGTTTCTTTGGCCCGGTCCCAACTCGCCCACAATATCCTGTAATTTTTCATTTCCAATTTTGGATTTGAAGTCTCCCATTATGATGTTTAGGTCTTCCTTTCTTGGTTCACTTTATTAATATCTTAATTTTCTCATGGAGAAATCATCTGCTTGTATCTATACTTCATATTCATATTTTCATTTATTGGAGTGACTTGTAATTTATGTAGCATACTTCTTTCTGTTAGTGGTTTAAAGTTCTTCATAGCAGTTTGGGTTATTTCACCCCCAGTCACGGTAATTTTGTTTACTGACCATTCCGTGTAGTGTGAAGGTCCCTTCAAAATTGTAGTCTTCGATCATAGTCAACGTCACAAAAGTTTTCGTTCATTCTTACAGATACAAGGTCTAGTGGATTGTCTGAAATTTTCTTGTATTGAAAGCAGAATGTCCAATTTTTAATCATCGGCGGTCCCACTTCTAGGTCTTCTAGATGTGGGTCGGTTTTTTACACTCCCAGTCATTCTGTAACGCTCTACAGTTCGAAAAGTGCATCTTTTTTAATTTGCCTGTCTGGGTGCAAATTGTTATAAATATCAAATACCTCCTAATATGATCTCTGTTTATCGCCATACCCCCACAAAATTAAAATATCAATTCTCTGTGCTTTAGTTAATAAAAATGCCATGAAATTTACTTCTTTTGACAGAACTTAACTTCACTATAATTTTGTGGACCACTCTGTATATTCCAATTTATTACAGAGAAGTAGATCAAAAGCCTTACAACGTTTAAATAACCACTGTATATTTTAAAACAATCGACTCATCTGGTAATTTTTCTTAACCCTGTATAACGTTTACGTTTGATAAATATAGATAAAGCAAGTATGTGATATTACACAAGAATTGGCGCCAGCTCCAGGAAAAACCCAAAATTGTTATGGTCCATATTGCATTGTTTTTATCTCAAACAAATAAACACTATGTTTAATCGCAACAAACAAAATGTGTTTCCTTATAATAAATCACAATCAAATAAAAACGTTTTGCAAAACAACAGCAGGATATGAAGTATGCGAAAAATATGAATTCACTTATACCTACTACTAGAAAGTATTTATGTGTAACAATTTATATCAGCTAAACCATGACCTCAAATACCTGTAACGATCGTCGGAATTCCTTCTTTCACTACTAGCATAATTTTATACGAATATTTGGATTATTCACCTCGTTTTCTGAAAAAAAAACATGAAATTATTGCAATTTATTATCGATGTAAAAAATGTGACTTTTTTATATATTATATGCCATTAAACTAAATACTTTATATGCAAAAAATAATTATAAATACTGGATTGATGAGGCTGTTGAAAATCCATATCTCTTAATAAAATGCTGACAAAATGTTTTTATTATTCTACGTCAATATTTCACCACACAGTGGTTTTGTCAGGTAGATGAAAAAACATGATAAAAATGATAAAAACATTTGTGAAACCATATAATGTATTGGTTATTAAAAGAAAACATAATTGGTCATGAATTATTATTTTAAATATTTTTAAAAGTTTAATTGTGGAGGCGTTTACTTTGTGATACATCTTGATTATAATAAAGAAGGAGAAATAATGTCTCCTTCTTCATTATATTTTTAAAACGCTGTTAAAAAACAAACGGAATTTATTTTAGGAACGTCTACAAAATATAAATTAACTAAATTATGTATTCTAGTGTCAGGTCAATGTTTCAAGCAGTTTTCATTTTATTATGAATGTTATTATTTTTATTATAAAAAAATGCTATTTATTTTGCATAAGACTTCATTGTATTGTTTTTTTTTTAAAGTTTATATGGCTCATGTATTGTTGTATTTTCCTCTGATATTATATATTATATTTATATTGTACTCTTATCACTAATCTCGTAAATACATAATTATTTGTTTAATAAATACAATTATATATATTCTGTTATATTCATGTTATGATTAAGATATGAAATTAATTTAAAAAAAAACCTTTATTTTTGTGTATTAATATTTTATTAAAGGTAGTGTTGATTTATCATATGAAATTATATTATTTAATACTTAAATTCCACATGTCGTTTGTAGTGGGTAAGTAACTTATAAAAGTAAACGTGAACTTGTTGAACGTGTTGCGAACACTGTTAGTACTGACAGCAATATAACCTGGAATGGGAATCATATTACATAAACCATACCTTAAAATGGACGGTGTGTGCACAGAATTAACCACAAACTCTGTATAATTTTCACCTAGACAACTAGTATTACAGTTATGGGCATGATCTAATTCAACTATTATGTCTTAAGTAAGATGAGACATTCGAAACGCTCAAAAACCAACAATTTATATGTGTAAATTATGAAAATATAAAACTGTCATATGCGATAAAAATAAATACATTTTTTTAAATTTGTTAGTTTAATTTATATTTAAATTATTGTATAATAAATACTATAATTAAATAATAATAAAAAAAGAATGAAGTAATTTAAAATTTCTTAAAGATAGTTGGCATTTTACAAATTATAGGCAATGTTTTACAAATTAACTGAAAACATTCTAAAAACATTTTAAAATTTACTTTAAGCAATTTTAGAAATATAAATTCAAACAAATAAAAGAATTTCCCAAATTAACAAATGAAACAACGACCACAAATACAGACGAAATAATAGAAAACATTACAGTATTTAATTAAACAACTGAAAATGAAATCAAAACAATTATAAGAAATCTCAAAAATAACACAGCTCCCGGATTTGACAAAGTCACAAATAAAATGTTAAAAGAAAACAGTACAAAATTGACTTGGAAGTCAATTTTGTACTGTTATATTAACTGTTATTAACAAACATTATAAATCAAATATTGAAAATTGAAACTTACCCAAATTACATAAAAACTATAAATAATAAAACCAATATATAAAAACGGAGATAGTACCAAACCAGAAAACTATAGACCCATAACGCTTTTATCAACCCTAAATAAAATCTTATAGAAAGTAATATACAACAGAATAATAGATCACCTAAACAAATACAACATCATCAATAAACATCAATATGCATTTCAAAAACTAACAGGCAGAACATCAGCTACTCACGAATTTACTAATGACATCAAGGAGAAATTAGGCAAAAAAGAACAGACCATAGCCATTTTTGTCGATATGAAAAAAGCATTTGACACCATCTCGAAAGAAAAGCTAATAAAAAAATTGAAGCAATAGGGATAAAAGACAAAGCACTAATTTTACTGAAAACCTACAAACTAAACCACAAATTACACGAATTAACAAAACAAACAGTAAGACCATAGAAGCAGAATACGGAATCCTCGGATTTTGTACATACTATACACGAACGATATATTTCAAATAAATCTAACAGGCAAATTATACATTTACGCAGATGATACCTGATACTTTATATTCAGAGAAAAACTCACAACAACTGCAAGATCAATTAAATGCAGACATGAAGAAATTAGAAACATGGTATACAAAAAATAGACGAACACAAAAAAAATATATACACTTCAATAAAAAAACGACTCCAACATTATTAAGCATAATACACACGAAAATAAACGAAACTAAGGCAATTACATATCTAGGATTGAACATACAAAACAATTTAAAATGGGATACTCATATTCAAAAAAATATAAAAAATAATTGTAAAACAATAGCTGCAATAAAAAAACAATGCATATTTAACAAACTGGATAAGGAAACAACTCTACAATAGCCTATTTGTTGCCAAAAATACGTACCTAATATCAATTTGTGGAAATACAACCCAGAAAAACCTACAATGTCTGCAAATTCAACAAAACAAAGTACTAAAAATACGAAAATGATGGTAGCGACCGTTACTATGTGGTAGTTTATTTTAAAAAGGTAAATAAAAGTAATTTTTAAGTTTTTATACCACTATTTATTGTATAATATACACAAACAAAGTTTACAATATATTATCAATTTTGACACAACTATAGTTTCGACTTTTGCAGGTTCAACACTTGATTGATAATGACCATTAGCTACGAATCTGATCAAACACGACCTGTTTCACATACCCGAAAATTTTCAGAGGCTACAATTTTATCCTTGATGATTTAGAAATTAAATTAAATTTATTTTTTAATACATTTTCTAAAATCTTCGATTCTTATTTTCCTTTATGCCAATCAAAGAATAATTCAACAAAAAGAGAAAATATATTTTTCAATGCAAAAATCGTACAGAGTAAAATTCAGTTATTATTATTCGAAACAATATCAACATTTTATTCAGAACGTTTTCAATCATTACAAGAAGAAATATAATTCCTTGCTGAATGAGGAAAAGAAAACTTTTTACTTAAATAAATTAAGAACGTCTGAAAATAAGACAAAAACTGCATGGAAGATATTAAAAGACCTCACAGGTCAAACGGAAAAAAAATATTTATATTAGCAATCCAGAGAAGATGGCTAACGATTTTAATATTTATTTTGCCAATGTGGCAGCAAGTTTCATATGCTAAAATTATCCATCATCTGATGAAATTTTAAGTCAAATACCTAATAACTTAAATTCTATATATTTTTCACCTATTACCGAAAAGGATTTAATTAATTTTGTCTCGAAATTGCGTAATAAACTGACTTCAGCCTTTTATTATAAAAAAATATATATATTAAGTATAGCTGAAATTTTAACAAATAATATAAATCGCTAAGTGCAGGTATTTTTCCAACAAAATTAAAAATTGCTGATGTAATACTACTATATAAATAAAAGAGATCCGGATTTTCCGGATAACTGTAGACCCGGTAGTCTATTGCCAGTAATTTCAACAATATTTGAAATCGTTGTTCATGATAAACTCGTTAAATTTTTAATAAATACGCGTTATTTAGTAATAGTCAGCATGGTTTCACAGTTGGTAAAAGTATCAATACAGCTTTTTTTGAGGTCACACAATTTGTATCATCGGCATTGGGGAACGAGAACGTCGTTTGTGGCGTTTTTTTAGATTTATCCAAGGCGTTCGATGAAATTTTACTTAACAAACTGTATCTATATGGGGTGAGAGGAGTTGCTCATGATTGGCTTGGAACGTATTTATCTAATCGGAAGCAATCGGTATGTTTAAAGAATGAAAATGGTACTGTGCGATCGGACGCTTTGGATATTCTAATTGGTGTACCCCAAGGAAATATTTTTGGACCGCTTCTCTTCAATATATTTCTTAATGATCTGTTTCATTTGCTATGCCGATGATTCAAATTTATTTCTTTCCGGTCCGGATTTTCCTAGTGAATTGGAAGTGTTTAAATCACTTAAACAATGGTTTTTAAATAATAAATTAGAGTTAAATAGAAACAATACATCCTGTATTTTGTTTAAGACTAATAATTTAATGGAGTTACCAAAATATATAATTTTAGATAATGATAAATACAATTTCGACTCGCACACTAAATTTTTAGGAATAGTAATCGATGATAAATGCAGTTGGAGTTTTCACATAGATTACACTGTTTCAAAACTTAGTCAAATATGTTACATGCTTCGGGTGGTTCTTAAAAACACAGATCTAAAAACAACTAGAATGTATCAATTTTGAGGTTTGGTATTATTTACTATCAATATCAAAAGATATAGAGTATTCATTATTCAAAAACGTGCACTAAGAATTATGTTATCTTTAAGTGCAACAGAATCATGTAGAAATTATTTTCATTTACAAAACATGTTTACAATATATGGCTTATATATTATATATGAATGTTTAATATTCCTGTGGAAAAACAAGTTTGAATCCGCTAACAAGAAACATATAATACAAGAAATAAAACAGATTTTTGTTCATAAGTTGACAAAAACAGAAAAAGGTGTATTTTACTCGTCAATTAAACTTTACAATAATTTACCATCTTGTTTAAAAAATATAGCTTCGTTTCGTTTATACAAAATTAAAATATTTAATTTGCTTTGCAAATTGGAACCATATTCATTACAGGAATATTTTGAATGTAACCTGAATTTATATTTAAATTAAGTATGTATTTAGTTTTAAGAGTATCTACTGTCGCAATTAAGGTTCTACTTATTATTTCTTCTGTGTCTTTTTATTGACACAACTTACATGTATGTGTGTATACGTGTATAATGTAACCTTGAAAAATAAAGAAAATATCTATCTATCTATTTATTTTTTTTTATCCTCACGAGGTGGTGTCGCTTAGCGTCCCTGCACTGCGGTCTCCGTGGTCCTTTTGTGCGCCTCTGGCTGTTTTACTCCTTTTGAACTCCTGTATCTTCTAAGAAGTCCAGGAGTTTCTGCCAGGGGATATTCTTTAGCTGTTCTACAGGAAGCATGGGCTTCCCGAGTTTCGCCTTGCGTTCTTGTTTGTATGCTTCGCAAGTGCACAGTAGGTGTTCGGGAGTTTCCTCTTCTTCCAGACACCCACGGCATAGGGGGCTTTTCTCAATGCCCATCCTATGTTTGTGCTTGTTCAGGTCACAGTGTCCAGTGACTAGTCCTGTGATTTTTCTTAGTTTCAGTCTGCTCAGTCTAAACAGCTTCAACATGCTGTCAGGTACCGGACCATCTAGGAAGAGTCTTGTATGCCTCATTCCATTTTGGTTTTGCCATGCCTTTTTGTGCTCCTCTGCTAACTTGCGTCGGATTATTTCCTTTCCGGTTTCATGGGGTATACCGAAAGCGGGTTCAGGTCCTATGAATTCACCTGTTGCTCCTTGTTTAGCCAGCAAGTCGGCCCCCAAGTGTCCAATATTTTTTTGGTCCTTGGGTACCCATACTAGCTGTGTTTCTCTTGTTGTCGCCAGTGCGTCCAGTCTGTTTATGCAAGTCATGACCAGCCTGGACTGCACTATCGGTGAGGCTAGCGCTTTTATGGCTGCCTGGCTATCTGTCATAATGGTAATTGGTCCTTTTTTAAGTCCCGATTCCATTAAGTGATGAGCACACCAGTCAATGGCGGCTATTTCGACCTGGAAGATAGAGGCATGCTTCCCCAGAGCAATCGCGAATTGTTTGCTCCGGTTGCAGCCTCCATAGATACCAGCCCCGGTTCCTTTAGTATCTATCTATTAATCAACGAAAAAAGAAAAATAGGCCGAAATTATAAGAAAATTTGCAATGAAAAGATAATTTAAACCTTTCTAAGAAAATGTTTACAAATTTTCGAAGGTTTTTTATTGAACTTAAAAAAATATGTTTATTAAAAACAATTTTAAACTAAAAAATTTACTTTTAAGCTGACTTTTTTTGCAAATTTAAAAACACAGTTTAGAATTTGCTTCGAAATATTTAAAAGGAAAAAATGTTAAACAATTCTTAAAAAAAACTCAAAGATTCTTGAATTTTGGAGGCGATTTTTCTTTATTTAAAACTCAAACAATTTTCAGAGAAGAAGCGCTTGATTAAGAAATAACTGTAAATAAGTTGCCAAAACAAAGAAACAAATTTCACAAGAACTACATTCTTACAAAATAGTTTATTTAAAAGTAGCTGAAATTTCACTAAAAAAATTATATATTAAATGCAATTAAACATTTTCCGTTTTTTTTAATAATTTTCTTAAAACAGTTGAAAGTTTATGGTTCCCTATTTGGATTTAAGAAACAAAATTTCTAAAAAAGTTAAAATCATAACAAAATAAAAACAATGCAAAATCTGCTACTTTTCCAAAAAAACAAAATTAACATGTATCAAAGTTTTTTTAAGAAAAAAACATTTAAAAACTTAAACTTAAAAAATAATTGATTGCCAAAAAAGCGAATTGAAAATTTGGCAAGAAAAAAGGTATATATACATTGTAAAGAAAAGAAACTTACTAAAAAATTAAAAAAATCTATTATCTAAATAAATTGGTTTCTTATTATATTTACTTGAAGTTTCATATAATATAATATTACTATTGAAATTTGCTAAGAGAAGGAAAACGTTTTATAAAAATTGTCTAAAAACAGACAACATTTTACCAAAAGAAAAAAGCAATTGAAAATGTGTTATTTACAAAACAACAATTATGATTAATAAAATGTATGATTTAAATTCTATAAATAATAAAATAAAGGGTTAAAGTTTTCTATAAAATAGTTTTAATCTTTTAAAAATTAAAAAAAAAACGAATTCCACATAGTTGATTACTAAAAACGCACTAGCTCGACAGCCAGTTTTATATTAGGCATTTTGAAATAACAATTGAAGTTTCCTAAGGAAAAAATTGACAAGAAAGAGAATAAAGACATCCTAAGGAAAATAAACTCTTTTATAGTATCTGAAATTTTACTTAATAAATTAAAAATCTTTTAAAAACATTTTTTTTCTAATTCTCCTAAAACATTAATTATTATCCCCTGTCTACAACAGCCACGGACAGGTTTATCTATTTTAGATCTCATCAGCATAGCCCTGAAGACAGGGAATTGAGTTTTACTATAGAGTTTTTAAAAATAGATTGAAACCGGTCACAGGGAACAATAATTAATGTTTACAATATAATTGTTATAAATGCCGTTTAGACAAGATATGGAACCTTTATGGTAATATCGTAATCTCCTAAAACAGTTGAATTGAAAAGATAACACTATTAATATTTTCTGATAAGAAGAGAAAAACGTTTAAAATGATCTATCAAAATAAGTTAAATTTAACCTTAAAAAACAATTGAAAATCTGTTATTTCCAGAAAATAATACATATTTATTTGCAAAGAAACATTAACAAAAAACAATTAATGGCGCAGTAAAAACTATTTTGAAGCTAATCTAAAGACGGTTAAATTAAAAAAGAAGAAAACCATTCAACATTCAAAAGCTAGTCTGAAGGTAATAATTAGCAAAACAAAATATTGAAAATGACTAGAAGTACCTTTAATACAACTATACAACAAAATATTTTTAAAAATAAGTGAAATAATTAATATTTGTTAAAAAAGTTGAAAATTGTATGCAAAAAAAACAGACTATAACTTCCTTAAAAAATAAGATTTGTTAAGAAAAAGCAGTTGAAAACTTTAAGGAAACATTGATTTTGTTTATATCCAGTTTAAAATTAAAAAATCATAACATATTTTATTGCTCTTTGAAATTTTTATTATATGAATAAAATACTAAAAAACTATATTTTGGATCAAAGGCGTTCTGACAAGCTTAAGTTAAAAATTCCTTGATTTTCTGTTCTTGAGTTAGAGCACCCACACAAACACAGGCACACCAAGAAACAGACACACATTTAAAAAAATAATCGAATTGGACACAGTCGATCTCAAAACATATATTTACGTTGAAATTTTATATTCGAAAAAATCATGGTCGTAATACTTTCCCGCACTACGTATAGAGAAAGTAAAAATCAATCACAATACTTCTTATGTGGGAAACGAACAGCGACCTTCCTAAACAAATTTCTAATAACATCACTTAAACGTTTATAAACGTACGTTCTCTATTAAATTATTGCATACTATACTGAAGAGTAATTGTTTTATATAATATATGAATGGTAACCGTATAGAATAATATTTTTATAAAGAGAACTGAATTGAATAATTCTATGGGACTAAATATATTTGTTATTATTTGTGTAAAACTATTTTATTCTTAACTATTAAAAAGTATGCGTGTACACTTGTCATAAAATGAAATATTTTGATTTTAACATTGACCTTAAATTAGTGAACGTTTGTACTGCCTGTAAATGTCATAAAGTTATGAATTTCGTGTAACCTTGCTCTTGCTAAAAATATACGCTGTTACTTGCAGCTTCGTACCTCTGTTATTATTTTTATCCTTCTTTTATGTTATTTATTAATTTAATCGATAACAGACGGTTGGTAATTAGCAGTGAATTTTCTTGATGGAAGGTAACCTTCATTATACATTATTATCATGTTTAATTTTTCTCAACAACTCCACACCAGTATTTATATATATAGCGCATAATTATGAAATCGTTTCTGGTCTAAATTTGGCGTCAATCATAAAACGGCAATTAAGAAAATTAATTTGAAAATGCGTACTTGATTACTTACTTTGATTTATATTTAAGTAATAATAAGTGCATTTTAATTAAAGCGAAGTTTTGATTTTTTGTCTACTTTTATTCTACATAGAAATAAATATCAAATCTGTTTAACATAATTGAACTAGTATACCTTTCACGAGTCGACATATTTAGTAAATATTATTACATTAAAAATATAAATTAACATAGTAAACCTAGGCAGTGCGGTTATGTAAGAAATAAAAGTCTATAATAATTATTATCCATAATTTAATTGAACTGGCTGATACATTTAATGTAGACTATTTGCATAGTAGGTTTCTGTATTTGTGTTACATTAAAATTATTAATTAGCCTTTTGATTTTGATTTGATAAATGCAGAAACTACATAACAAATGAATAAAAATATGAATCTAGTTTAGTATTGTAAACTTTCGTGAGTTGTGGTAAGTAGAACTCTCGTTTACAAGGTCGTGGGTTCAAGTCCTCAACACGTGGTCACGTTCGAAGGAAGGAAAAATAAAGTTCAAATCCATGAATATCATATACGAACATATCAATATCATTAAGGAATTCCTCAGACGTCATGCCTAGTTGATACCTTAATTCCTGTAAATCATGTTTTCTTAAAGAGATTTATATGCCAACCCTATATAAATTATTGTTATTTGTAAAATGTTTAATAAACTTTTGAGGCTTAACAAAAATTATTTGAGTTGTTTTTCTGTAGAGTTTACTCTATAGAAACATGTTCAATGTGTTATGAACATACGTCGCTTTCAGATGTGTAACTATGTGATCTTAGCTTGTTTTACATTTTTTGTCTTTCTACGAAAAATATGATATTTAAGAGAATTTTAGTATTTTCAATATTAAAATAATCTTCTGGAGGAGTAGTTAGTGTGAATTAATAGTAAGAATATCTTCGGATAAATTGATAAACAAGAAGGGTAGGAGGTTGAGAAGTTGGTTAATAAAAAGCTATGGGAGGTGTTAAATGAGTGAACTGAAGGTTATAAAGAAGGAAAGAAATAATATGTGGGACAACAATGATTACGTCGTAATAAAAGGTCTAAACAGGGAAGAAGTTAAGTCATGGTAGAGATTCGGATAAGATTAATTGAGGAAAATGAACAAGGACAGGAATGGTGGAAGCTAGATTATAGTTCAAGAATATGGAAAAGCGCTTAGAGAGGATTTAAGAAATCATTGCGGGATGCAGAAGAAAACTGAAAAAGAGTGATGGGAAGAGATGCGCATGGTTCAATGAGGACTGGCAAAAAGGAAAGTGAGAAAGATATTAAGGGAGTGGAGCTTGGGTACGGAAGAAGAGAAGTAGGTTGTGGTAGCGAGAGCTAAGAATGCCAAAGTATGTGTGAAAAAGAAGATGCAGACCTTTGAAAGAACACCAATGAAATGAAATTATTTAGAAATAAAGAGGAGATATGAAGTTTGTTAAAAAAGGTCAAAGGAGGGAACATATAGGAGTGTGTTTATAAGAACCGATAGAGAAATATAGTATAATGAGTGGAGAGCCGAGTAGAATAAAATGAAAGAATTTAAATGTAATGGCTTTATATTTAAATACCCAACTAGATACTGACAGCACGCTAAATTGGTATAGAGGAAAGCCAGAAAAACATTGGGCATGGTAAGGAAAAAAGTGGGGAAAATTGTTTTCAGGCAACTTACAATTGGCGTAGGATGCATGTATGAAGCCCATTTAGCTGTATGGTGTATATTTATGTATTTGTTTATGTCAGTGTGACATTTATTACTTGAGAAACATGGAGAATAAGGAAGTATGGATGCATTGAGAGAGAGATAGAGAGAGCAGTGGTTGGTTCTGGGGCAGATTCTAGGGGTTGAAAGATCAACGCCTGGGTATATTCTGCTTCAAGAAGCAAATAGAATAAGTGTGCATGCGGAGGCAATGCAGACAGTGATGAAGTAAGTTATGTCGATTTAATAATCAGAGATTGATGAAAGATGTATAGAAAACCTGCATGGGAACAAGGTTAAGTAAGTGAAGGATGGAATGCAGAAAGTTGAATGAAAGAATGGGGTAAATATGAAGGCATAGATGAATGAGAAGTGGAAGGAGGTTGAGATTCAAGAAAAGCAAGGGTTTTCCTGTAGAGTTTATTTCTTAAAATGATTTGCCAATCCTTTAACAATTGATATATATATATATATATATATATATATATATATATATATATATATATATATATATATATGGGCTATCACCAGTGGTAATTAAATCTGTAACAGATGTTATCATTCAACCATTAACGAAACTCATAAATCTGTGCATTGGAGAAAATTACTTTCCAGACTGTTTTAAAGTATCGAAACGTGTTCCAAACCTGTTATAGCCAAGATACTTGAATTAGTTCTTTATAAGTATCCAATTATCTGGAACATAATAATCCCCTTTCAAATAATCAATTTGGATTTCGTACATCAACAGTGCACGCCATGGTAAAGCTCGTTGATGGTATTTTAAGCTGTCTGGAGAAAAAATTATTTGTTCTCGTTAACTGTATGGATCGTTCGAAAGCATTTGATTGCATATCACATCAAATCCTGATAAATAAGTTGTATGTTTTTAATATGTTGCCATCAGCTTGCCAGATGATTGTCTCCTACTTGAGTAATAGAAGACAACTAGTCACATATGGACAGGAAATATCAAAAGAGGTAGTCGTATCTCGCGGGATACCGCAGGGTCCTCACCTTGGTCCTCTTCTGTTTTTGATGTACATCAATGATTTTCCAGATGCATTCTGTGATAATGAAGCTGCAGTAATTCAATTTGCCGATGATACATCAGTTTCATTAATGAATCATCCGCTTGACGATTTGTTCACAAATTAGCTTATAGTGCGATAAAAGTCAAAGTCCTGGTTTGTAGCAAATCAACTTAGCATGAATGATCAAAAAAACAGCTAGATTATTATTTGCATTAATGGAACATGAAGAGCAATTAGCTATAAGCTCTATTAAGTTTCTTGGATTGCACATTGACCAAGAACTGTGGTGGGATGTCCACATCGATGACTTAGCAAATAAATTTACTAAAAATATTTAATTGCTGAGGAATCTGATGCGTTGTCTTTCCCCAGAAATTGTTAGAACTGCATATTTTGCACTCTGTCATTCATTGTTATCGTATGGTTTGTTGGTGTGGGGCCACTCAGTAGCAGCTAAGAGAATTTTTGTTTATATATATAATTCATATTATTTCACTTTATATTATTTAGTTGACTTGTGTAAACCTCTGTATAAACACAAAATAAATCTAAATCTAAAATGGGTTCATTAAACGCTTCCTATTATAAATTTTTAATAAAATAAAGTGTGTGTGAGATATCATCGATTTTTTTTATTCATTTGAAAGTCCTATCGATGCCATTATGTTTGGCGCGTATTCGAAATCGCCAATTTTCTATGACTCTGGCGCATAAATCTGGCACAATTTAGACAGCATATATTATGTTGGCTTTGAGGGCCGCTGTGACTTATTCGCATTGACTTGCGACTTTCCTGTTAAAACCACATACCGTTAGTGTTCATATCATCTAATTCACGCTAAAAGAATTTGGTAATCATTGGCCTATAGCGCTCGCCGTTGACGGTGATGGCCTGGGTAAGGTCGTTCTCAAAGAAATTTGTACTGATGACGCCGCCAGCTCAAAAACTACACCAAACAGAAACAATTTGGAGATGCATTGGACGTTCTTGGATGTCATGTAGATTGGTATCGTCCCAAATTCTACAATTTTGTTTGTTGACCTATCCATTAATCCAGAAATGGGCCTCGCTGAAGATGATTTTTTCAATGAAAGTTAGGATCAGTTTCCAATTGCTCCAGGGCCTGTTCAGCAAATACACGTAATTGTCTATGGTCGTTTACCTTCAGCTCTTGGGTCAGTTGAATTATGTACGCAAATCGACTGCCTCAGATTCTTCTGCACACTCCCACCGACAGCGGCGATATTTTCAGCAGATCTTGCGTTTCGTTGTCGTACGGATGTTGGTTCATTGTTTACTGAACCTGCAAACTCAAATTTATGTTTATGTTGTTTATTATTCTTTAGCTTACAATCCAAAATTAAAAAAATACATATCAATATCTACACAAAAATTATAGGAAACGTACAAAAATTTTGACTGGACGAAGCTGGGCGGAGTTCGTGCAGCAGCGACGATCTTCCACTCTAACCCTTATTTGACCACGATGCTGAGGGAGCAAATATCCTCTTGAACATCTTGATTCTTCTAGAAAATGCTTTAATTTTCTTTTTTGTCCCATTTTTAGGGGAGACTTTTGGCTGTTAATGTCAGCATGACAGATATATATATATATATATATATACCACACTGCGAATAGTTCTCTCGATAGGACGATTATAGTGACCGTAAAATGGGTGAACCGCGCGGAACGTTGCCCGAACAGAATACCCATTTTGATAAAACAATTTTATCATTTGCACGTGTTGTTGAATGCTATATCCATCCATGGTGATTTGGCAAAACAATGATAGACAATTCTACCGATGTAGCTTCAACAATGTAGCCGCTATCAACTGTCAACGTTTGGAAGTCCCTATTTGAAGACCCTTTAGTTATAATATAGTAGTTATAATAAAGCATGCAATTTAATTACAATATTTTTCTTTTTTAGGTGAGTCAAAATGAAAATCCTGTTTTAAATGCCGTTAACACCGTGGTATGTACCAATTTTCTTTATAAACCTATAGTTCTAACCGGGAAATGAGTTTTATAACAGAAATAATAACTTTAATAACCTTGCTTTATACCATGTATATACAGGGTGAGATTTTAAAAGCCCCATCGAGATCTCAAAAACTATAAGAGATATAATAACAGTTACATGGGGAAATAATAAAAATCTTAAAATGACTGTAACTCACTTATTTTTAGAAATAACTATATCATATGTGATATTGGATTAAATAAAAAAAATAATCTATTGAATGAGGCCATAGCCAACTATGGTTTTCAATTTAATAAAATATAAGTTTGCATCAAATCTCGAAAAATAATGGCGGCAAACATTTTCTGAATATATTTTATTAAACTGGGTAAAATTATCTACAACTTTGTCTCTTACAGTTTTTTCCTATCATAATAACCGACATCTATTGATTTGATAAATGGACACATATCTCAAAATATCTAGTTACCCTTGCTTTTTTGAAAACCTTGAAAAGTGTAATTTTATTCGGGCCGGAAAACTACATTTCTTTCCCCACTTAACAGTTTTTCTATCTCTTATAGTTTCCGAGATCCCTATTGAGAACTGTTCTCAAAATGCATTTTTATTTAAATCTAATATAGTATATTTTTCACATTAAGTAACAAAATAATGTATTGTAATCAAAAATTATGTACATTACAATGATTATTATTAAACATTGTAGACTAGGAAAGTTCTAGTATTTCAAAGAATTGTTACCGACTTTAGAACAGGTTCATTAAGTCTGTTTTTTGTTTTTTGTCTGAAATTTTAGATTATTTGCCTTCAGTTATTGATAAATTAAAATTACTTAGCATGGCATTCTTTTATGCATAAGAAATTGTTGATTTTAATTAATATACGGCTAGTAGAGAGATGATTCTATCAAGTACTTAAATTACAGTCTTCAAATTTTTGTTTGTTTTGTCTTGGCAACATTTATTCTCATGAATTTATGACGTGAAGCATAAGATTCAAGAAACAAGAATAAATACTTGTATAAAAAGTGAAAACATAACTAGTTAAGAAAAGTTTCTGGGAAATTGAAAAGCTTGAAATGAAACCAAATTCATTCCAACTTATACTGGAAATTAAAAGACTTTTATAAGGAAAGTCTAATATATATATATATATATATATATATATATATATATATATATATATATATAATATAAGACAATATTCTATCAGCAAGAGTGTATTTAGACATAGTTAGAATTTACCAGCCGGTTGATTCATGATAAAGGTGCGGAAAAGATAGAATAATGAAACTTTCTGAACTAGCAACTAGTACAGAAAATGAAATTTGTTAATGAGATATAATTATTTTAACCATTATAATTTATTATAATATATAAATATATTACATAAATTACAGTGGTTAAAAACATAGTAAGTGTTTTATTCAGTGTTTATTATGAATTACCACATAGTAACGGTCGCAACCATCATTATGATTTAATTATTTCTGTGAGTATTGCTGCACCGTTATCTCACAAAACATATGTAAGACATAACAGCTAATAGTTAAAATAACTACTGCCCGTGCTAATATACGAGTAAATAGGTATAAACAAAAAAAAAGAATTGGAAATCTTATATAAAACAGGGAAAGAGCAAGGCTACAGACGATATAACATTGTAAATAATATAGTGAAACACAAAATTAAGCTAACAGAAAAAACAATCCTGGGAGGAGTCTAGTAAGAAACTGAAAGAAACTTTTACAGAAAACCAGATGTCACAGCGCAATTAAACAAACGAGGGACAAAACGACACTAAGACAGCCAAGTATAAAAGACAAAAATATAATAACAGAAGAAAAGAAGATATTGAAAATATGTAAAAATACTGTACTGAAATAACAGAAACAATACGAAAATATTTCGTAAATCTACAACAAATGAGTCTTATTAGGACTACAAAAAACAAATCACTGTGCTGTTTGTTTCATTCTTTTACTAGTCTTGAGGTGATCTTGTGACTTACTGCTAGGATTTGGATATTCCTAATACGGATGTCACGGTGTAGGATTTCTTTTGCCCCATGGATGATGCCAACGATCTCTGCTTTCAGAGTAGTTGTGTGCTTTTCTAGGGGTATAGCTAGTGATAGGTTCATTTATTGCGAGTAAATACCCGCCCCGATCCTCTTTTGGCTTTAAAACCATCGGAGAGTTTCCCCACCCTCGACACTCTCGGTTCCTCTTTTTGTTGATACATTATAGGGTCTATTGAACACGTAGCAGGGTGGCAAATTATCCGTCTTCCTTCCAAGGAGAGGTGTCTTCTTGACAGCCTCCTCTAAGACGTGACAGTTTCTACCAGCCCTGCCTCGTTTGTACCAGAGTCCAACTGAGCTTAGACGCAGTGCTGCTGCCCTGGTAATCTCCTCTACGTATAAGTCTAGAGGTGGAAGGCAGAGCATTGCTTCAATTGCTGCAGTGGGTATTGTTCGCATTGCCCCTGTCGTGCTGTGGCATGCTATCCTTTGCAACTGAGTAAACTGCTTTGCTGAGGTTTTCTGTTTGGCTCTGGGCCACCAGACCAGTGCTCCATAGATTAGCATTGGTCTTACTACCGCTGTGTGCAACCAAAGTGCTATCTTGGGAGATAGCCCCCATGTCTGCCCCACAACCCTCTGGCATTGCCATAGGGTGACACAAGCTTTTTACATTTAATTTTGACATGTGGTTCCCACGTCAGCTTGTCGTCGAGGATCACTGCCAGGTACTTGACTTTTGGCTTACCTAGTTTCCTTTTCCTTGTGAAGAGGACAATTTCAGTCTTTGACGGATTTATGGTTAGAGACTGGTCATTACATAAGTGTTCAATTATTTTGAGGCCTTCCTGCATCAAGCTGCATATCACCGTCTCAAATCTGCCTGTTAGCAGGATGGTTATGTCATATGCATATCCTATGGTGTGGAAGCCATTGTCGTTTAGTCGCCGCAGCAGGCTGTCAACAACTGTGTTCCACAGGAGTGTTGAGAGTACTCCACCCTGTGGGCAGCCTTTAGCAACGATCTTTCTGACAGTGGTGTTTCCTACATTTACTGTGACTGCCCTGTTCTCCAGCATGCTTTTGATCCATCCACTAACTGTGGGGTTTACACCATGCGTGGGGAGGGCAGTTTCCATTTTTTTTAAGGACGTCTTACCAAAGGCACCTTCTATGTCAATGAACACGCCCAGGGTGAACATTTTGTTGTCCAGAGATCTTTAGATTCGGCCTACAACAGTGTACAAAGCCGACTCCGTTGATCTCCCCTGAGTGTATGCATGTTGTTTAGCGTGAACTGGATTCGTAATCAAAGCCGTCTCGCGAATTAATATTTCGCACAATTTTTCGAACGTTTTCAGGAGAAATAACTTTAGACTAATCGGGCGGTATAATTTGGTTAGTGTATAATCTATACGACCAGGTTTCGGTATGAAAATAACTTTTATTTCTCTCCATGCTAGAGGGATGTATCTGAACGCAATACATGTCCTGAAGATTCTGGCTAGGTGGGCTGATAAAATGTTCAGCCCCCATTGGAGGAAGACCGGGGATATACCGCCCAGGCCTGGCGCTTTAAATGGTGAGAAGCTTTTGATTGCCCAGGTTATACGTGCCTCTTTCGTGAGGTAATCTGCCGCCTACCAATCCTCCTTAGAGGGGTTTGAGGGTATGGATTCTGACCAACCTTGGTCGGATGTGTCCGTACATCCTGGGAATGAGACAACTAACAGACAAGATGATTAAAAAGGGAAAAGAATTAAACATATCTCACTTCGTCCCAAAGAAAGCATATGATAGGGTAAGAAGAGAGGACATATGTCATATACTTAAAGAAAGAGGTATAGAAAAAGGCATAATAAACATAATAAAGGAGATATGCAGAAGTAACAAAAATAAAGTAAGAATAGGCAATAAAGAATCGGAGGAGTTCAAGACCAAAATAGGACTGAAAAAATTTATAAGCACTTTAATATTTGCATCACTTATAGACGAAGTAATAAGAAAAAGCGAAGAAAGAACCGAAAACACAAAGATAGGGTATAGAAGTATGGATATAATAAAAATGCAAATATTAATTAAACTGGAAATATACAAAGAGGAACTGGAAATGGTAAATTTGGAAATAAATATAAACAAAACCAAAATAATGATCATTAAAAGGGAGCAAATAAAAAATAGAGCTAAACTGAAAACAGATAGAGCAGGTTAAACATTTCAAATACCTGAGATCAACATTAGAGGAAACAGAGATCTAGAAATAGATTAAAGAATAGGCAAGCAGGTAGTATCTATAACACAATAAAGAAAACATTCTTAGAGTAAAAATAGATCATAAAAACAATAAAAACAGAAGTAGTGAATCATTATTATAGAGAGTAATAACAGCAAAATTAACGCAATGGAAATGAGATACCTAAGAAAGATAGAGGAAACTGCAAGAAGAGATAGAGTACGAAATACAGAAGTAAGAATATGAAACCAATAAAATTAGTAATAGAAGAGAGAAAATTAGTTTGGTTCGGACATATATATATATAGATAAGAAAAGAATATATTGAGAAATGAATGCACGAAGTAAAAATACAAGAGAAAAATCAAATAGGGAGACCAAGGAGGGGCTGGAACAAGCAAGTACATCAGGGGCGGAAAGAAGAGAATTTGAATGGGAAGAAATAAGAAAAGAAACAAGAGTAAAAGAAAATTTACTAGCTAAATTGTGTCGAAACTATAGTCACTAAGAATAATAAAGTGTGTGATATAAACAAAGTTTATTTTATTTTATTTAAAGTTATAAAATATGTATCACAAAGTGAAATCCTCTACAATCAAGTATTTAAATGGAATTCAATTAAATCTTACAAACCACCGACTCTTAAAAACAAAGGTATTTTTTTCCAGAAAAAAGGTATTTATTTTAAATAGAAACAATTGAATATTCTTAAAAGTGTTGACATTGAATATACAAAATCAAATGAAGTTTATTGAAGAAATAGTTGCTATTGAAGAAAATAAAATATGCGTTCCTTTTAAACAATACTCAATACTTGTGATTAATTTTTAATTATTATTTTCTTAGATTATTTTATTGTAAATTTGTTTTTTAATATCTTTCTTTGTAATCTAAAAAAGAGTAACTGTTATTATCTGTTCATACCAAAAATTTAATAGTTTCCAATAAAATGAAATAAATGTTTGAAGAACGTGCTCTTATAAAAAGTTTTTGGATA
Organism: Ontholestes murinus; assembly: GCA_963969525.1. Classification (NCBI taxonomy): domain Eukaryota; kingdom Metazoa; phylum Arthropoda; class Insecta; order Coleoptera; family Staphylinidae; genus Ontholestes; species Ontholestes murinus. Next base: position 12,441,226 of record OZ018397.1, read on the forward strand.
GTTAAGATAATTGTCAACTGTTCTTCTTTAAATTTTAACGTTTAAAAACACCTAAAAAAATCTTTGTCATTCGTATTTAATTGCCTTTTTTAATAATTGTATTGAATATAAATAGATTCAAAACGTACAAAAATATAACTCTATTGGTGCACAGATTACACAGGCCGACATGATTTTTGGTGTTTTGAATTTGATAAGTTTCCTTAGCTAATACGGGTACGTTGATTCTGAATGTGAATTTGTTTTGAGCCCATCACGTCAAGATTTTTCACAAAATAAAAAAAAACCTTGTGGGATATTTTGTACTAGACCTTTATGATATTTCCTAAATTGCATTAAAATTATTTTTTTAAATACATCGATAAAAAATATTTTAGTATAATATGTTGACTCTGTGGAGACCTCAAAATAATATCCATGCTTTTGGGTTAGCAGTCTGGATTCACAAAGTATTCGTGTTCTTTGTGCAAGTGAGACAGTCGAGCACGAAATTTACATTACATTAAAAAGGAATGGCCACTCAGAGAAAGACTTGTACCGGGACAAAAAAATATGCTGGGTGATACATTAGTTGACCCAAAATTAGTTCTTTTGCCTAACCCTTCACATAATGTTGGGATTGATGAAGCAGTTTTTCAAAGCTTTAAATAAACAAGGTGACTACTTTAAATACCTTTGCGACAAATTTCGTGCACTTTCTGAAGCTAAACTTAAATGAAGGAATTTTTGTAGGCCCTGAAATTCGAACCCTAAAATCGAATAGATTGTTCTAGAATACAATGACCCAGGATGAATCTGAAGCATGGAGTTCTTTCGTAGAAGTCATAGACGGTTTCCTTGGAAACAACAAATCTCCAAACTACAAAGAAATTGTAGCCAACATAGTGAAAAATTATAAAAAACTGGGATGCAATATGAGCGTCAAACTTCATTTTCTGAATTCCCACGTTGACTCTTTTCCCGAAAATCTTGAAGCTGTCAGCGAGGAACAGGGAAAGAGGTTCCATCAAGACATAAAGGAGATGGAGAGACGTTACCAAGCAAGATGGGATATTAGAATGATGGCTGATTACTGCTGGACCTTGAAAGACCTTGAAAAGGGACTCGCTCACAAAAATCCACAAAAAGAAAACTACAAAACGCAGTTTTGTGGGAAGAAGAGAACGATTTTATTTAAAAAAAAAAACAACGATTGTCTAACGTATATTACATTACATTGTTTTTTTAATGAGCAACTCAATTTTACAGTGTAATTTTCTATTAAATATAGTTTCAATAAATATTTCTTCAATATTTTTGCCAGTTTCTATGAAAAATTTCAAACACACTTTTCCTGAAAACCTGACGTGCTGAAAAAAAAAAACTAAGACTCACAGATTCGTGATGAGCACACCCCATTTACTATAGGACACCTATTAAACTTGAAACACTTTTTCATGAAAAAAATGCAGGCCTGTGCTATCATTACATACTTCACATTAGAAAAATTAAGAATTTACTTAATTACATAGGAAAATAAAAGAACGACTTCAAAGAGTTACAATATCCATTATATACATCCTGTTACAAATTACAGGAAACCCAAATTGTATTTTATGTAATTGAATTGTTTCCCAAAAATTTAAACAAGAAAATTTATTTTTAGATCAATTATATTTAATAATAATATAAATGTATATTGAATCAACTGTAGATATTTGTTCTGGTTTATTAATATAATGCTCTTGGCATTCATTACATCTAAAAATAAAATCCAATTATTTTCACTGAGCAAAAGTCATTGTCAAGAACGTAACCCAAATGATGTAATGTTTGTAAGTAGCAGTTTGCTTACACGAATATAACTTTATTAGTTCGAGTAATTTGTAATATATTAATAAATAAATCATTTTGTATTTATAATAATAACTATAAATATAATTAATTAGAAGGTTAATTAACATAAAAATGTGAGAATTTAATTCATCGTATATAAACAAACATTTTTTTTCATCCTTAAATTTAAAATGGGACAAAAAGACCACAGGTCCATAGTCCAGATGGACGAACACCATTTATTTATATTAATAACTATTTTTATATATGTGTTTGTGACCCTATAAAGATTATTATTATATATATATATATATATATATATATATATACACGTATATAATATTTAAAAAAAAATATTAAAATACTGTATTGATTGCAGAGAAATTATATAATGATTTGAATAATGAATAATGAATCTTAAATCTTCAATTGAGAAGTGATTTGAAATGTTGGTAAAACATCATAGTGCAAAATGTTAATTCAGGCAGATGAATAATCAGTATTTATTTGCCTAATAAAGCCACTGTATGGTGAAAAATGTCGCAGTGTTCAACAATAAATGTAAACCCTCTCAACTGTGTTTTATTTTATTTTAATTCTTTCTGTTATGTAGTTTCATCCGCCTCGTCAATTCTATTTAAAATGTTAGATGTTAGTAGTAATAGAAGTGTATAGTTATCAGCTACTTGGTCCTTCTACCATCTTAAATATATCTTATGTGTATTTAAATTTTCTTAAGTTTTGCTTCAACAGTCTAACCAGCCATCAATTTTTTCCAAATGGCAAAATGTACTATTCTCACATTCGATTGCAAAATCAAATTCTGCTATGGCTTGTTTTATCTATTATTGAAGGACGATTTTAGTTCAATAATTAAATTAGGAAGAAGAACGCGTTGATTTATTGATTTGAATATAAATGCGCGTCCCACTAATTAAGAATCTAGTCTATTTTCCAATGAAACATTCCTAATTACATCCTGTATTAGTCCGGATTTTAGATGAAAACTTAATTACCGCTACTCTTACTCGCTAATTCGATTGGCAACATCCTCAATAGTCTTACATAAATTTCGTTCGTGTAATATTTCATAATTCGATAGTATTTTCCTTAAGCAACGTCGATTAAATGTGTCCATATTCATTTCCTAACATTTGTAAACTTTCAAAAATCGGTAAAAATAGCGTGCACATTGCGACATCTGAGCCACCGTCTAAATCCGCGCGAAATAACTGAAAATAGTAAACGGTGTCCTACTTACAAGTGTTCCGGTTACGACTAAATTCAAATATTGGATAATGTCATTATTAAAAGAGATTCTTGTTTATTACAGTTATATGAGTTGACATTAATATTTTATTTATGATTTAAATAATAATACAGGGTCCGGCAGAGAAGTATGCCGTTTTTTTAAAAAAAATATAAATCGGAGAATTTTAAATTAAATCAAAATTTTATTTGTTTAATAGGTAGGTGTGGATTTGCCATTTAATATTTATGTACGAAAAATAATGTCATTTAAGTGATGTCCGTTCTTTTTCACACACTTCTGAAGTCGAGTTGAGAAGTTGTTCATGCATCTTTACAACATGTTGGCCGGAATCACTTGAATTTCTCGGGTGATAGCATTGGACAGCTGATCAAGGATCCATGGTTTCACAATAAATACTTCCTAAGGACCCTTATAGAAAAATCGCAAGGCCTAAAATCAGGGGATAGTTGGGGCCACTCGATGTCCCCTCGTAGCGAAATTAGTCTTCCTGGAAAATGTTCTCTCAAAATGCTACAGACTCTCTTTAGGCGTGACAAATTGTCCCATCTTGCTGAATTCACTGTACTAATGTGTCACTCATCCTCAGCACGCGAGCAAGCTGCACTATCGATCGAAGTGGACTTACTTCCATAGCTGCCTTAAGGCCACATTTTCAGGCGTTCTGACACTTCTTTATCTACTTTCACGTACTCCAGGCTTCAACGATCATCTAGTATGGAGGTTCTTCATCCACTTCACGATGATGTTTCGCGTAGGAATACGACAGTATCATCCGACATTGAATTATGCTCGTAATCTGCGTTGAGTAGCAACCACAGAACGCCTAGTTTCGATATAAGTATCGTAAACAAATACGCGTTGCTTTAGTGTCCACGGTTTCATAACGACTAAACCAAACAAAATAGCAAGTTCTGGTTGACACCGGTACCGGACCATGTGTAATATTTCTTTATTTTTTTTTAAATGTAATTACAATCCTTATTAGAAAGAACATTTCCTATTATTTTTAACTTTAAGTAGGAAGCTATTTTGTGACCTAGTAAATAGATCTTATGCTTATAGATCTATTAGATGGTCAATTCTGAAAGAAAAAATGATCGCTATACGTGTGTATTTCATCAATATATTGATTGTTGAGTTACGTGAAAATCAATAGTAATAATAAAAACACTTGTAATCACTTTCTCCACAGTTTATTTTCATCATATTTAAAGGTAATTTGTCTTATCATCCTATCAAGTTTTTTGATTAGAAGTGGAAGACATTACTTTGTTATATACCTTGTAATCAAAAGCTACTCCATTTCTGCCTTGTTGCTTGTCCCCTGCGTAGAATTTAGTGTACTGGTTCTTATTAATTTGTCCATTACCTTTCCATCTTACTTCTTGCAGGGCTGCTACTGCTATGTTATATTTAAGTAGCTGTTGATATTTCTTCCATTTCTCCATCCTTCAGTAAGGATTTTATATTCCAGGTGCATATTCTCATCGTGTTCCTTTTATGTTCCTTGTTACCTTTCTTCTTCGCATTTTTAGTCGTTGTGTGTTCTGTGTTCAGTTGTTGTTTAGTTTTTTATGATGATTTTGGTTTTGATTTCGTCCCAGTCATGATCATAATTTTTTATATCCTACTTTTACATTATTTCCCGTTTCTGATTCGCATTTTGAGAGTTTTTGCAAACTTTTTTGCATTTATCTTTCCTGTCTGGTCATGTGGTGATCTATGTATATATCTTATCCTGTTAGTCTCCTTCTGTTTCCCATTATGTTATGTTGGTCTTTCCAGTTCTGCATTTTAACCATAATTATTCCGTTTGTGACTTTGTTCTTTTACGTTGCATTGTGTTTAATTCCTTTTCGAAAAATGCTATTACTTTTTTGTCTATTTCCTCTCCACGTATATTAGAGTTTTTAAATACAATGTTGTTTCTCCCGCTTTGCTTTGTCCGGGTTTCTTCTCTATCTTCCAACGTTTCTATAATTTTGTACAATTCTTTCTTTTATTTTGCCCATATTTCTTCCTTTACTTTCATTTCAGTTTTTATTTTAGTTATTTTTTCTATTTCATTTTTCAGTATTTCGGTGTGCTCTCTATTCTGGTCAAATCTTCCATTCATTTCGTTTCTCATTTCATTGATTGCTTTGAGAATTTCTTCCATCTTGTCGCTGGTATTTTCGTCTTTCTGTGGTAACCTATTATTTTGCTTTTTCTAAATATATTTTGTTTTAATTCTCGATTTTCTATGCTTGTATCGTATAGTTTACGTTTTGTCATCACTGGAAAATTAAGGAACCTCGTAATAGACTTTAGACCAATAAATGGCAGAATAGCTTTAACGCTCAAATAGGAAAGGAAGATTGCCATCAGCAGCGGTGGTCAGCCTGGTCGGTTCCGCCGATTCAAGTCTCTTGCCCTTCTTGTATATATTGTATATTTTCTCTGTATATTCTTTCTTTCTGTTGTAATATATCTTCTTCTTCTCTGGCTCCGTATTTAATTTACACATGTTTCTCTTGTTCTTACTCTTTGTTTTCACAGCTAGCCGGTGCCCTATACGTTGACGTGGCGTGGAAGCTCAAGCAAGTATCACAGACGGGAAACTGTTTAATCGAAGCCTGCGGCTGTTAATCGATGGTGAGCCTCGCCAGGGACCCCTGTGCCGCCTCCAGTGCGTGTTGGTTCCAGAAAGTACCGTTGGTGTTACTTCCTTGCCAGTCCGTCATGAGGACCTCTTCCGCCTGCCGTTAACACAATTAGCAACATGAACAAAACAGAAAAAATACAGAAAGCAAATAGTGCATTGTATGCAAAGAGAAATGTCCTGGCAAACAAAACAATTAGCAAGAACGCAAAGATAAAAATATATAAAACAGTAATAAGAGCGATAATCACATATGCAGCGGAAACTATGACAATGACACAAAAAGAACAACACAGATTAAACGTAACAGAATGAACAATAATTAAAAAGATGCTAGGACAAAGACAAACAGAAGGTGAAAGAAAAAGAATAAATAACACAGAAATATTAGAAATACTGGAAGGAAAATATGTAGTTAGCATAATTAAGACAGCCCATTTGGGTTGATAACCACCGACAATCATGGGAAACTTAGCGAGAAAGATATTAAAGTTTTGTTTTATCAGAACAGTTCATACGGAGTATTGATCAGGTGGAATTAATGTCGAAATCTATGTGAACAAAGGAACATCGTTTGATAAAAGATGCAGACAAGCCATGAAAATTCTAAGAACCGAAAAAAGTTTCAGCGAGGGAGACATTAATTAGGCAAAAAAGAAACGTTGAGTGTAGTATATGACATCAATAAAAACAACTCCATGTTGTTGAGAAAAAGTTATGGCGATAAAATTTAAGACGATAATTTTGAAGATGCTTCGAGAGTAGAATATATAGAAGAATGTAATGCCGGCTTTGATGAGAACGAAGAACGGAACATAAACTTTTAAAAATATGAAATTACTAATAGGCTTTTCTGTGACATAAGTAAGGCCTTCGATTGGGTTCACCATAATTGTTTGCATTGGATAAAAGAAAAATCTGATGATTATAATTTACAATAATTTTAGTTTTTTTTTAATTTCAACAAAAAGCCATTACTGTGGAACCAATAATAAATTAAATAGTATAGTACTTGTATTGACGGTAGCAAGTTACAAAAAACTTCGTTTTCATGGAGCAAAAGATCTTTTACTACCTTACAATTGCAGGGTACTCTACTTATATGCAAAAGCCATCTGATGATAGTAGTACAGATGAAGACGAAATTACCAAGAAGAGCGTCTTTATGTTTTCACTGGTTCCAATTAGATTATTGTCGGATAAAAGTGTTATTTAGAAAAACGAAAAAACTTTATCAATTAAATTATATAGACCCATGAAATGTATTTATGCTAAAGAAACAAAACAACTTATTTTAGATGAAATTAAAAGTATGAGGCAAGAGGTATTTTTTTTTTTAATAACAAATTTATATTAATGGTAACCATGTAGAAGTAGAATTTAATTTGTTATTTACAATGATCGACGGCAAAGTTATAAATACTTTAACAAATACTCGGAGCACAAATTGTTTTATATGTAAATGTAGATCGAAGGAAATGAATGATTGATAGAATTAGAAATATTGCTATTATCGAAAATAATTTAAATTATGGTATTTCTCCCCTCCATGCATTGATTAAGATGATGGAATGTGTTCTTCATATCTCCTATAAGTTAGATTTGAAGAAATCAACTACTCACGGATGTACAATAGAAGAGAAAAATATATTAAGACGGAAAACTAGAATTAAAAAACTGTTACGGAGTTAGGGATTAATGTGTATATTGTTGTGCAAGGGGAAGGTATTTCAAATACTGGCAACGTAACTCGAATATTTTTTCGAAATTATGAGAAAGTAGCCGTCATTACTGAATTGAATGAAGAATTATTAAACAGATTTTATACAATTCTTATAATAATTTCCAGTTCTCTGTTTCGGTAAATGACAGCGCCAAACGGACACCTAACACAAATCAGATGACCTTTCTAAGGAAAAGACGCACATGCGCCCTTTTATATCAATACTAAGAAACTCATAATTTTTTAGTGTAATTTAAATGATACTAGTGTAATAAATCCTCAGAGGAGAAATACTTTCACTATGTTATACATATTAGAAATCTCGGAGACTGAGGAATATGATCATAATATACACTTTTGTCAGTGTTTTCTGTAACTGTCTTAAAATTTTTGAATATTTATAAGTGCGTTTTAATATTTTTTTGTTCGGCACCAACGTAAAAATCATATTGCTCACTGTTCGAGTGTAGTGCGGTCAACCCAATTTAATTTGGTGGCGCCGAATAAAAGAATTAAAAAGATCCCAAAAACGCACTTGTGGAGATACAAAGTTTTGAGGGTAGTTAAAGAAAACATTAAAGTAATTTTTGGTGATATTTCTAGACCTCGTCGAATTGACATTTTTTGTATAACAATTTCTAACATAAAAATTTATATTTAAAATATTATACATATTCAAAAATTTGATCTTTTGTTCCAAATTATTTAGAAACTTGATTTTTTACCTATAATATACAGTATTATGTTATAAACAATTAAGTAATCTTATCAGTTTCTTCCTTTTCAATCTTTGAGAAACGACGTAAAATTAATTTTATAAAAAAAAACAACTACCTACAAACGCTAAAATTTTTATTATTTGTGAAACGGACACAAATAATACTGACTAAGAATATATTGATGAGGTTACTAACAATTTTAAATTTTAAATAAGTAAGTAAATAAAACATAAAATATTTATACAAAATAAATAACTACGTTCTGCAAAATTAGACAAATTTAATAAATATTCTGATTAATATTTTTTTAAGAAAATCGCAAATGACAAGGTTTGAGACTGTCATATAAACATTTTTCTGAGTTTTCTGTAACTGCCCTAATTTTTTGTTAACTTTTTTCAATTTTAAGATATTTTGAAAAAAACAAAATTTGCTAATAAAATAAAAATAGTTTTTGGCTTTCAACTGATTTCTATTTGACAAAATGGGTTTTGGAAAATAAAACTTTTAACTTACCTTTCAAATCTTTGCTAAAGTATATATGCTCTATTTACAAAGTCTTTTGAAGAATTTTTAGTTTTTTCTTTTTCATTAAGGAAAATTTTTAATAAGCTAAAAATCAATTATTTCTATGAAAGTTTATTTTGATAAATGTGCATCTATAATTTTACTATTATTCCAACGAGTTTTTACTATTTTTCTTACTAATTTTTCAATTATTTTGATTCAATAAAATATATACTGCTTTAAGCGAGTTTAAGAATTATAAATTTTTGATAAATTTTTAATTCTTTTTCTTTGGCAAATTATCTTTTTAAACTTTTTTAATTAATTATTTTTTTTTGGATAAAATTCCAATTATTTAGAAAAGAATTTTCTTTTTTGTTTTTAACTTTCAATTGTTTTAATTGTTTTGGTAAAATAGATAAAGACAAATTTAGGCACATTAATTATTTTTTAGGTATTAACTGTTCACTAATTTTGAAATGTTTTTTGTTTTTGTTTTGAGCTAATCGCTAAAAAGCGAAACATCATTAATAAAACCTTTTTTTAGAATGTTAGTTTCTAACAATTTTTGAATGAAATTTTCAATTGTTTTTTGTATATTAATTGATAAGGGAATTCATGTTTTACTTTTCAAACAATTTTTGCTGTAAAATATTACGTCAAGAAACCAAAGAATCCTTCACTAAATTTTATGATAATCGCCACAGAAATAGTGTTGATGGTAATTTAGTACTTTCATATTTCAATCTTAGAAAAAAATTAAAACAATTGATAGAACTTTAATTTTTTTATATATTTACACAAAATCGTTTGTGGATTATAATTACGCCAAGATACCAAACAAATATCCACTTGATTTTGTGATAACTACCACAAAAAATAGAGTCGATGGTTATTCTACATTTTCATATTCCATGCTTGGAAACAATATTAAAACAATTACCACAATCTTAATTTTCATATAAATTTACTCTAAATCGATTGCAAATTATGACTACTCTAAGATAACAAACTAAACATCACTGAATTTTGTGCTATTCGCCAAAGAAATAGAGTTAATAAAAATTCTACACTTTCACATTCTATGCTTAGAAAAATATATTAAAACACTTGCCAAAATCTTAAATTTTTGTAAATGTACTTAAAATCAATTGGTAATTATGAAATCGTCAAGACTCTAAAGAATACATCACTTAATTTTGTGACAATTACCACAAAATTAGTATTGATGACAATTTTGTACTTTTATGTTCCACCCTTAGAAAAAAAATAATAAAACAATTGATACAACCTTAAATTATTTATATGTTTATTTAAAATCGACTGTAGATCATAAATTATGCTAAGATACTAATTGACTCTTCACTAAATTTTATGATAATCAGCACAAAAAATAGAGTTGATGTTAAGTCTATACTTTCATATTCTATACTTGGACAAAAATATTAAAACAATTGCTATAATCTTAATTTTCATATAAATTTACTCAAAATCCACTGCAAATTATAACTACGCTAAGATATCAAATTAAACATTACTGAATTTTTATGTAATCCTCAAAGAAATATAGTTGATGGTAATTCTGCACTTTTCACATTTTACGCCTAAAGAAAAATATTAAACCAATTGCCAAGATCTTATATTTTTGCAAATTTACTCAAAATTAAATGATAAATATGATTATGTCAAGACCTTAAAGAATCCTTCACTAAATTTTGTGATAATCGCCACAGAATTAGTGTTGGTGGTAATTTTGTACTTTCATTATTCACGCTTAGAAAAAAATAATAAAACAATTGATATTTTTTCCATATTTACTCTAAATCAACTGTGAATTATAACTATGCTAAGATACTAAATGATACTTCAATAAATTTTGTGATAATCGGCACAAAAAATAGAGTTGATGGTAATTCTACTCTTTCATATTCCATGCTTGGAAAAAATATTAAAACAATTGCCACAATCTTAATATTTATATAAATTTACTCAAAATTGATTGCTAATTATAACTACGCCAAGATATCAAATCAAACATCACTGAATTTTGTGTTATTTGCCAAAGAAATAAAGTTGATGAAAATTCTGCACTTTTACATTCTACGCTTAGAAAAAACTAATTAACAAGATCTTAAATTTTTGTAAATTTACTCAAATCGATGATTATGATTACGTCAAGACCAAAAAGAATTCTTCAATAAATTTTGTGATAATCACCACAAAATTAGTATTGTTGGTAATTTTGTATTTTCATATTCCACGCTTAGAAATTGCAGTAAAACAATTGATGCAACCTTATATTTTTTATACATTTACTCTAAATCGGCTGTGGATTATAATTACGCGAAGATATTAAATGAGTCTTTACCAAATTTTATGATAATCAGCACAAAAAATAGAGTTGATGGCAAATCTGCACTGTCATATTCTATGCTTGGAAAAATATATTAAAACAGTTGCCAAAATCTTCAATTTTTATAAACTGACTTAAAATCAATTGGTTATTATGAAAACGTCAAGACTCCTTTACTAAATTTTGTGATAATCATCACAGAATTAGTGTTTATGGTAATTTTGTACTTTCATCTTTCACGCTTACAAAAATTGATAACCTTATATTTTTTATATATTAACTCTAAATTGGTTATGGATTATAACTATGCTAAGATACTAATTGATACTAGGCTAGGATACCAAACTGAAAATCACTGACTTATGTTAATCGCCAAAGAAATAGAGTTGATGGTAATACACATGCTATACATCGAAAAAATATTATATTCCGTTCTTACCAATTCCCATATTTTTTGGGTTTATTAGCGCAGTGCAGAATTATTTTGTCATAATGTAATTTTTTGGTTTGAACTATTAGCTTTTTATGCGCCTTTTTATCGATTTTATACTTTCCTCTTAGTTCTGGAGACTCTGGAAATATTTTTATTATCATGTTTCACTTCACTCATTGTTTCACTTCTTTTCTCGCTGGTGATTTGCTGACATATTCAATTCTGCATTAATATTAGTTATGGATTAAAAAAATAGGGATTTGGTTTTGAATTAAATTAATTTATTATACTTATTATTATACTTTATTTCAGTCCCTGCCGCTGCCGCCGTTCCAGCAACCCCGAACATAAAATCAGAGATTATTTTAATCTGTATGAACCATCGACTTTTTTTCTCATATTTTGATTATTCTGAAGTACTAAAAAAATTTTTTGAAGCGTAGAGAATTTTCAAATACTACTTGACAAAGATATAATTATGGTATTATTATAAAATGGGGAAGATTTTACTTTGATAAAGGTTATGTTATATTTAGAAATTGACTTTATTTGATTGTACGATAAAATTCTAAAAATTGTTGAGTTAAATTGATTTTTCGTACTGATACAGAAACATCTAAAATTAAGAAAAGCATGTTTCGCTATAAAGAGAAAATTTAAATTTAAAAATGGAAAGACATCAATTTGATGAGTTTTAATATGTCAATAAAATTTTTAAAAATAAAATTGTCTGCTTCAACTATAAAGCATTTTATAAAGATAAATCATTTTTAAAATATGCTGTAGAAAGAGATGGAGAGATAGAGGAGTTTAAATTACTGAGAGTTAGTTTGAATGAACAAATAATTCTTTTTTTTAGGTCGGCATTACTATAAATTTCTGTAATATGTGGATTTATTGGATACTTCTCACTTGAAAATAATGGATGTGTTTTTTTTTTCGAATTTGTTTCATACTAAAGAATTTAAAGAGAATCTAAAAACAATTTAAAAGAAATAGATAAGGTTTCTCAATTGAAAGTTGAATTTTATTTTAGATTTTTTTATAACAAATTTGAGATATTACTATAAAGTTAAAATTGTATCGATGAGAAGAATCTAAGCTTTTAATTATTTTTATTCGTCATATATTTATACTACTTATATCGATTGTCGATTGCATTTTTTCTTAAAGTTTATAGTGCAATAAAATCAAGAAAATCCAAGGACACAGAGACCGAAAAGACCTATGGTTGATAGTTTACATAAATAATTTCAAATTGTTTATTAAATTTCTTTTTTATTTTTAAAAATTTTCCAATTTATTTTCTTCATCTAGACAAACAATTGTTTAAACAATGAATAAAACACTTACTATGTTTTTAACCACTATAATTAATAATTATAGTGGTTAAAAACATAGTAAGTGTTTTATTCATTGTTCATTATGAATTACCACATAGTAACGGTCGCAACCATCATCATCATTAAACAATTGTTTATTTCTTCAACCCGAACTATTGTCTTCATTTACTATTATTTTCGTTCGATAATTTTTCAACTAATTTTCTGTATATTTTTTTAATTTCCATGAATTTCAATTGTTTTCTGCAATCACCATTCTCTTGGAATTATTATAAATATTTTAATTATTTTTGCTATTATCAATTATTTTTTCAATTGTTTTAAATTAGTATTTTAAAATCGCTTGTGTCAAATCTTTATTTGATACTTTTCCATCAAGTGTATAGCAGAGAAAGTGTGAACTTTAAATCTTTGATTGTTATAAATATCTTACAATTGATTATCATATTCACTTGTTTTTGTTGCAATTTCAGACATTTTCTGAAGTGATGTTCAAATATTTTAGCGGTTTTAGTAATTAGTTTAAATAATTTTTATATCTTTTCGTTATCCAAACCTGTCTGGATTGTCATTTAAGTAATTTCAATTATTTGCTATTGAGACGTTCAATTGTTTTGACGCTTTTTCAATTGCAATCATCTTTCCGTTATTTTAGATATTTTATCAATCAAAACTATAAGCTGTACTAAACTGAATAATACTTTAATATAGCCTTCTAAATTTAGAATACCCTGAATGATAGTTTATCCTAGCGTACTCTTGACCTACCACAATAATAAATGCAATGACCCATCGTACTCCCGACCTACATTAATAGGCCACGCATTAACTAGGTCATGATTACGCCAGTTGAGGTTTTTTTAAATTTTTAATTAGTCCAAGTTTCTTAACGATTCCTTTATTACTGTGAATTCTCAAGTTTGTTCAATTGTTTTTCAGTTTAATTTGAGATAAATTTCACATATTTTTGGAAGTTGTCTACTATTTCAAGCAATATTTATATATACTGACTTGCAACAGCTGGAGTTTATTAAAGGGTTTTATTGAAATTTTTATGAATCGTCTATTTTTACGAAACAAAGTGATTATTAAAATTTCAATAAAATCTAGCCAGTTTATTGTTTCTTTTGTTTTTCTATTGCACTTAGTAACAATAAATTTGAAGATATAAACTAGTCAGTATGTAATTAACTGTCAATTTTGAATTGTTTGCTCACGAGCATAAGTCAATATCAATATTTTTTTACGTTTTTATTATATAATCTTCCATGACACAAGTACACATAAATATCATTAATTCATAATTATTATCGGAAGTATTTCTGAATGACACGACAATAGCATCAATTATACCGATTTAAAAAAGGCGATAAGTCAAATCCAAAAAAGTACAGACCAATATCAATTCTACCAGTGTTTTCAACAATTCTATGTCTGCAGGCTCTGGAAAATCGCTTTTGCTTGAGTGTTAGGCAAATTCATGAAGATGATGATATCAGGAGCAATATGTGATAGTGGCAGATCACCCTTAATCTTCATTAAAGGCAACCTAAACGCCGCTAATTACATTGCCAATATAATAGAATTTGTTACGTTTCCATATCTTCAGGAGCTGGAAAATTCCATTTTCCAACAAGATAATGCGCGTCCTCATACGGCAAGAGCTATAACACATTTTTTGGAAAAAGCTAACATTGCCGTTCTGTCATAACCTGGAAAAACTGGGTAATTTACCACACCCTCCCGATAACTTACACGATCTCCATCTACAGAGTATTCCAAAAAATTATTAGACTAGGCCAAAAAGTTTTAAATTTAATTTTCGGAAAATTTGGTTGAATCTTGCTTTAAAACTTTTCAAGTGCTTTTGTTTAGAAGCTATCTGGGTGATTAGTGAAATTCTGGGATTAACAATTAAAAGCGCTTGTAAAGCAATAATAAACTAATGATTGATTATTAAAATCGTGAATTTCTGCTAAACTAAATTTTGTCAATTTCTTCTGGCCATATTTTGTTAACTAATCAAATCTGTCAATTAACCTTTAACTATAATTTATCTACCGTTATCTGTTATGTACCATTCAATTACTTTTATCTGTTAACTGTCGTCTGTCAAATATCACCTGTCAACTGTAATCTGTCAATTGTCATTCGATTTTTACTCATCTATTATAATTAATTTTGTTTTATCAATTTATACCTTTCGTCTATTATTTGTTTTCTGTCAAATGCATTATTAAATATCTGCCAGTTGTCACATGCTAATTATCATCTGCCATCTTTTATTTGTAATATAAATTATCTTTAGTTAATTATCTATCATTTGCTAATTATCATATTTTGCCTGTTTCTAGCATTTTAACTGTCATCTATCACCTGTCAGCTGTAAATGGTCATCTATCAACTATCAGCTTTTATCTGTCAATTGTCATTTATCAACTTTTTCCTGTTTATTATCATGCAGTCTAACATCAACACTTTTGTTTGATTAATTTATTTACCTTTTATTTCTTATTAGCAATCTGCTAGCTGCCATATATTAGTTGTCATCTATCTGCCTTCTTTCATATATACTATAAATATTCTATAATCTATTACCTGTTAACTGCTATTTGTTGTCGGTTTTCTGATACTCTAACTATTATCAATTGTCATGTACTATCTATCACCTGCACACTACCATTTATATTATTCATGATTTGATATTTACTGTTAGACAATAAAAAACTATTACTATTATTCGTCATATTTGTTTATTAAACAAGTGCATTTTAAAAAAGCTAATTAGATGAGAAACATGTTTTAATAATATAACGCTTCGAGTCAATGTTTTCGATTGTGAACGTACGATGGTCTTTAAATAACGCCAGCTTCCTCTTCCGACTCGTTTGATAATTAATTATAGGTTTTGACGGCCGCCGCGACTTGGTGAAATTATCAAAAATATCTGCGGGCTATTGGCTACTTTCTCCCGGTTCCGGCAGATTGGGAACGGCCAGATTTAAATAGTCAGTCGAATGCTGCATCGGCGATCAAATAGAAATTTCGGTATTGTTAGGTGAACGAACTTTCTTGCGGCAGGTTTGACATTGATAATGAAAACTCCGGCCCGCTTTTAGAATCGACGAACCGGTTGATTTAACTCGTAATCGGACATCATTTACGGATGTTATAGAAAGCTAAAAGTAAAGAGTGTAATAGTGTTTTAATAATTGCGGATGATTATTAGAACTGATTCTTAAAATCATATGGATACTATAATCTAAAAAATAATTGATAGAAGCTATTATTCATAAATATGATGATTGTTGAAAAAGATAAGTCTATGAGATATTTTCAAAAAGTGTATTAAACTCATTTTTCAAATTTTTTATCTACTACGAAACGATTATCATTTGCGGTTACAATTCTGTCAAAAAATGAAGACAAAGATAATCAATGGCAATTTACAGTGCTTCCCAAAAGTAACGGATAAATTCTGTAAAGTCGTAAATAAAAATATTTCAGAAAAATGCTTTGACACATCAATTTTTGTTTTTAAATTACTATCCTGACACCCTTTTCAGTGCCCCACCCCTTCACCCCTAAGGGGTGGTAACCCCAATTTTAAAAATTCATATAGCAAAGTACCCCTTGCGATACCTCAATTGACAGATTTTTAAAATTCTGAATACAACGGAAAAAAATTATTCAAATCGGTTAATAAATAGCGGCGATATTTACCAAAATGTATTCAAAGAAGGGCGTCAAATTTCTAGTAGTGAGGCGGACATATCAATATCGTTAAAACAATTGCAACTTGTTTTTACTTATGTCAAAGACAATTCAGAGTTTTTCATTATTGAAAAAATAGTAGCAAAATAAGGTTTTTGAAACCGAAAGAATCGAAGTTTTAATGATGATTAGATTTAGAGATAGAAGCCGGTCGAATAGAAAACAAATTTCGCGATCTCGGACATGTATGAAATCAGTCTAAGGCCAGAAGTCTACTGACCTTAAATGAAAACTGACAACTGGATGTAATTTTAATGCTGCAAGAAAATCGATATTTAACCTTTGCAGATGTCGCTTCGTAAGTTGGTACGTCAAAAAGTACAGTGTCCAGATTATTTGGAAATCACAAATTTCACCCGTATGAAGGTACAAGAATTGTCCGATGATGACTTTGATCGACGAGTACAATTTTGTGAGGCAATAATGGAAATCTCTAATGCAAATCCTTGCTTAATTAGAAACATCGTATTTTATGATGAGGCAACATTTTGTCTGAATGATATTTATTTATTTATTAGTCAATAAACATTACTGGGCCCTTCTAAATCCGACGATATCCTCAAAAGCTTAATGTGTGGGCTGGTGTGGTGGGTTATAAAATCATTAGACCATATTTTTTTGATGGAACACTGAATAGTGATCGTTTCATGACACGATAACAGAATGTGGTTACAGCAAGACGGTGCACCTCCACGTTATGCATGACCAGTTCGAGAATACCTCAATCTATTATTTCCTAATCGTTGTATTGGTAGACGAGGACATATTGAATGGCCAGCAAGATCGCTAGATTTAACCCCACTAGATTATATTCTTTGGGGCTTTTTAAAAACGAAAGTTTATTTAATTAGTCCTTCAAATATTGAGGCGTTAAAGTAAAGAACTAATGCAGAAATTTACTTAATTACTCTTGAAATGTTAGACAATATTCAATAAGCTTTTGTGGATAGATTAGGGCATTGTCTCTTCGTTAAGGGGCAGCACTTTTTACATTTAATTAATTAAATTTTGTTATTCCTTCAATTTTACAAATAAATGCATTTAACTTATTAATGTATTCAGTTAGATGTGTTTCAAACGCGTTTGAGAAATTATTGCTGCATGATTTTTCTCACCACTTTTAAAAATTGGACACACTCTATCTTTTTTCCAAACGTTTGGAAATTTAGCGTACTTCAGTATTAGGTTGGAAGTATGCATCATTGGAGATGCAAACACAGTAGCATAATCCTTCGCCAGAAATGATAGAATTTCGTCCAAATAAATGTTCGCTTTTAGTTTCTTAAGGTGAGAACTAGCTTTTCTTAGATCGGGAAAGTGACTGTGACGTTTCGCTGGAGAGTCTTCTTTTCCTGTGGTATATACTGAATTGAAGAAATTTGCGAAACAGTTAACTATATCAGTTCCATCCGTGCATTCGGTACCTAGGTAACTTACTGTTCCAGGAATTCTCGTAGTTCCTTTTATAGAATTTATGTATGACCAGAAATTGGAGGGATCTACATTTAATTTTTCTTTAACTTTAGTGATATAGCTCTTTTTTGTGTGTTTCGCTATCCCCAACAAATTTCGATGCGTTAAGCTGAACGTAATTTAATTTTTTGATCTATTGTAGAAATTATAGTATTTTTGATGTAAAGAGGATAACTATTACGTTCTCTTTTTGTCTTAAACTTAGCTTTTGTTTCTTCAGGCTTCTTCTAATCATTTATTGCCGTTTGACGCTTGGCATTGATGGCCTACACAAAACACTTGTAATGGCTTGATATTTTCAAAAAGGCCTCCGATTCCTTGTCAGTAATTATGTAAGCTTGCACAAGTTACTAGCTCAAATAGCAGCATGTTGTTTGGAAATGACTCTGGTTCTCTTGTGAACCGAAAAACGATTGAAAATATTAGTCAAGTCTCCAAAGATTTCAATTATCGGGTTATTATCTTGGTTTTTCACAAAATCGATATTAATTTAAGCTTGTTTCTTTACTTTATATTCCTCAGGAGCAAATTCATCAGGGTCTAAAAAATTCGACGTTTTTGTATTACTAATGGAATGAGTTGATTATCAGGGGAATAAGATAATCAACTCATTCCATGAGGTATGGGAATTCGAAAACACAGCGGTGATATTTAAAATGCAATAATCTCTTCAAACGTTGATTTCCTCATGTGCCCTATGAACTGCATCATCCCTATTAAATTTAAATTGCATGTTGCCAATTTTCAAGGCTCTACTTTGTGCTAATTCCATTGAAATTTTCGAAGCACAATCATTTTTCGATCTCCACTCAACTTCATGTTTTCTCTCAAAATATTAAGTAAATAATTTGTAAACTTTCCTCCCAACTGCTGATCATTTATTAATATTTATTATTCCTTTAATATGATTTTCCAGAGATTCTACATTCTTTAACTCCACTTACTACTTGCGCCTCGGCATATCCATTAGTTGTTGTTTCTTCAGGCTTCTTCTAGTAATTCATTGCCTTCATGATCTTTCTTCACAAAGCACTTGGTATGGTCTAGTATTTTAAAATGAGCCTCCGATTCCTCCTCAGTAGTCATATAAAGTTTGCACAAGTTAGGTACGAATTAACCAGCAGCTTACGAGGGTTGATATTTGTATATTGAGAACAGGCAACATTGGTATTGACAGGTGAAATTTGACTTTGCCATTGTAAAGTTTAACATTTTTGACGTTATACTTTAACTTTTGACAATGAAGCATTATCGCTGGTATACTGATTTCCAACGTGGGTGTAGT